>LR737381.1:29119331-29138295 GCA_902655005.2 Marronus borbonicus | reverse complement strand
AGCGAATAGTTTTAATAGCGAATATAGTCCTGGAATAAATTAAATGTGCTCATCCGTTACCCATTGTCGCATTTTATTTTTTACTAGAATACGTAGTAGTTATTAAAAACCATAAATATTACAGTTGAATATATCTGTGTTTTGGTATCTGACCAGAAACTGAATGCTTTCTTCGGTTTTCTAGCCTAAGATATTCCAAAAATTCCCACGCAGATTGGGGTAATATCATTTCTTCGTACCGCATATAGAACAAATAATACCTTTCTTGCTATGCATAGCGCCTTTTTATTACATAATTCATCTCAAACATATAACGCACGAATTTTCCTAGAGGGCGTTCGAAACGTAAATACCGCCATAACGCGTCCGATTTGTCGATTTTCAACTTTTTGCGTCTCCATAAGAGGGATATTAACGTCAGTAGTAAATAACGTTTTACTGGATATGCAAACGGCCGTAGTAACCTCGGCATTAAAAGCTCAAGTTTTACGATCAATAAACTGAAAGCTGGCAGAAATTATGGCGCGGTTAGAGCGACGAACGAGCAGACGGGACGGTCGGCAGAAACAAATGTCAGATGTAGGAGCCTTCAGCTACTAGATGCAATTCCGGCACACACACACAGCAGCAGCTTCTGGTTTGTCTTTCCTCGTCTATATCGATGACTTTCCATATCCTATGTTCGGTATTGATCGTTTTCGTTTATTTCTTGTTGTAAAGTATAGAAGATAGTGCTTTTGCTGCGAACGGCAGCATTTTAACTATGTAATTGTAGCACATGCATGAACGTAAAAGATGCTTCACATCTACGAAAGTTACATTTCCATTTGTTCGTTATAATCGTGTGTTTACGGAAGGAATAGGGTTCGCCAGCGAAGGAACCTAATAGAGAATCTGCATGTTTTTCAATATTCCGATAATAACAAAGTATACGTAAAAACAGGAATTTCTTGTATGATAAGCAACAGCAAATGAGTGTTTCCATTTTCCAATTGAAATAGTAAGAAATGTTACACGAAGTGGTTAACTATTTTGGCCGGATAAGATCACAAAATGTTGCACCTACAATCAAATCAATTAAATTGTACAAACTAGACTCCGCTGCGTGAATATAACGTTAGCTAAATGCACTATTATCGCAAAAAGAACTGTAAGGCTCGAAAGAATACAACGCTGATAAAATTATCAAAACAAAAGTTTTTAGACTAGGTCTATTAACTATGACATGCAGGGATGCTTCGTTCTTGCGACTTGATACCGCTGTTTTGTCGCTATAAAAAACACGAAAATTACGGTCACGAGCATCAACGGGCCCAAAACCTAAACGAATTACAATAGAAAGTTGGCAACACTAACAGAATTATTCCCGAAACTAAGAGCAGATGCTTTAGTAACTCTCCACTAGCGGACTTTGATATCTTAATTATATTATTCTTTGACATAGTACACTTACAGATTTGGTATAACGAAAACAAGGAATTTAAACGATGCAGAAGATAAAGGTGAATATAAACGTATCCATTTTATTTTTGTTTTTCATCTCAATTCAAATTTATCACTACTTACAGGAAGTCTAGTTAATAAAGGGAAACTTAAAATAAAATAACAAAGATTTCTATAGCCAGCATCAGCAAAGACAAACATATCGATCGCGGTACCACATAATATGAATCGTGGTAGATGAGAAAAACGTGTTTCTAGCTTAATTAATCTCGCTTTTGACGCAGTTTATATTGTAAGCGGTAGTGCTCTAGAGTACCTTTCCCTGTCTAGCTTAAATAAATTAAATACAATCGGAGCGTATTCCTTATATTTTATAATATAAAAAAATCGTTAAGTTGTTTCATAATAAAGAGGTTGAATAAATATCACCTTGAAACGTATTCTAAAAATAATTTTGTGTTGTACCTAGTTTCAATCGTCAAATTATTCCAAATAGAAAAAACAGCTCAAACCATTAACCCTTTTACGTTTATCAGGTGCAGCTTTTATACTAAATAATAAACAAAAATTAATACACAATCTTATGTTTTGCAAATTGCTAGGGATGTTATTGATCAAAAGGAATTTATAGAAGCTAACTAATACCGTGCTGGTGTTCAATAACAATACTTGCTTAAACATGAGAATAGAGAAATACGAAATTGGATGATGAGTGACGTTAGCCAAACAATAATCCCCGGACAGTTTGTCCATTAATCGTGTTTAAACTACATTTCCCCTAGAATGTGAAAATGGCAAATAAAAAGGTGAATATTTAAAGGTTATGGCAAATGCTATTGGTATTTTCACCAATGCGTTGTTTATACATTGCATCGGAGTTACGAAATTTCGCACATTAAGTGCATTAAAAGGTAATACGTAGGAAACATTCTCTGCTAATGCACATTTCTTGTACAGTTTTAATTCAGTCAGCTTTAGCTTCGATTAATCCTTATTCGTTGCGCATTTTGGATCAAAAGCAAACCGAATTTTACGAATAAAACTGGAAATGTATTTCGTTTGAAAAGAAAATTATTATATTTTAATCAGGAACTATAAATTAATAGAGCACTGAATGTAAATTTAACAAGTGATATGCTGCCAGCACATTCAGTTACGTGGTTGGTAACTATGCATAATGTTTCTTTCTGCCCTTGGGCGCGGGATTTAATCCAAAAAAGTATTATTCCGTTCCATTCATTAAAACTTTCTTCAAATGTCGGCATATTCCACTGGCGTATCCGTGTGGCTATTCGCTTATAACATTACTCATCATAATAGCGCATTTTGGGAATTAAACAAGAGAATAATTTGCCTCGTATTGATACATTCACTTGAGCACTAATGCCGCTACCGAAAGAAGAAGCAGCAGCAGTAGTAGGAAGAGCACATATAAAAGCAATAATCTCGCATAGTTTATATGCGACAGCCGTGAGCTTTCTAGAGGATGTCCGGCCTACCCCGTTTCTCAATGTGCATGGATTGGGACCATAGCCGAGTAAAGGAAATTGAGAATCTCAAATACAGTGCCATATGCGGATGTGTCGTTTCAAGAAGTAGCCTCGTTAACGCGAGATGCATAGAATGTAATGCATTAAGTCTAAATGAAAATAGAATCGAGAGTCGAGATCAGAATATTTTGTCTTTTGTTATTAATTGATAAACACGATGTATATCACGAGATCTTAAAAAATCTTCCCGATGTAGCAGATTTTACGTCAGTTTTAATGGGATCATCAATCCTTAACAGAATCCTAATCTTAACTAATACATTTCGACAGCAACAGCTAATTAACACCGTTCAACATGATTGCAAGCGTTTTAATATCGGCTGTCTAGCACCATAAACATTCCATTACGTCAACCCTTCGCTCTTATCACTATCAAAAAAGAAATATTCGAGAAGCGCAATTCCTTCATACTCCTTTACGTTTACTTCCAACTTCGTCTGTTCTCATCCCGAGCTGTTGTAACTTGACATCCGATAAATTACCTGAAATTAATAAACGCGAGTTCTATCCACGTACATACAACGCGGCAGAACGGTCTGTACCGACGGTGGCGTTGGAACACTGATAAATGAGCCTTCTAATAAAAATAAACCCTTCACGGCCGTGACAAATTAAGCACGAAACGCCTTGAAAAGCTGTCCTTCACTCGATAAAACCTTTCCGCTTTGCCAGGACCGGATTTATATTGCGACTGAATTTATATAATAAAACGTCATGGAACTGACCAAAAATAAATCTTTGATATCGAAACCAGTATCCTGCTTGCCACGCCTAAGGTAATGGGTAGCATGTATAAGACGAGTATATTAGCATCTAGCTAATATTTCTCAAGCGTTTTTGCTTTAAATAAGACATGGTGATAAGTTGTCAGCTCAGTCAGAATTATTTCAAGACCGAGGATGATGGTTAGATCTGCGACCTCTGAGTAGCCCATTTGTATGAGCAACTCTTTGCAGTCACTTACTTTTAGTTCACAGTGTACGTAAATTTCCACATTTTTTTATGTGTCTTTTATTGTATCATGCCCTCGCAACCTCCCTTAATTCTCTTAATATCGCGTGCCTTATTTCTTGTTCCATCCTGGCGATTGATGGCCCAATTTAATTCTGAGATTGTCTTCATTCCAGTGTTTTATTTTCTTTTTCCTAGTTTTTCTTTTCCCTTCCGAGATATAAGTAGGTATGTATAAGGTTATTAAACAATTCTTTTAATATTGTTCATGTATTTGATGGTTGGACCAATATGCCATGGGAAGTTTTTTTCGGAATTATATATAAATTGAAAAAAAAAATTTTTTTTTAATACAGTCGTTCATATCAGACAAAACAAGTCAAACGCATGTATGCATTCTATAAATTCATGGAAATTCAATATTTTCTTAACCCGAACCTGCAGTTATTACTTCACTGAAACCTCTTCATTATTTATAGAGTCACATGGCACAATTAAAAGTGATAGTGGCCTCGTTAACTATCACTACGGCAATATGTCATTAAATTGAATTCTTTCGTTGCACGATGTGGAGTGGGTGAAGAACAATAGCTTTGTTATGGATATAAATCAAGGCGAAAGTGAATATGCTGTAAGCTGAGGCAGAATGCAATAGTTGTTTTTGCTCTTTCATTGTATTTCCTCCTTCTTTTCCACATAAACTTATGGTTTTGCTTTCTTTTCTGCGAAGAAAAACGACCGCCATCGATACAGTTCGTACTATTTTACGGGGTTCGTATAAAATTATGAGCGTCGGGTTACTACGTTCGGAGCGAAAATATTTGTCGCGAGACTGGAAATCGCGCATAAATTACATAAACGCCGGTATTCTTTTTTGCCAAAATAGTATATATGGACGAAATTTCAGCATCAGGCATAGAACATATTAACAGGATATTGCGTCAGACGTGAGATGTGACCCTGCGGAATAAATATATTCCTGCTACGTTTATATGCCGAATTATTGCTAATACGTTATCCCCAATGCTATATTCCACTTCAAATGTCCATATGCTTCGATGGTAAATGTGAGCAATTTATGAAAGTTGACATGGTATAACTCTTGACTATACAGTGATGAGCAAAAGTCCACTTCTAACCATTGGTGCAAATACGAGCTTTTTTAAGCACATTTTTCATAATATTCTCGCAGACTTCAGATGTTATTTCGGCAGTTTTGTTTCGAATATTATCCTTAAGCATTTAGATTGTGGTCGAGTCGTTTATGTGCACTTTCTCCTTCAAGTGTGCCTAAAGGAAATAATCGGGAGTGGCTCATGATAATATTTAGCAGAAATTGGAGTCGTCTGCACCGAGCTGTAAAACCTAAATACTCCAATTTCGCCGCTGTTCACGGTCACTTACCAAAAATATATAGTTTTCCCTGATTTTCTTCGAAGGTATTAATTTAAACTCGTTTAATTTGGAAGCGATCGAAATCTAAGTTGGCGGATGAAACGCAAGAGGACGATTAAATTTAAGTTATAGTTGTCAAGTAATTACATGTTCATAGCTGAGCATTAGTTTGTGTTTAAAATTATTTCCTTGAGTGAAAGAGAACGAAATAAAACTTTGATCATTGGTCATGGAAATTATTTATTATTTAATGAGCTACATTTTAAATCGGCCACGAGTAACGCGCTCTGTTGACCGAAACAGTCCGTAATCCGCAAAAGATGAAAATTAAACTCAAATTTGTCAGAAGAAGTAGATGAGGCCTACAATAAATGTTATACATATCAACCAAATTAACTGGCGTCGAAAAAAAGGAAAACTATCATCCATATAAAGCTCGCCTTGTGCAAAGACTTTCTGATGGCGATTTCGATCCAAGACTTCAATTTGGTCAAGTTTAATGAAGATTTGCCAGCGTAATCTTAATTTTGCAACAAACTATTTTTTCTTTAATTATAATTATATTAAATCCAATAGCCTTCATTAGTCTAGGTCATAATCCGAGAATAAGCATTAGAAAAATAAGTTCAGATGTACGGAATGTTAAGCTTGAACTACATAATGAAGAGCAATTATGGAACAGAATTATGGAGTCTGCCCTAATAATCCAGGCATACAGCAAAGATGCCGTCAATCATTAACACAAAGATTGAAATAGAGCATTCAAGAACAAGGCCATCAATTTCAACACCTTTCTTGGAGCGAAGTAGTTTTCCTCTATATTTTGTTATGCCGATATTTCCGTCTTAATCCTGATAATCAGTTACCTACAAGTACCGAATTTCATAGCAATACCAGCAGTATTATGGCAGATGTACCATGCAGGGTGTTTCCGGACTCTTGCCCATCACTGTATGTTGTTTTTAGATTCAAATTATATTTAAAATTGCTGTATATATTTTTCTCTAGAAATGTTTAGTACCTACTTGCGATACCGCACAACCCAAGAAGGTAAGCTTAAAAATGATATAGCTAAGAATGCCGCTGGAAGAAGTAAGCGCTTTATTCATGTCAGTGCAAGGAAAAGCGCCTTCATTTATCACTTTTTCTCGACGGTAAACAATATTTCAGATCATCCGGACAGTATAATAATATCCTACGTAATGGCGGAGTATATTTCGAAAGGTTTTATTTACTTAATTGAGGATTGCTTTTAGTGAAAATGTGTACTAATGGGTAATAAAAAAACTGGACTAATATCTTCATTTTGTTTCGATGTAATACACATATACATTGGTAATAAAACCTTGTGAAAATTTAAAAAAATAAATAAATAAACCACAAGATCAGAAATATATATCACTCTTGCTTAAAATTATTCAAAAAATTGATAAAGTGTGACAAAAAAATTAAGCTCTATTAAGTCTTTAATATTTATTTACATTTGATTAATGTATTCGCTCTATCTAGTGCGTGACCAGAAGATAATTTCTTTCCTGAGTAGCTTAGAGACAAGACAGGTAATACATCAAAAAGTGCTTACAGCAATTGGCATCTACAAAATGGCCATCAAAATCGTTAGCATGTTTGATCCGTGCTACTTCAATCCGCTTAAATGGAACACTAGAACTAGAAAAACTGATTATTTAAATATAATATCGCAGGATACTGTTCCAAGATACTCTCCAGAATCAAAATTGCTCCCATTAACCCACTAATTAATTATTCAAAACATCGGAAGTTGACAATAACTTCCTAAAACCACGCTGGCATTTATTGAATAAATTGAAAATATCCTATTTTTAGTTATTCACTTTCTTTTTTATTAATTGTTCTGGAATTTAGTCGACCACAGAATGAAAATCTAATGACCGTAAATTAGGTGTCTGAGCAACGTTCAATGTAGCCGATGATCAGAATTGATTAAATTAAGGATATACTCGCAGAGCGAACTGGTGGAAAATGACTTTCTAAAATGTTTAACAATCCGCAGTCTGATAGGATAACGTCTAACAGGACTCTACATATTGCTTCCTTGATTTCAAAATCGCCATTCACTTCAAAAGTAAAAAAAAACGGAAGTCTAATAGTTACTCTAGCAATATACTAAACTGCTTAATTGAAAAACAATTTACATAAGATCACTCCCAACGCCCTTTCTCTTTATTTTTGAAAATATGGTTTAATTACCTTCATATATAACTTATGCGCATATATATTCTCACTTCTCAAAGCCCATTTCATTCATCACCATACACTCCTATGTAATTGCCTTACATTCAGCATCCGCCGATGAAACCAGATGAGCTCGTACCTTATGTAACGACTGCGATATTGCACTTTGCGTTTTACTCCGCGTTTCAGCGGAGACAGTAATGGTATGCCACACGCTACTATACCACACCACCCCTTACGGTAGGTAGTATATCAATTTACATAATTAAGAACGGAGAAAAGCGGAGAAGCACTACCTTGTTTACGATAAGATTTCTGAATTATTTAGCGTCTTAATTAGAACAGCGTTTAAGCTTAGGCATTGCGAATGAATTTACGAGTTTGTATTCAAGATATCGGAGCTAGGTACTTCTTTCGTAGAGATGTAGTTGTCGCGTTGTTAATTATTTGGGGCGGAAAATCGCCTTAGTTGTTACTCGAGTGCGTTTTGTTGTATAGGAATTACGGGATCTAAATGGAGATGAGAAAAGGCGCGCACGTCGAGGATAATGCGAAGAATCAATATGGGGAAAGGCTAATTAAGTCAGAAACTTGCAGGCTCTGTGTATTGTGATTTGAACCGCTTAATTTGGTATTTTGCCAAGCTTTATATTGGGCACCCTGTTTGATGGAGTGATTATTTCTTGCGCAGTTTAACATATATAGGTTTAAGTAGATAATCTGCACTTGAAGCCATATTACAAGCTGTACTGTTTCCGATATTTTTAGTGCTAGAAGTGGGTTAAGTTAGCAAAGTAGTGGTGCTACTCGTTCTAAATAATACTGAAAGAGCTCCATATAGAAATTGTTCATAATTTCAATGATGTTAATTTTATCGGAAGATGTTCGTTATAGAGACACTTCGCTTACCCTGTTACGTTCTCCTAGTTTGAAGAACAACGCCGCTAGTTGTCTGCTTCGGTGTGTCTTTCTTATGAGGCGAAAGGACTAATTGCTTATATGTAATTCTTATATGTTTACTAGCTTAATCAGTTGCTCTTAAAATTAAACACAGTACGTGGATATATAAAATATATTTATTAAATAAACAATGACAAGATGGGATAAATATGGTACTTTTTCGTATATAATAAAAATTCAAATACATAAATAGCATATTATATGGATTTCATAATTCGGTCCCTTCCTTGTATACGCATTCGTTCAATATCCAATGCCAAATAGCCGATCACTACCGCAAAGAGATGCTATACTCACAGCTACCCAGACGCTCGCGTTATTTCACGTATTTATTTGATGACACCACTTCTAGCATCTTGCTCTGAGCTGCTGTCCCCGTGTATAAGCGGAAAAATCAGAAACCAACTATGGTGCGGGTATGAGCGCTGCGTGATTCACAAGCGAAAGAGCGACGGCAGGCAGTCATGGCAGTTCGTGCGTTCGACCTCCGACACTTTGTACGTATGTGTACGTTACCGGCGGTAACTGGCGGAGATTTCTTGCCTAGCGCTCGATCCGATACGTGCATTAGCAGCAGCTCCACCAAACACGTTAAAGTTTAACTGAATACGAAATATATAAATTTATACAAGGTAAAACAAATAAAACATTCAATTTATCATAAAATAGACACAAACAAAATATTACTTAAATTTATAAAATAAAATAAAACAAAATAAAACAAAGTAAAACAAAATAAAATGTTATGTCCTTAACATACCCTTTGAGTAAAATAAAGGATGCCCTCCAGTTTAAAACGAGCAATGTTTATGCAATACAAAACGTTATTGAATTTCCTCTTCAATATCACTAACATTATTTAGATTAACATGACAACTATTTTCCTTCTCCTCCTAATCCCAGCTAAGTCACTACTCTGGGTTTGTATCCTTTGATCAATGCATACGTAAGTTCACTTGTGCCATCCTACTCACCGAAACCCGGTTTTTAAGAAGCACTTGTGCTACAAATAGCGGAAATCTCTTCCGTTCTTCGCACACAAAAAAAAATGGTAAAATCGAATGCATTTATGGTAAAATGTACGGAGAGTGTTGATACTTCCGTAAAGTAACAAATACCATCCTCTGGATAGCTTTAAAAATGCTGCTTGATCCAGTATGGCATAATTGGCATGTTTGAAGCTAATTGGTGTATATGACTCAATATTCGCATCTTAATAATAATTAATAAAATATCAAATGTTGATAAAAAGCAACTGGATAATCCTCAAATAAATTTGAGTATTTCTCTAAATCCTGTACATTTTAATTAATAAGGAAATGAAAGGCATGTAAAATTTTAATGGTGTAACAAACCAATTTTGCTATTTTTTGAGAACAACATTGTTTTATAATTTATAAACTTGCTGAACCGAGACATTTTTGTTAATTTACCTACAAGTTGGAAGCATATTTTGTAACCAATAAATCTTGTACTTCAAA
The DNA here is from genome assembly GCA_902655005.2 of Marronus borbonicus. Classification (NCBI taxonomy): domain Eukaryota; kingdom Metazoa; phylum Arthropoda; class Insecta; order Coleoptera; family Scarabaeidae; genus Marronus; species Marronus borbonicus. Next base: position 29,128,301 of record LR737381.1, on the reverse strand, counting down.
AGATATTCAAATTTTATTACGCGAATGGCAACATTACAAAAGAAAATGCAGGTTCGTGGATAGCGACGCCAATTTGCTGTATCGGACTCGCCGCTGATCGTGCATATTTCAACATGAGTATGGCCACAACCACACCTCATCCTGCCACTTACTTGATACTGACTGACGCGTGCAGCGGCATGTAAAATTCAACATTTCAGCAACGGCGAATCTGCGACTTTTTGCATACATTGTAAGTAATTAAGAGGTACATAATATACATAGCATACATACGCTAAATATTCTACCTAACTATTGCAACAAGTGTCCAGAAGAATTGACAGATGTTCAAATATTAGTGTTAGGCATATCGCAACCTGTTCAGTGAACGAAAAAGTTACATAAATACAATAAAGAAGTACATTAATTACGACGATGTTCTGTTGGGGACTAGCGGTTTGTATAGCAAACAAATATTTATGCGTTACGCTGAAATGGCGATATGCGAAATTACACAAATTAAATATTTTTTTCTACCCGTAGTAAAACCAAGTTAACTCACCTCCAGTACCCATAATTCTGCGAAGGTCAGGTCGCCGAGCATCCGTATAGAATTGTTATTCAGATCCAACTTTTTTAATTCACTCAAACCGGTAAACGTATAATTGGTCAACACACTGATGTAGTTTGAACTTAGATCTAGCTCCAGTAAACGCGTTAATTCCTTAAACGTGCCCTCTTGAATCAAGCTCAAATTATTCTGCGAGATGTAGAATCTTTGCAAATTCGGTAGATGAAAGAAGACATCCTTATGCAATTCGCTTATCCTGTTTTCGTTTAGATTCAAATCGGTTAAATTGGGCAAGTAGGCGAAGGAATGTCTTTGAAGCGTCACGATCTGGCATCTCGTCAAGTCCAAGTTTTGCAATTGGGTTAGGTTAGCGAAGGCGTAGGGATGGATTTTCTCTACTGATCCATAGGTTACCGTGAAAGTACTGAGCAGTTTCAAATGTTCCAACGCTTTGGTTGGAATGAAAGGAAATATTCCACTTTGCACCACCTTTACAGTCATATCCAAGATCTTAGGTTGAGTCGAGAAATAAGTCCAGAGAAAGTAGTCTTCCGTGAGATCAGTTCCAAATATCCAGCACTCTATCTTGCTCGCGTTTCCCGGTCTGTTATCCGGATTACAGAAACAATGCATTGGGGCTTGCTTATTATCAGTACTGCAAGGGTTATGGCTCTGGAGATGATCCTTGATACGCTCATTATTTTTGTCTTTATCATTTCTCGACGCGGACGTTGTATTTGCGTAGGTGAAGGTGAGTAGTATGAGGATTAACGTGAGCATTTGCATCCTGTCCTGGTTCTTTTATAAACTACTCTGAAACAAAAGAGAAAATCTATTAGGTTCCGGTATACAAGCCATTCCTTCTAGATGTAACCATATCAAAAATTAAACATTGTAAATAAGTTGAATAGTTATAAGAAATCGGCCCAACATTTTGATTGCTCCGAAACTTACTTTTCTGTAAGATCCGAGCGAAATTTTTAGCTTTTCGTGAAAAAAAAATACCTACAGCATGTCGTTATATTCTTATGCTCCGCTGTGTATAAAACAGCTCTTCATATTAACGAAGATCTAAGTAAAATAGGATTTTCTACCATAGCAAAGATTTAAAGAACGCCGTTGCTACTTTAATGGTTGACTACTATAGAGACCGGCATTAACTAAGCAACACATTCGTTATAAGTATGTAGCTACTTATAAAAATATTTCTTTGAATATAACCTTTACTTCGTCTTCATTCAATAGAGATTCGCTTGCATGCGGGTTTCACATATAATAAAATGTTTTAATAATCTCAAAAAAATTATAAGTTTGTAGTGGAATTCCAGCTTTCTAAATTTTCGTATTACTCGAGCAGTACTGGGAGGAAATTGGAATAATTTAGTGCAAAGAGATCAATAGGTGTTCAACAGCTAAAGCTCATTCTTTGTTACCTACAATCTACTTTACTTTCCCATTACATTCATTTAGCAATTTATTCTGTTTTAATAGCTTTTAGTTTGTTCTTCAAGAATTCACATTCTTGTGTTTATTTTCTAATTAAGTTTTGGACTTCAATCATTGCAGATCTCTATTCGTACCCGGAATTTTGTATTTTCCTATGATATGTTTCCATGTCTTGTTACCATTTAAAAATGAATTAAATTGATAAGATGAATTGCTAGTTCGTCATGTAAAGAAGTTACACAGATACAAAAGAATTATTCGCTACTTGCTTCTGGAAGAAATTACATTCAAAACAAACATTTAGGACGTTAAAAAGATAGAGTGAAGATGGGTAATATTGCCGTTCACGCAGGGTTATCGTTGGCTGCTGATAATATTACTTAATAAAACGTTAGGGATAGAGAAAGGGGAAGCCGAAGTTACAAGCCGTTGAAGGATGGGAAAAAAATCAGAACGGAATACGCTTGCCAGTTCATTAAGCGGGCCTTGGCTAAACGACACACTCTAATTCTTGTACAAATAACAATTATAAAATGACCTTGTCTCCGCTACCAGTTTAAAGGTGCTTAGATTAATACACCTGATGCTAAAGTAACTGGCCGCGGTAGCGCGGTCAGGACACGACAATAATAAATGTTGATAAAAACCTATGTTAGTCACGTAAATTTGTACAACTGATAAAAATTCAAACAATATTGAAGATGTTTAGCGCTAAATACCATTAAAAGGTTTTCCTTTACTGGTAAAGACCGCTGGAAAATTATAGTTCTTTTTATTAGATTAAAGATATCCCAGCTGTGAAGCACTCATAGTGTAGAGGGATCTTCTATCCAAAATTATTCTTCTGGATTTAGATTATTTATACAATCAAAAATCTTTACTGTAATTGCAACGTTAAGTAAAATTGTTGTAAGAGCAAAAAATTTTGAGGTGCTCAAAAAAGGTGCTGTTCCACCCCTAGGTTCCATCTTTCTATAGTGGGGCGTGGATATCTTTGTGCACTTCGTCCAATTCCATGCATTGCCGATTAAGTGATCGATGGTCTAGATTTCACGACATTTGTGGGTAGCGAAACGGTAAAAGATCTCATGGTATTTGTACCACAATGGGCCTATTGATCCTCTTTATACTGGAGAATCTTTTACCACGTCAACCAATCGATCGCCTTGGTATGGGACAGAACGAGGAAGGCACTCCTCACAGCATGCTCCTTATTCACTTCGACGCTGGATACTAACATAGGAAAGAATCCGGTGACTCGGTAGTTCCTGCATGACGGGTTCCATCCCTAAATAAGCGTGCTCTTTTACTCTGCGATGATTAATTACAATCTGCAAAGGTTCCTCCCAAACAGTCCGAGGTATCTTAGTGCCGTCTACTTACTCACAGAAGGCAGTGACTTCAGCAGTACACCAGGAATTCCATCCTATCACTTCATGATGATTCTGATTTTGTCATAAAGTGCAAACACAGGCAGCCAGGAGAGTTGTACACAGTGTCTTATCGTTACTGGGTTTGCCAGTATTGCCCTTCAGCCATACTACATTGTTGTTTGTTACAGAGACTTAAATACAGAACTCTGCATAGATCGGTTCAACGATGATACTGCTTGCTGTCAATAAACATGATGACTTGTCTCTGCAATCTTTAAGTTTGTTGAGTAACATACAGGAAGAGGTCACATCATGCTGTGTTAACGGATGAATTGAAGTAAAATGAAAAAGTACGAATTCAATATTATTTATTACAAAAACCTTGTAGTACTTCACAGAAAAGCTACCAAATCCTAGTTCTTTCATTTCCTACTGAACAACGTTAATAATTATAACAAATGACTGTATAACAAAGACTTGGGCACGCATATATATACACATAAGCGAAGGAGCTTTCTACTTTTCTGAAAAGTACTAGCACAATACTAAAATTCTTTAGTTTTTTCTTCGGTATTTTATAGAGCGTCTTTTCATTCGCTTAATATACTCTGCTTTCCTGTGCCGCATAAAATCTCCATTATTCTAAGCAGAAGCATGTAAATATAGGACGTTATAGTGTGCCATTAATTTTTTTTTTCGAAAAGTATTTCTATACGTTCTTGAATTTATAGTTCGATCATTAGCAATTCAAATGTCGGAATTAAATTATGCTCGGAAAGGAAATTGAATTGAATTTGCGTTCTTATTTCAGATAAATAAAATGCGAACCATTTACGCCGAATGTATACGAATCGAGATAACGCTTTCACGGCGGACATTTTCATATTTGACACTGTCACGTTGTCGTGAAGTCAATTTACGTTTGAGCAGCATTGTATTGTTATTTCAGAGGCTGTCTATACTATTAGCATAAATCTATAAATCATACGTATTTTACAATCCAATTTGAACGTGTATGTCGCATGTAGTACAATTATTAGAGGCACGATATCGCACCACGCAAGGTATGCAACCTACTTAGTTTTTCTTTGTCTACATCGTCCAGTGCCAAATTGAAGAGAAGTGGCCTTATAATTGGAGATGACCAAGGCAGGTGAAATTATTACTTTTTTTGCAGCGACTAGACAGACTCGTGTCTATTCGTCCTTATAAGAAAGGGTTCGTGCTGCCTACTGGTTAGAGTCGACAAAACACGAGTCTGTCTAGTCACTGCAAAAAAAATTATTTCACCTGCCTTTGTCATCTCTACTTATAATGCAGCCCTGCCTCAAACCTACCTCTATATAAGCTTTTCATGCGTTCAATAAAGTGTCTTTCCCATTTCTTGGCTGTCAAACACCTTCTTAATAGTTCTCCACTGTGATGACTTTCTTACATCTTGCTACGAAGGTTTGGTCCAAATTTTTCCTGAAGCCAATTTGACTTTCTTCTGTGGCATTCACTAATTTACTCTTTTGGCTTCTAGGATCCTATCATACCGTGCTCGCCAAAATAATACATCTATGCGTAATTGATCTTTCTTCCAAGTTTTGGTATTTTTATATATTCATGTGACACTCGTTCTTCAATGATAAAATTCTTCACTTCTATAAATGGTAAACAATTGCCCAGAGGCCATCTATCTATCGATACATTTTTTTGTGCTTGTCCTGAAGTTGCTTAAATTACCTTTTTCAAAAAGTTCAACCTGTTTCTTGTTTTCGTTGATAAGTTATTGAATTGGTTATAATCTGCTTCCGTTCACTACTGATTACGTATTTGTTCGTCTATAGTGCAATGTTTAAATTCGTTCAACTGCTAGTGCGTATTCACTTATCGACGCCCAATCGACCACTTAGTCGTCATTGATCCTAACCAAAAAATATAATGTTAAGATAGCTTAGCTTCCTCTTGGTATTGATGGAATAATTCACGGCAAACGCAATAAAATTTTCATATCTCTCTCTCTAGGAGAGATATGAAAACTACTCTCGAAACCACGCTGATGACGCCGGGTAGGCAGAAACATGTCCGTATGTTAGTGTACTTTTTTCTCTCTCCTTTTATTGTGTTTGCCGTGAATTATTCCATCAATACCATGAGGAAGCTAAGCTATCTTAGCATTATATTTTTTGGTTATTGTTTCTAGGCATTTTCTGATGTGTTCTGTCATTGATCCTATTTTAATTTGACACCAACCCTAGTAGGAACTTGTGGTTTAGAGAATAAATGGTGTATGTCAAGTTATTAATTTATTCCGTATTTTTGAAAATGTTTAGTTAGATATACGGAAGTTAAGAGGAAGTTAGCCTATTTTCTATGTAAAATACAAATAAACATATTGAAAGAAACAAAGGACTTCCATTTAAAACTTCGTGGCTATATAACCACATATTGTATAAGGAAAAATAAATTATTTGTATAATATTATGTCCATGCTTCTATTACAAATTGCAAAAGCGCAAAAATTTGGCGAGAAACTACATAAACTTTATTTGTAAAGTATCTGAAATAAAATTAGAGATTCTTACGCGACAGCGCGTTCGATTAAAGCGAATAGATTTAGCTTTAGCTAATGGAGTTCGATTAATGTCGTTGCTATTTCGGATCCGATCATGTACTGAATTGTAAATATCGATAGTCGGGCGACAACCTGGAACGATGGCGGGCTCTTGTTCAGGAAGCGGATGGTGGATATGGGTTCAGGTGACACGTATCGGACTGAGCGGACCGACGCGATTAATGTATGCATGTATGTCGGTACTGGCAGGCCACATTTGACGGAAAATTGTTAGATAATCGTTCGAAATTGTTCCTCGTTATTATCTAGGATGGGATATTAGAGAAAGGTAATTTTTCATATGATGCTCTATATTCGTGGTATAGAAGGATTATAAACCCATAATCAAATATATATCTAGAAATTACATCATGCATAAACATTACAGCAATCCAGGATGACGAGCATTACACGCTTTCCATCCAATCCATTTTTATTGCAATATATATCCAAATATAAAAAATAATTTAGTTACAGAAGAGAAAACGAAGAAAATGTAATCAAATTAGATATTTCGACATCAAAGGGAAGAGTGCAGTGGGATAAGCTTAGTTATCCTCTGTTTTTAATCCCAATTTTTAATTAGAAAGAAAGAAAGTTTTGTGTCTATCGCAAACTTACATCCTGCATTCACAATGACACGAACGTTTTTGTCAAAGACAATTTCACTTTTAGTTTTCACGAAAGTACCACCAACTTAGTTATTTTAATTACAACATTCTGTATATTTTGATCTCTTGCAGAGAGTATGGGTATTTTATACATTTTATAATCCATCAACTGAGCCTCAATGTAAATAGGGATCAAGGCGGACGTAGCCAGGTTTTTGAGTAGGTCTGTTATTTCACCAAAATTTGTTATTTGACTGCAATGAATACCTGACAGACATACGTGACCGTGGATCTTAACACTGTTTAAGATATTCCTATCTTAGCTCCACCGTACATTAGCTCCAAAAAAGGAGGCGCAATTAACTGTTGAGTTGATATTAATTTTGGAAGTTCTTCGTGTATACATACGCTGTTGCTTATTAACTTGGTTATAAGGATCAAAAGTTCCCTAACGTGAATAAATTCCTAGACCCCAACCTATTACAATTCGAAGACAAACGATGTATTAAAGAATATTTCATTCCTCTCGTGTACCGAATCAATTGGCTAAGATTCGTAACTCCCTTTGCTTTGCTTTCTGTATTATTCCACGCGAAGCATCTCACATATATCCTGCAGCGCTCACATCCTTCCGCGGGAAGACGAAGGACTCTCCCTTATTTGATTCAAACAAATAGCGTTGTAAGCATCCGGGCGCGTAGATTGTATGTAGATCCCCCTCTAGTATTCTCTTCTTTCGCCCACTTCGATATCTTTTGTTAGATCCGGGCGCGTCCGCTTTTTACGAGACCGATGACCGTAGGTCGTCCGAACGGATGCCGCGCACAGATGCCTGACGTTTCTTCGGCGTGCGAATTTCGGCATTCTAGCGATGAGATGCGGCATCACTTTAACGCGATCTTTCTTTCTGATGGGGGAGTGGAGAAAGGGTTTCTTTAACAGGCTATAAAATCGAATGGGATATTCGAGGAGAACGTTTGTCAATAGCGTGGGTATATGTTTTCTTGGGTTTTACAAAAAAGGAATTTGAATGCGGCTCATAAACTAACAGAAATAGATAACACAAATGGGAGTGGAAGTTATCCGATTTTAATAAGCTTTATTACAATTGTTTGCTACGTTTTCCTAGTTTGACGAACAAATGGCGATAGTCATGCTGTTTCGGGGGCTTAATGACAAGAGAAGCAACCGGGAAATTCAACAAACGAAGATAAGCGGTGATGGAAAATAAAATGAATGTGAAAATAATTAAGTTACACAAGCAACGGCGGCTCAACACGTCCCCACTAGTAACGGCGATAAAACATGTAGGGAGTCGCTGTCGGGGTCCGAGAACTCTAATTTAACGATTGGAACCTAGTAATTTTATGACATTTTCTTTGCGTAGAGAACCGATAGTCAGCGATAGCCGTATCCTTCCATAATCGAGCAATGTGTCCTAGTGCGTGTCTTGATGTTCTTACAGTTCCAATAAAATTATCTACAATTACCCGTTTTATTGCTACTAAACTAATACCATTTATGGCGATTGGCGCTTGTGTCTATTACCTGGGTTGGTGTAATATACATTGTGGACATTAGGCAGCATGTTATTGCCGGTCAATTGCAGTGAATTATTTATTGGATGGAGTGCACAGAAGCATTACTTCTATTTGGACAAGCAATATATATTTATAAAACTCCCTTTTAATAGAAGTTGCTTCTCCAGAAGTTAGCATCAACTTATGATTACGATGCCGTTTCTTTTCCTCCAAAATAGTCTCTGGTACTTGTGCAGGAGTTTTGGTAAGCTTGGAATATTGACAAATGTGTACCTTTATAATACAACGAATAGTTCCAGTGCAGAGTTAATTATTAAAGATGTGGCTAACATCCGTAAATACATAGCCAACAGAAAAATTCAACACTAGCGTGGAAATAACGTAGATATACTAAACAAAGTAAATGTACTGAGCTGTACAAAATAAACTCTACGTGGTTTGGGCCTTTACTGCTTTTAGAACTGTAGAATAAGTAATGACTGGCCAAATATTAACTCCTTCTCCCATAGATCCTTCACTCGATTTGCAATGAGTAAACAATCGACAACAAATTTAAACGATCTTTAGTTATTTACTTACTAAAAAAAGTTCAGCAATGATTATGTCTTTTAATGACCTACGACTAGCTCATGGCATTCAGCATTCATCAAATAATGAGACTTACCTGACTGAGACTAAGTTATTGATATTAATTAAAAGTAGGGTAAACCATTCACCACTATTATAAGGCTTAAATTCAACCAAGGCCAGCTTCTCGCTCACCTACACTGCCGTTCAGTGAAGTTCAGTCATACAATAAAAAACTATTATATCACACTGTATACAATTATTAATACATAAAATTAGAAAA
>LR737381.1:29077392-29109331 GCA_902655005.2 Marronus borbonicus | reverse complement strand
CAAAGCCCAGATTTGAACCCTATAGAGTTGTTGTGGGATGAACTGGATAGGAGGATCCGAAAAATATGCCCAACTTCACAAGAACATTTACGGAATATTCTGCATCATGAATGGATTAATATTCCACAATCCGTTTTAACAAAACTTATCGAAAGGATGCCTAGAATAGTTCGAGCGGTGATTAACAGCAAAGGAGGTTTTTTCGATGAAAAAAAAAAATAATGTTCAGTATGTTATATTAGGCCAGAATAACTTTTTATTTATTTATTTTTGTCTTTTTTACCTGTACATACAATAAAATTGCATTTTGTTTTTAGTTTCGTTTGTTTTTTACCAACCGACCGAACGTCTCTGAACGGCAGTGTATATACACGAAAGTGCGCATATGGACGATAAAACTATGGACTCCCTCCAAAAGAACACTATCCTGGTAAATTTAAATAGCTGCCCCCAATGCAATGCCAATTCTATTAGTAAGATTACATAAAGAACGCTGTCAAACACAGACGTTAAAATAATCAATATATGGAAAGGAACGAGGAACATTTCTGTTCGACGCCGCGGTAAAATCAACGTGCGGTAGAATAACTGTTTGTGCGCGCCTGGGTATTATTTACAAAAACCAAATTATATTGTGAAAGTCAATTAAACGAAACAAATAAAACTCGAATAAAATTCTATTCGGAAAATGTATTTATATACAGGAAACGTAAATGTAAGATCTGTCCCGGAAAGTCTATATAAAAAAAAAACGGAAATAATAGAATACGTTCTCGAGCGGAGTACCGGATACCAATCAAGAACAGTTTTTCCCGTCAGCAATGCCGATAGAGATTCACTTACAACAGCCCTAGTCGTCTGGGGTGTAGGTGGGTCATGAAAGCCTACCTAGAACTCTGTGAGTTAGGCTGGATCTTTCTCAAGACAGCCCTATGCAGGGACAAGATAAGGAAGATCTAAAAAATTAAAATCTGCATGGATTTACATACCTAAAGTTCTCTTCACGTATCGTTGATCTACAGAAAGAAAGCAACTTCAAAATATATAACGCGTTACATACAGTGGAATCAAAACGTAAAAATTAAAAAATAATATAAAAACCCTAACTAAAATTATCTCCCTAATAATTTTGTTAGTTGTCTAGCTTGAAAGTTCATCGCAAATTTCAACCGTAAGATTTATTACCTGTACCCCTTAATGCAAATTATTTTTGAAATAACAGAAGTCGTCTAATGACGACGCAAAATAACACAACAGTAATAAACTCGGCATCCCCGAGTCGCACTTCGAACATTTATATGTACGATTAATGCCCTTCAGATAGCATTCCGTCCCTGTTACCTCGTCCGGTTCACGGTTATTTTCGAGGTCATTAATACTCTACGCCACAGTTCGAAATGAGGCCCTCTTCACGAAGCAGAATGGCTGATTAACGGTTGCGCCAAATTAAACATAAAAACGACGCGTTACCTCTTAACACAGTCGTAAAAGCTTTAACAGTGACTGTAAATTTAAAAGATCGCCGGCGCTGATATTGGACGCTAATTCTGTATTTCCTTGCTGCCGTAGCGTTCTTAAAAGAGAGAAAAGAATATTGGAGGCATTGCAATTTTCGTGCGCGTCTCTATTCAGTTATCAACTTTTAAAGAACAATCGGCTAGAATAGAAGATCGATTCATCTTCAAACTGACGCAGAACGAGCGAAGCGACAAACACACAAAGGAAAAACTGAACAAAACATATACGTATATACATCGTATGTTAGTAGTTCGAGCAAATCAAATTAGAGACAAAGGAAAATAATCATTCGACGACATTCGAGCAACTACGGTATCTGTGGTTCAGTTTGAGTCGACCTAAATTGAACTGCAACAGTTTACTACACGTATCAAGAGAGAGAACCGCTGCAAAAGCTGACACTGAAGAAGTACCTTTTAGCATGTGAGCAATAGTTGCGACAATATATTTCTTTCCTGAACAAGAAAACAACACTAAAATGGAGAAGAAAATAGATTCGTTCAGTTTCAATTATTGGATAACAGTACAATACATTTCTATATATAAATACGACGGTGCCCACATCTGTCCATTATCGCATGGCTCACTGACAGAGTAAAGTACAGCCTTAAAAATAATAATAATGGTTTTGGAATATTTCTTTAAAAGATACGTCTAAATGAACAAAGTGTTGCTATGCACCGTTTATAAATAAATGAAGTAATAAAAAGGCTTTATTATGTTTATTTTATTTTTTTTTAATCTAGAAATACGATCTTGAAGAATGTTTGTAAAAGTTATAACCGGACAAAATAGTTTCGTATGGACCAGAGTCGGCAATCTCTTATTAGCGTTCTTCCACAGTTGCCAATGTCTTCTACCAGGTTTTATGAATTCGATCTTTTGGAACAACAGTTGAATCTTGGTAGACAACATCATGATGTTCATTTCAAAGGAATCAGTTACTTTACATAAGCACAATCTTTTTACAATACATAGCAAAACAAGCGCGTTATATATATTTCGCAAAAGCTAGCTTGGCGATGTGAATTGACTTTTCACTATTTGTTGACAAATGCGAATGGTTGCGCGTGGTTTTCGCAGAAATAAACGATAAAAATGTAGCCGACTAAATATGTGCTCCGTATTCATTTGGTACTTTATTAGGTACTCTGAATTCGAAATAAAATCTCCGTGAATAGCCCTTCAACGTACAATAACCCAAAATTTTGAATTTTCCATCCGATCGCATTTCGTATAAACAAGAGTGTTTCGGTGTTCTATCGTACAACGAACGGATTAATAAATCAAAAATTCGCGAAAATTTAATGGACGACTCGACGACAAGCGTTCTAAATTATCTTCAGCACTCCACGCCTTACACTCCTCGAACAAAAAAAATAGAACTCTGGCATGGCCATATTTATAGCAGATAATTTATATCGGCACACAAAACAAACACCACTCACGCTTTTGCCGAGTGAGTCTCCAACAATAACCGGGTCGGGTGGTTTGGAAATGCGCGACGCTCGTTTTTCCGCCTGGAAAATGCTAACTGTAGAACGCACGTTTGCTTTGTATAGTGTGCCGTGAGCGCCCTTTGTTGTACAAATTAAATTCAATTTCGTGTTTTTATCTGCACGACACTCCATCAATTTTCGAGTAAATAGACGCATACATGTATGTACTGTGTAGTATTATTGTTCTGTCGCATATTTTATTCTTCTTTGTACGCATTACGTTCAGCGTCATCTGATGCGTTCTGCTTTATTGTATTTTTTTTATATAAAATGCTTTGGTGATTTTTAAATGAAACCAGAAAAACCGCGAAACAACAAAAACATGCGTACTATCGCCATATTTAAATGAAAACATGAAGCAAAAATATTGCAATGTTATAACTTGCAACATCGAGGTTAGCTGTCCCTAGCGCCACGCATACATCATGTATAGTGAGTTCAGTATGTCGACTCGTTCGAAGCTCCAACTCTCTTTATCTCCTCCTATTACCCGGATGGCGTGGAAGTTAGGAGAATATAAATCCGGTCAACATCCGTTTGTGTTTCGTCGTTAAAGTATTCTTGGAAAGGTGAAATTATCACGTCAAAACAATCGCTTTCCCGATTAAACAAAAAGGTGAGGTGAGGTGAGTCGTCCAGTTAACGCGTGTTTAACACGTGAGTAACGTGTGGTAGCTCAAGAAAGCCCAAGAAAGTTCCAGTTAGGAGGATATATATAGAGGTGTCTTTGATAACATCTCCTTCGAGGGCATCGAGAGAGCGACCTCTTCCAAAGTCCACCCGTCGTCCAGAATATGGATGAAAGCCATGCTCCAAAGTCGACGAATAAGCGCCACGCTGGGATCGGAAACAACGACATTTAGAGCCGGCAGAGGCTACCTTCAAGGAGGGGTCTTGTCACCTCTGATCTGGTGCCTTGTCGTAGATGATCTCTTACAGAATTTGACTTCCAACGGATATGAGGTGCAAGGGTACGCTCACGACCTGGTAATCGTGATTCGTGGAAGATATGAAAATATTATATTACAACTTATGCAGAGAGCTCTGGGCGATACATACAAATGATAGCCTGCGCATAAACCCGAAAAAGGTTACAATCGTTCCTTTTACAAAGAAAAGGAAAATCTGCTTGAACACACCCTCCGTTTAAGGGAAAACGATTAACTTTTGCGATGATGTTTGATGAAATTAAATACTTGGGAGTCACATGGCGAAGTGACGCTTTGCTTTCAATTATAAACAATGCCGGCACGTTTCAATTATACAAATGAAGGTCATTTAGATAACCTAAATAAATAAATGTTTATTATATATGAAGAATGTAATAAAGTGTCAGATTAATTAAAAATATACAGCCCAGTTTCTAGAATTTTCCGATGTATAATCCCTCGTATATCGATCGATGCAATTCCCGGCGAGACAGCCTATATATAAACGTTTCCACTTGCTAATTTCCATAGCTAGAGGTAGACGTACAATCCAAACATTAAATTAACGATTTCACAATACGGGATAAGATAATAGAAGGCTCCGCAAAATTCAATACAGGTTCATCAAATGGTAATAAATCGATATCCTCTGAGCCTGAGGCTGTGTTCAGGTCGTTGTTGTTGACGTTATTGTTGTTGCAGCGTATAGAGAGAGATCCCTTTATTCAGCTGTAAAGCACTTGCCCCATTTTTGCTGTACGGTTAAATCGACTTCAACATAATAACTTATTTCTATTACGGAGGTTAGAATTAATTCCGTTTATGCTAAAGACAGATTACTATGTAAAAGTACTCGGGTTATATTGCTTAAAGGTTATGTTATTTCACATACTTCTGTATATCCCTGTGCGAAATAAATGGCAAAACTCATTTACTGCTAGTCTGATATGCATATGTTTTTACTGTTGTAAATCAAGGAACTCCTACGATTTAAATAAATATGCATATGCTCCGCTGATGCGAAGCTGATTCGCTCATACACTAATCTAAATACGAACTTAATTTTAAATTTCAATTACACATGTAATTAGGAGCAATGTAAAGTAAAACCTCAGTTCTGCTTTACATTCTACATTAAATATTCAGTGCAAATAAATAAACAAAGAGTTGTTCTCTCAAAAAGGTACTATAATAGCGAACGTCGAGAATCCTTTGAAATGAAGAATAAAATTGAAATATATTCCTATTATGGAGCCTCCTTGCGCGTGCCATCTCGTGGTAGCAGTTCAAGAACTGCTCGAGGAATGGCTTGGGGAACAACACCCGATTTATGTCGCTGCTTTCTGAACGGCAGACATGTGTTTCTTAGCACTACAGAGCATCAAAAAATGTCTAGCTCGTCGTTTCGAAATGTTGTGGCATTAACTGTGAGGCAACAGCGACACAAGGTAAAGTTAAAATACTCTCGGAACCACGTTGATGACGCCAGATAGGCAAAATCATGTCCGCGAGTAATATATTTTTTCTCTCCTTGCATTGCCTTGCCGTAAGTGATTCCATCAATACCACGAGGAAGCTATGTTAGCATTATTTTTTTGTTGGTTCGAGGTTTACTAGTTATCTACAAAACATGTCACCTGTATGTAGAGTTCCCTCATAAATCGAAGATAAAAATCCAACTCAATAACATGCAAACTAGACACAAAATAACAGAAGCACTCATTCTTAAGAATCCTATGCAATTTCAACTGTAAGGTTCTCATCGCCAGTGCTAGAGCTTTTCTGGTAGTGGAACCGTTTCTCCGTAATTACACATCAACTTTACGAACTAATTCCGTTCAATAGCGGGGCCGAGAACAAACAGCACTCGGTTCCGGTCTTCGAACCATCCGGAGAAGGAGAAGGACTAAATTACGTTTAGCGTCCGTATAACGACACCCGTACACTCGCGATAAAAGTGGAGGTGAAATAATTGTTGAAAGAAAGCATCGTTCGAGGGAGTTCTACTACTATAAAAGCTGCATACGCCTGATTGAAATTCCAAGCTCGCTTTGAGTTTAGAGATCCGAAACCGACGCCCCTCTAAGGTGTTTACCTTCTAGCGATGTAACCACCGATCAAAGCGACTAGGTTCGATCTGCGACTGACGTACATACATCTAGGAGGAAGTAGCTTTGCCGGTGAAAATCGGATCATTACTAGAGCAGTAACCGTTTAAGTGAAGTGTATTTCCGTTGCTATGCCTAGATGTTTTCGATATTAACAGCTTAATTTCTTTTTCCATGGTATACTTAAACCGCGTATGAGAATTAATTTGATTAAATGTATTTAATAGATTCACTTTCGTGATTATAAAGGATCATCGATAGACGTCATATCCTTTCTCTGTGGAAACTGTGGACCAGGATAAAACCAAGGGGTGGCCCGATTGGAAAAGTATAAAATTTATTATAAAATTAAAGGTGATTTAATGAATTCATTCTAGGTGATATCACAGTTATCATGGACCAACTTTCGTTAATAATTTGTAAAACTAAGTTTAAAGGTATACTAGTGATAATGCTTTAAAATAAAGATAAAGATAAAGATAACGAGTGATTTCGTTGAACTTTGGTCGCCATCCTGACATCACAACCACCAGTGATCGTATCTTTCATCCATAACAGACTTTACCAGGGTTAAAAATACAGAAAAAATCATCGAAAATTGCTTCTCTGAATCTGAAACTTTCTCAATAGGTAAGGTGGGCTTTTTGACCTTATTTCGAATCCTGAGTTAAACCTTCCTAATTGTATTCGTAATCTTAGGTTAGATAGATTCTTATAATTTTCACACACCCATATATTTGTGAAACAAATATTGTGTCTTACTTTAATTAAAAAAAGGCTAGTAAATAGTATAAAAAAAAAATGTTTTCATCTCAAGAGCGAAGAAACATTCACTCGATCAATGTAAGCAACTAAGAACCTACTAAAATATCTTAAGCCATCAACGAAAGTGTTAATAAGTTGTTGCCTCGAAGGCGGATTGCTGGAAACTTGAAACTAAAGGCTGAATTATTTCAACGAAGATCGAACGATAACAAGTAATATTACTCGAGGCTGAAACTTTCACGATCGATTAAGCATGAAACTAATCGGAAAAGTCGGAGCAAAATACGCTAAATCGTTAGCACGAATCATTTCGAGATTTGCAAGGAAGTAAGTCTCAACCTCTGTGAGTTCGTTAATGATTGGAGTTTATATAATTCTCAAGCTACAAAACTCATTTCCTTGCGATAATTTCTTATTGTGTTTTGGGACTAAACGTTACACCGTTAAACTTTAAATCTGTTTTTCTAGATATGGGTATCCGTTTTAAAGATCTAACAATGCATCAAGTACTTAAATAAAAAAAAAATTAAAATAACTCTGCGATCTACTATAATGAATTTCTTAACTTATATTTCATAACACGCGAACACTACCGCACAATTCTGCGGAAAGTTTTATTCTCTATTGAAATAAAACGCTCAAAAGCTAGATTTCCTCTAATGCGAAGCGATACGGAAATCGATCGTAAACAAATGCGTTTTGCACATGTAAATGGTTATGGCAATATACAATCAGATAAAATAGAAAATATCACATATTCATATTTATGTTAAAATCCTAATAAAGGGCTACATATTAATATACCTGTTCCGTAATACACTGCTGCATGCTTTTTTAATGATGGCATACGTTTTGATCATTATCCACCGATGTTTTATACTATCGCATATATTATCTACACGATACAATTATTTACTACAGTTCGTTTAAATCTACGTATAAATTTGATTTATATATCGCATTGGGCTACCATGAAAAAAATAATTTTACGTTAAATTAGGAATTTACCTGTAATTTGTACCTAATCAGGAGCTATTGCTGATTATTCAATTATTCATTTATTTCACATTTATTATTTTGAGAGTATAAAGAAGGTGGTTCTATTATTCAATCCGAAAAATCAAAACAAGTCAGAAAAAATTTGAAGATAGGTTAAAAGTGATTTACAAACTATTCACAGCAATTACATCGGAGTAGTGCAAGCAATAGAAAAATTACAAAATGTTAAAAATATTTAATTTTTTTTAATCATCGAATTACGTACGCTCTCGATGTTATTTTTTATACATATGACTAGAGATGGCAATTTCCCGAGTTCATTCAGTAACATAGAGATAATTTATCGAGATCGGTTCATAATCCACAAAAACCATTTTTTTTTGTATCTAGCACCGTTCGCGATAATATATCTCTGCATGCTGACTCCCTTCGCATGCAAGACTCCATTCGTTAGCCGCGCCGATGGTGCGTACCCGAATTTGTCCACTCTAATTATTATATTGCTATTCTCTTAACTTATTATTCGTAAATATCACTCTTCCTGTATCTCGGGGCCAAAATTATTACTATTATAACTCAAAGATGGTTGTTCCCTTGTATTTAGTAAATTTAGTTAAAAATCTTAAGATTAAAAGGAAAATTTAATACCAAGCAATATAGAACAAGCGTATTAGTCCCATTTGGAAACGAGTAATTTTGAGGGGCTTACGAAAATAACTCTCCAAACATTAATGGACAAATACAACCCTTCAATACAGTTTTTCAGCTTTTCGCGATAAACAATCGGTGAATTTTGCAGCCCGTATTTGAATAACAAAAAGGGAATCTGAATGGCGAGGACCACGGAGTGTATGGTCCGACCAATAATTTAATTACAATGGTTGTTAACAGTCAACAGTGACGATAATAAATGGAAAGCAGCTTGGTTTGATTTAACAAAAGAAATGCGATATCTGATGACACGTGCCAGTTGAAAGCCGGTTTAAATGAAAAGAGCAGGAGCAAATGTATGAGAATTTACCCCTCGCGAACCTACCGCTTAGCTGTAATAGAAACCGTAAATTACCGCCGACGTAATAATGATGATAATATCATTGCCTTTAATAGAACACATCTACACGGTACTTGTTAGTATGCGGAAAACCAAGTTACTGTTTCCATTCTCTAACAATATTTACCCATTTACATAAATAAGGACCTGGTTACTGCAAGCAATTTGTTTTGTTTACGATATTTAAGGGCAATCTCGAAACATAAGCACAAACGATGATAAATTTCTTATGTATTGTTGCCCGTTGCAATGCATTGTGGTAAATCGCCCACTGGTAGATTTACGGTATTATTGTGGCGCCGTTTATTAGCATTATTATTAATTAGGGTAATATATCGTCTAAATTATCTTCGGACATATTGTTCAAGAGAATGATATACACAGACATTCTCAAATTTTGGAAGAAATACATTTTGTAATACACGCTGAATAAGTATTATCCAGCTTGAGCGCTTCTTAGTCCCAAGCTCTCGGCTATTAGCGTGTACCGCCATGTACCGAATATATAACTTCGATTATGAAAGGTGATAAAATAAACTGAAACTATTAAATACTTTAATGCCGGTTTAAACGCGTACCTATATTACTCGCAGGTTCCTATTTACGGTTAAATGCAACAAAATCAACGGAATTCGTCTTTCTACAAATAAATGTTTTTACTACAATGTTGTCCTTCATAACACAACAGTAGATTCACAAAAAATAGTAAATATCACTTATATCATGTAACATTTTTGATAAACCATTCGGATATATTTCAAAACTTCACAACTTAAAAAAAAAAAACGCGAGACTCAGCTCATTTGAACTGTAACGTAACTTCCGCAAAATGGGTGCTGCGATCGCTCACAATTGGCCATCAACACGAACGTGTGTCAACTTTAAAGGAAAGTTTGGCGATATTAGAGCGCAATTCGAATGATTTTTGGAGTCGATTCTTAGTTGTTGATTATAAATGGATTCATCACAGCAACACCGGAGACCAAACAACAGTTTGGTCACCAACAGCAGCAGGTTTTCGGTGGCCAACCGGGGCCAAAGCTACTTTATCGGCCACGAAGATCGGTGTTTTGGGATGTGCGCTGCATAATCCACCTCGATTACTTTGAAATGGGCAAAACAATTAATGACGAGTATTGCTGCAGTTCTTCAAAATTATTTCAAATAAAAGGGCTTGGTGGTTTCTAATAGGTAAGATTAATAGGTACTACAATAATCCTGCGAAACATTCTATTTACGTTACGAGCTACTTTAACGAGAAATTTGCGGTTCTATCCATCTGAGACCGTGTCATTTTGTAAACTTCTCTCGTAATAGCTTCCTATCTACGTCCCAACATTCTCGATTTAACTGTTTAATTTTACTATTGTGCTCATGTCTTTGTTCACCTGCCAATTACGTCCTGTCCTGTAACGCCGTAACCGCTACTTCAAACTACTAAAAGACCAAGAACCGTCCAAGCGTATCGCTGGCGCTCCAGTATATAGTACACGGCATCACGCTTGTCTGAAGCGGAGTTATGTATACAAGTCAAAACTTCCCCGACGGTGGCGGCGCATGAATTGCAGTTAGGGAAGCGTGGTTGTTACTCGCTCCCATAAACACGTGTACGTCTTAATTCGCCTCTTCCAGGTGTTTCTCTTTGAGTCGATTTGAATTAGGATAGAGACTAAACTTATCTGGTATCAAAGTACTTCGGAAACTACTGACGCTGAAGTTAGGATCCATTGTAAAATATGGGACAAGCTTTTGGAAATTATGACCGTCGCTAATTTTTCTATAATAATCTTTTTGTGCATCTTTCTACAGTAGTTTATATACATCATTGGTAGACATTTAATTTGGTACTTGTTTCATGTAGATTTGAATAACAAATAGTTGAGTGTAGGCTTTCACGACCGTAATCCATTGTAGAAATGTCTTTCGGGTGATGTCGTGTAGTTGATATTTAACTTGACGTTTCGCTGACTATCCTGTCAGCTTCTTCAGAAGATTTCTAAAGACTGCTGTTGTTGTCTTTTGCTGCTCGTTATATATCCTATTTTTGTTCCGCTTTGCTGATCCATAACCGTTCTGCTTTGCTGATCGATAACCGTTCCGTTCCGCTGAATCGCGTCGTTCGTTGTATGACGACTTCGTAGTGCTAACAACACGTGGAGGTTAAGCTGGTTAAGGTGGATAAGCTGCTTTGTTCGTAATCGGCACCTATATTTTCTTTCCTTACTGTCCAGAAATAATTTACTACACATTTGGCTTGCGTCCTACGGGTTGCATTTTATTGAGCCGCAACTGTGTTAAAGTTTATCTACAATACCTGATCGGAAGACGGGAAGAAAGACAAGAGGTTCCATAATGAAAAACATATCAGTAGGAAGCCAACCACCTCACAACAAATGGATTCTTTTGTCACTTTAAGTACGTACTAAATATACAACCAAACCAAATAAAAAGAAAGCGTAACAAGTTATAATGTATACATACATAATAAATATGTAAAAGTCTCGGCTTGTTGAGAATCTAAATTCTCAACCTTCAAATTCGGGTGTTGTTTGTCGTTACGGTGAAAGAATGAAAAATTCTTGGAAAGATGGGATGAAATTAATTCCCGCTAAAGTCCCTTTGACATATCCGAACGAGCTAAGATGCCTTTGTGCAAAACAGACCTTCGGATGGCTGTTAGTATTCCGATTGGACATTACCGGCCTTTATAAGGTGGCATTAGTCGAAGACCTGCTATGTAGGCGCTGTCAAGGTGAAGAGGAAGGTATAATGGGCATTTTATGGCCTAAATGCTGTAGGGTCCATTTCACCATCATTGTTCATATAACCAATAACCAATTTTCCATTTACAATTACTTTTTCAATTCCAAGTTCCACTCTAAGGTTGATTATAAACGCATTTGCAAAAACAAGGAATTATAGGAAAGCAGCTCAAAGACTAATTAAACTAATTAAACTTATTAAGAAGTCTTTTATGGTGTTATTCTTCCTAGACTAGTGTTACTTGAAAGTTAGCTAAATTAACCAAAATACGTTTAAAGAAGGTGCCATTAAAGGTTTAAATATTTTGGCTCTAGAGTGTACTTATGAACTCTCAGAACTAGCTATACGTATTGAGCTTAAACTTCGTTGGTTTCCGTTAGTCGAGTCAAGGTTTGCGATGTATCTTGAAGTTTTACTGTGTCTGGACGATATAAGATAAGGCTTGTCTTTCTTTTAAATGGAATATTACACTACCATCCTCGACACCCATCGAATGGTTTTTACGTAATATTTCAATCCCAGGTCCAATTTTTTCGTCCTGTAGGAGTGGAACTTTAGACATGTTACAAATTGTTTTTGATATTTCCGCTTTTGCACCAGCGCAACGTAAATAAGTTACCTTACTCGAATATTAATGAAGGTAAGTTAACTTATTATCATCGCTAGAAGTAGATTTTATAAACAAATGTAACTAGAAAAGTAATAATTAATTTTGTCCATGGCTATATTAACTTCGACTTTGCAATGATGTATAAATTGCATTAAATGTTCGCTGATTTAAATTATAACCGTATTGAAATTAGAGAATATTAATTATACAGGAAAATCACGGCTATGTACACGGACCACGTAAACACGCAACATAACTTGCAAATTCTTGGTCTTGAACCGCATAACGAATTATGAGACACATCCATCAGTACGATCTATGCAAACACTTCGCCTATAGAGCAGAGTCGCATGGCCACTCTCACGCCTAGCGGAACGACACCATAATCATCGTAGACATATTCAAGCACCGCCAGCGCACGCCCAGGCTTTCCGTTTATAATCATTATGGAAATAATCACACTCCGCTGATTACAACAAGGCAAATACACGCACATGTATTTTACGGTGACATCGAATAGGTGTCGCTGACGTCAACGTGAATTAGAATTGAGGAGAACGGCAAAAGAGGTGAACAAGGAGAACAGATAGGCTGAGAGATCATCCCGGATAGGAGATGGTAGCACTTTCAGACTATATTACCTACCTACAGAAGTTTCCCCAATTCTACTATCAAATAAATTATCAATGGTGTCCGCAGAAAATAATGTAAAATAATATAATAACCGTAAGTTTTTTACATAGAACAAGTACGGTTTGTTCCAACCTTCTGGATTTTTAAAGTTCCATCTGTGGCAGGGTTCTATTCCTAGCAAACTTCTACAAAAAAAATCCGAAATGTAAATATATCCCAGCGTAAATTTTTATGCGCGTAAATTACATACTTGCCTCTATTAAGACATGGTGTTGAAGGTAGCTAAAAAAAAACGCCAAATTCTCTTCTGTGACGCCAGGTTGGTCCAAAAAACTCGCTACTATGCACCGTAATTATAACAATTGGCAAGATATCAAATTTCAATTTAAAAAGCGCACACTATAGCCGTTATTTATCATTACTACGTTTTTTATGCTGGCAAGGATTTAGATTTATATGGTGAGACAATATGTTAAGATACATATTTATTACCTGCTCTAAATTGCTGCTGTTTATGTATACATTATATAGTATACACGCTAAGCCAGAATATTTGCTTTTTAATACGCCCTATGTTGTTACGTTCATATTCAAATTACTTCATGTAATTTACAATAATAAATATAAGGCCAACAAGTTACTCTGCTGTCCTTCGACAACCTCGTAAACCATCCGCTTCCAAATTAAACGCACGCACAAAGGACAAACATCATCCGAATTAATCAAAGGCAAACAACAACGCAAATTCGGTAACAGATTGGGTCTTAACTGATCTACACGATACTTAGGCCCCGATGCTATACCGGCATGATCACGTTAATTACGGCCGCAATTGTAACGTTGAGATATTACAATCGGAAGACTATCACCTATGCTACGGTGAGCACAGGTTGACAACCAGACCCGGCCTGTACACTCAGACGAATCCCTTTGCTTTATAATTCATCCATTTCGCCGCTACTCCCCGCTAACGTTGTTAATCCATAGTGATCTCGTTTTAATGAAGATCTGGCGGAATGGAGAAGAGATCGGACAGTTCCGCTACTACTATGCAGCGGCATCGCCAATGGAAAACGAGAGAATACACCCATTTTCGCTAAAACGGCGAAGCTCAATCCTCGCAATGCTAGTAAGGAAATAAAGTTAACTGGAAGTTTTCGGAAGAACCGAGGAGCCGAAAGTAGTTGAAATGGTTATCATTTAATTAAGCTCTGAGAATGAATTGGCGTGATTAGTTGATTGGGAAATTGTGCATTTTTTCATTAACGTGATTTATGCTCTTCCCAGATTCGCCGAAGAGAAATTGGTGAACTTTAGATGAGAAATAGGGAAACACGTAAAATAAGATTACAAAAGTTTTTAAACTTGGATCTGTGGAAAGTACACTTCGGAATATTCAATTTTCACAAGATTCAACTTACCGAATTGAAAAAAGGCTTATAAAAGATAATTTGCGTAAATCCCAAAGTAACCCTTAGATACCCTTGTGGTAGTTTAAAACGGGTAAATTTCAAATAACAATGTTTCCGAAAACTAAATTAATGGCAGAAAAGCATTAACCCCAAAATTTCGCGTTTATGCGCTTCTCGTTCTGGTAGCAAGTAATGTATTAAACCCCCACGTTCGTTTGAATTGGCAAAGTTGAATTAATCTTGTACTTGAAGTGAAGTAAAATTCGTCCATTACTGCACTTGAAACTGCTTTTAAAATTAGACAATTAGCCAAATATGTCTTCACTCAAAGGTGACTCGAACAAAAGCGGCATTGCTTGTGACACGGCCAATTACAGTGCCCGTAGAATTTCTTTTCTTTGTGTTACAGCGAATAATACATCATAGTAGTTTTTTTTATAGGAACTGCTCAGTTAATAATAAGCGAGATAACCAGAAGTCGGGCAACACATCGTAAACTGTGAAAATGCGCAAAATTGAAAATCGTGTAATTACAACATTTTTCACTTTGGAAGGATAGACACCGTCCGAAATCAAAGAGCGAATGGAGGCGGTTCACGAAGTCTCTACACTATTGCACGCCACAGTTAAGTCGTTGATCAAAATTGTTTCATTTGCGCAAGAGATCTATTGAAGCTGATCCACACGAAGCAAGGCTCGTTACCGTAGTGACACCAGAAAACATCAACTCGAGGAAGTCGTATGAGTAATCGACGGCTGAAGATTAAGGAAAGATTTCAAAATCTAGTGTTTTGAAGATCCTGCGTAAGCATTTGTGTATGACAAAAATTTATGCAAGATGGATCCTAAAATCATTTAGCCTGGTTCGAAAGGAACAACGTGTCGGATATAGCCGAAAGTTGCTTGAACTGTGCGTAGCCGACAATATGACCAAATAGTAACTGGGGACGAAGCAATGGTTTTATACTGTGATCCTTTGTCTAAAAATGAAACAATGGAGTGGCATTAGGCGAATCCATTCATAAGGCCAATGTGATAAAAAGCATAAAAACGGCGACAGTTATAACTTTGTGGGATATAGAGGGTATTTTCTTAATAAGGCATCCCGCTTTTGCACAATAATGCTCCTGTCCACGCCGTACAAGAAACCACCTTGAAAATTAAAATCGGGGCTAAGAGGAAGAAAACTAACAGCAATGAAGAGATTCACGAAGCAATTTTCTCTCCTTGTCCCTCTTTCTTTGCTAAGCTTAGAGTACGTGGACTGCAGCTTGTCATACTTAACGATAATGAAATAATATGAAAAGTAAAAATATATTAGTGAATCACTTGTTGGTCTACTTAAACATTTAAGGTATTTGCTTTATGAACTATAAACTAAGTTTCGACGGCTTTAAATATTTTCACATAATCTGATCTGAATTTAATCGCTATCTATGTACATACTTAAAATATGCACATCTTGCTCAGATTTTCGAGCAGGTATTCAATTTAGAATTTCGTCTTTAGACGCTCCATTCGCCACATCGAGCTAACTAGCAAACTTCTACGTACGTAATGTAAAATCGATGGAGGTCCCTATTATTACATGATGGCAACGGTTGTACTAGGATGGTGTACATAGCAGTCGCTATGACAGTGTATTACCTTGGCAATCTTCGATCAGAGAATTCCGTTCGCTACAAATTTGCGCTTACGCGTTTGCAGATTTTGGAATATTTCATAAGTACGTGCCTTATTTTCCACCTACGCAATACTATTTTATTTACGGACACCACGTATATAGTTCTAATAGATTCAACTATTCAGATGACCTGCTAACTACTTGTATAGAGATCAAGGGTATATTGCCGTTAAGCCAAAATGTTGTACGGATTCAGTTATTTAAGGTGGCCCAGTACCGACTTTAACAGTCAACAATTTAATAACCAGTTCTGTTCAAAATGTTTCTCACTATTTCATCTATCAAGGACATCATAATTAAAACATCAAAATATTTATCGTCAAAACAGAGACCGGCGGTGTCCAATCCTTTCACCGTCCTCCTCTCCTTCGCCCTTCTGCGTCCTCGTAAGACCCAAAACCACCTCGGCTCGGGCAAGTATCGAATTACGAGAAAGTAGGGACGGAAAGGTTCG
Source organism: Marronus borbonicus (assembly GCA_902655005.2). NCBI lineage: Eukaryota > Metazoa > Arthropoda > Insecta > Coleoptera > Scarabaeidae > Marronus > Marronus borbonicus. The sequence continues at coordinate 29,092,906 of LR737381.1, read as the reverse complement.
CAAAATCCATTTTACGCATGAATTTTGTCGTCGCCAATTTATTTTATTAATTAGGGAGCCGAGTAACGTTAAAAATTATCACCGTTCACCCGTTGCCCGGGCTGCAAATAAACAACATCGTCGCCGTCCGAAGGCCGGAATTAACGGAATCTTCATGAAATGTAACGGTTAAGTTTTCTCTCGGATCGCCCACAGCATTTCAGCGTGACAAAAGAGATGGGAGAAGGATTGGCGTAAAGTGAATATTTGTCCCGAATGCCGTCAACCCTTCCTTTCTATTATATATACACTGACGGACAAAATTATCGAAACCCGTGGATGTAAGTACGTCTATTGCCATGCCCTTTCATGCGTAAGTTTTATATTTTTTTAAGAAAATGAGAAGCTACGTGTGATAAAAGATAGAAAATCAAATCCTAGAACAGAAAAACAACGAACCAGGAAAGTTTTCAGGCAATTGTACGTCACCATAATATTTAATACTTTTACTGTAAATTTAATGTAGCACATTTTGACCTCAGACTTTTAACAGTTTAACTTGGTTTGAAATAAAGAGCAAGCTACGTTCGGCATTTTTATTATATAATGTTGTCTGTCTGCTAATTTATAATTTTACTACTTGTGTAGAAATCAAAGAGAAGTTGTTAAAGAAGGTTTAATGAATTTAAACGTATCTTTGATGAGGAGCGGCCCATTGATGCATTGTCTTCCTTAACACAGATATTTATCATACCATCTTCGTAGACTTATTTTTGTTCTTAATAAGGTTTAACAAGGTCTATTTTAGGAATCTCTACCTAAGTGCATTCAATTCTCCCTTATTTTCTATTGATTTTATTAGTTAAATCACAATTCACCAGCTCGTTGAACTACTGAATTATATTTTAGTAGTAACTTGACCAGCCCTGAGAATAACTCTTGAAATTAAAGTTCAAAGCATTTACAATCACGTAAATTGTTCTTGTACTTTTAGCATTTGTTACCTTTTTAAATTTGCCCTGCACCATATGAAATAAAAAAGGGAGGATCGCGAAAGCAATGTTTTTTGTGCGTTTTTAAATCGCGGTAAAGCAGAAATGACCGTCCACATTCCCTGTTATTTTCCACCAACGAAGGACTCGCTTCCCCCTGTTTGCCGGCGAGATGAATTTTAATAGCAAATGATTATTTACGTTAAAAAGGTGAGGGATGACAGTCAGGAGGTCTTGGGCGAGAAATTCTCCTTTTCCCTCTCGTTTTTCATTTCCATTTACGAGCATTTCATTTACGTCGCCCCACGGTTTTGTTTGTAAGACATTTAATTCCGTCAGACGGACGGGCGGACGGGTGAGCTTGACTTAACTTCTTTTTTATTATTCGTACGCGGCGCAAAGTCCGCACAGGAAGGGCGAAACATGTTTTAAATATAAAGGCATCCGACGGTGTGCCTTCGTCAAAAAGTGGAGATAATTAGCTATTCGAGGGTAATTAATAAGGGCGAATTAAATATTAGGCCGCAGGTGGATGAAATTATGAGTTTCTTTTTCAAACATTAACGCGCCCCTCACGGTAGCGAAATTATAACTTGAATCCGGCCCCAATTATGAAAAGTGTACTTTGCTTGATTGCTCAAAAAATGTTATTATCATTTTAAAAAAATGTCGAGCCTAAAGCAATGCAAGTATTAAAATGTATTAAATTGGCAATCAGAGTAAAGTTGTTCTATAAACTTGAAGATTTATACGTCTCACAAGGGACCATAGGTAACCCAAAAATTCAAAAAAAGGTGAAGCCAGAAAATGAAGCTGCAGGTACATAATATGTTAATTATAATTTTTATTAAGTATAGCAGAAGTATGAATTGCTAATAAATGCCATGGAGAAGTAGCGCAAGTGCCAATAATAAAAGAGATAAAGAGCAGACAAATGGACCGGTTTAAGCGTGTAGTGAGGATGAAAGAAAATAATTTACGAAGGGAAAAATAACGGAGGAAGAAGTACAGAAAAAGAAAGGAAGAGGAAAACTAAGGAAGATATGGATGGGGAGAATGCTTAAAGAGGAAGAAAACAGTGTCACAGTAGCAGTTTGCTGACATTCAATATATTCACTTTCTACTCATGTTTTGTTGAGTTGTAGCTTAGATATTCGATTAGAAGCATACTCCTCTGCTACATTTACAACATGAAACCGTGTATTTAACTTTATTGTTGCCAATAACTTAATTATCTAATTCAACAGGATAAACGGCTACGGAAATCCATTTAACTCTTTGTACTTACAACGTAAATAAGCTCCATCGATCGCCCTTTGTGAGAAAGTGTATCGTCTACGATCTATTTTATTCATACGCAGTAATGTGCTGGATGGGAGAGGAGATCTCGTTACTCACTCTACGAAGCTTATTCGACGAACAAAGTTGCTGTTTTCTCGTTGATTATTATTAATTTAACCCGGAGAGATGCATTACTGTAGGGATATTGTTTATTCTAGTACACGATTATTGCATTATTGTCCGGTCGAGTTAGTTTGTTTATCTAGTTAGAAGCTACATTTGTTTCATCCACTACATTTGCCACAAACACACATAGAATGGAGCCAGTATGGAAGTACGAAGGTTTAAAATCCGGAAAACGTCGAATATATTCACATGTTAAAATGAAAATAGCTTTGCAATTACCGCGAATATAGCATTTAACAGAGTGTGACCTGCACCTATACAACAAAACAACGTAATTTAAAGGATATACGAGGGTAGTTTAAAAAGTTTCCAGCCTTTTTCGTCAAATTCAGTCTTGTTTCTCCTTGTAAGTCTATACGGTTTTAGCAGCAATTTTTTAATTCGTCCAAATGGCAGCTGGTATCTTGTTGTACAAAATAGATATTTAGGAATGTAAAGGCTTTCTCCTTCGAGGAAGATTACCGTCTTCCGAGAGAAATTTTCAACCTAGGATAAGATTGCTGAAGGCCAGATCTGGAATACAATGCGTAGTCTATCAATTCGAACCTTAATTCGTGAATTTTTCGCCATGGCGATCACTCAAGCGTGAGACGGTGGAACAAAACCTTTTTTTTCAAGTAATGATGCATGCATATACAGATAATACGTAACATTCTCACAATTTTATTACGGTTATTAACGAAACCACAGGGTTGACGTTGGTTATAGTATACATAACCGCAATCATTATTATTAACAAGAATCTAAAACAAGGAAAGAAATAAATAACAGTAGGCTTTCACGGCCAGTATCTGAGTACGTACTAATAGTACTTATTTCCGGGCTTGTTAGCCGTGGTCTAGAGTTGGTGTCTGTCGACGTTTCGCCAAACACTGCGGTTGGTATCTTCAGGACGGTTCCTTGGTCGTCTGACTAAGCCATTAGTCAGACGACTCTAGACCACCGCCAACAAGCTCGAAAATAAGTATTGTTAGTACGAACTAAGAAAAGAAACCAATACCTATGTGCTGCATTGTAAAAGATACCTTAGAATATAAATAAGAAAGAGCTTCGGTGATAGTAAGTGAATATACCCTAAAACTAAAGACCGAAGTTAAAATAGTCAAATAAATAAAACAGCGACGTTTTTTATTTCTATTTGTTGGTCTCATTTTAATAAATGTGACGTAAATTTGATATCTGTTTTAAAATTCACGGAAGTCGAAAATGTATTACTCACTGTAATGTACTATTTCAAGGAAAAGTTTCACAAAACAAATAAGCTTTTCAAAATACATTTCCTGGAAGACGTTATTAAAATACCAGGAAAAGTGGAGCACAAATCGTCCAGCTTTTCAATCAATTATCAGTATATCGTTCACGAGGATGGCCTATTAATAGTATTTCGAGAATTAATTAAAAGAGTCGTTTTCAAATGTTGGTGGGCGGTATTATGGATAATGGCGTATGTCCTAAAAATATTCTCAAGTTCATGCCACTCTTGATTAAGCCGGAAACGGATATCATCTTGCTTATTTCAAATGTAATACGCAGTAAACAGAAATTGCAGGAGGAAAATTAATAAATCTAAGTCGTACCCGGAGAAATATGCAGTATGCTCAATTAAAATAATTGAAGAAGCCTAAATTAACGATGGCAACGATTTCAATTGTCATTTTGTATGGCTCTAATTAGTATTCGTGAACAAGGGCTAAAAACTAATAAATTTGTGCAATTTCCATGAAGTATATTAAATGAATATGGACTTCGCCGAAACGTTTCAATTAATTGTTTAACGGCAGAAAGAAATGCGAAATTACCGATTATCTTTGTTATAAATTATCTATATTTTATTAATGAATGCAAATCCTATCTCCCATTACATTTCATTAATTGAAACGTCCCCTTTTTTCGATCTTCTATATGTACAGAACTCTCCCCTTATTCATCATTTAATTAATTATAAATTCACATCACACAACAATTGTTACTCCCTCTGCATGGATCCTGCCGTCTATTCAGGCAAACAAGCGAAATCCAACCAGTAAATTTGCAACAAGGGTTGAGGCTTCACTTTTTACGATCGATTCGGTTCCCGCACCTCACACAACTTTTTACTGCTTAGATCCATGATCCGAATCCGGAATATTCCTCCCTGCAGGTACATTAATTAATTTTACAGGGAACCGTTGTTGGTTGGCAGTGTATTCCCTCGTATGCCTGCATTTACTTATCGGAAGGTCGCATACTCACAATCAGATTATTACTCCTTGATGCTTCCTCGATCCATTTTCATCAATTAGTAGCCCCAGGCCGAGTACATAATGGTTTTTGGAGGCCACTCAAGAGCGTATATTTTTTAATTTTCAGTTTATTTATAGAGCGGAATATGAGGATACTTGGCTTCAATTTGCTCCTCCTCTACATGAATACTATGCGACTGCTTTATATCTACGTCCGGTGCTCCTCAAAACCTCAATTTAAGATCACTTTGGTCCAAAATAGTTATTAACGATTTGTACTCCCAATTGAGTTGTCCAAAGTTATGATTTGAAGCTGTATATCACTATTAATAGTAGTAGCAATTATCTGCAAAGTCAACTAGATATATTCCACCTTTTGGTGTATCAACAATATTCTAACAATAAATATCGACAAATGGAAAGTTGTTACCAACACCCGTAAAACAACACCAATTATTCATATTTACTCCTTAGCTGAACCTTTTTTAATAAGAAACAATTCAGTGAGGGATTTGAGTGTCGTCTTCGATTCAAAATTGACTATTTGTACCTGGGTTTTGAACGTGCTTGGTTGCATTATACGTGTCACTGGCTCATTCTCTTCCACAACGTCTGTTGTTTATCTTTACTGCGCTTCCGTTCGCTCGAAATTAGAACATGCTTGTTTAATCTGGTCCCCCGTCTGCAATTATCAGATAATCCTACAAGTACAAAGAAGATGGTTAAAGTTCCTGCATTACAAAAACATATAATACTTACCCGGCGCAAGGGCTTAGTCGTAAAACTATGCTTGCAGTGTTAATGATAAATCTTTGGAACTTCGCCGAAAGTATGCAGAATGTGCATTCGTATTTAATTTACTCAGTAATGGTCTTGATGCTCCTGAGTTGTTGGCGGAAAATCGGCGGACTACATTTTGTTTGTTTTATTTAAAAAAAAAATGCAGGCACACATCCCTTCTCCCGATTCTCGACAAAGCCCGAAGACTGTCGACCAACTAGGAATGTGTAACAGACATCTTTTCTTAATTTTTACAACTCAAAAACAGATTATTCCCCGCCTACTTCAAAGAAACTTATGGAAATACTATAATGTTCAAATACTACGCCTCCTTCTTTAAAATCAACCAATAAATGTAATCCGCAAAGAAGCTCCATTTTATTATTCTAGTTAGAACCAAATATTTACACAAAACAAAAAAATTTCTCTATTCAGCAGTATGGACACGCCAGCTTACTCATAAACCTGCACAGATCTCGCATATAGATTTCTAACACACCTTCTTTTTCAATATTGACCAATAAAAGTCTGGAAGATAAGAAATGTAACATGGAGAATGTCATTATAAAAACACTAAACATCGACCAATCCTAAGATTTTTAAAAGGTTTTTAAAGTGCACCTTTTTTTGCTGGTGTGCACTGTAAAAAACAGACACGTTGTGTTTGTAAACGAAAGACACGCCTATTTAAGAACGCTCCGATAATTTTTTATTAGAAAATGGTATTTTATAAACGCCCACAAATTGAAAATAAACCAATAAAATAGTTCCATGATCCGAGAATAAGTTCGAATGCTTACTTTGAAGAATTAATTCATGGAAAATTAAAAATTCGCCGTAAATTGGCTTGTAAATAAAAATAAAGTCAAAGTTTGAGGTTTTTTGGGCAAAATCGACGGGTTTATGTCCGAAGATCTAAAACCGAAAAGTGATCCCGAACTGCATTGTGCCTACAGTGAAATAAGGGCGTAGTTCTGTGTTAGTGTGGGGATGTTTATCCTTTACTGGGACGGGAGATTTATGCAGAGTGCAGGGTGTAATGAGGAAGGAAAATTATTTTGCAATACTCCAGAATCATGCAGTGCCATCAGGATTGCGTAGAATGGGCCGTAACTTTACATTCATGCACGACAACGACCCAAAACACACTGCGTTAGTGTGTAAGAACTATCTAATGGAGCAAGAAGAACAGCACACCCTGAAAGTAATGACATGGCCCCCACAAAGTCTAGATTTGAACCCTACAGAGTTGTTGTGGGATGAACTGGACAGGAGGATCCGAAAAATATGCCCAACTTCACAAGAACATTTACGGAATATTCTGCAACATGAAGGGATTAATATTCCACAATCCGTTTTAACAAAACTTATCGAAAGAATGGCTAGAATAGTTCGAGCGGTGATTAACAGCAAAGGAGGTTTTTCCGATGAAAAAAAATATAATGTTCAGTATGTTATGTTAGGCCAGAATAACTTTTTATTTCTTTATTTTTGTCTTTTTTACCTGTACATACAATAAAAATGCATTTTGCTTTTAGTTTCGTTTGTTTCTGTAACCTTTTCATGTTTTTTACCAACCGACCGAACTTCTCTGAACGGCAGTGTACACTTTGCTTTGTAATTGGATGTATTTGTCTGTCGGGCAATAAACTATCATTATCAGTGTTATAGAAATCAATAAGAGGAATCACCGTTTTCAAATTTCTAAATTCGTACCGTACGTAGACATTTAAAGTACTCGTCCAATTATTGTCCCATTCACCTCGAAACAATAAAAGCGGCACTTTCCCGTAATACCAACTCTAACTTAAAAGTACTTTTCTAATGGCCAAATGATTCGCCCGACAAAAGCTTTAAAAAAACCGAAGCACGCTCAAGTCAACAATAAATATACTCGTATGCATAATGCAGCGCCCGCCGCTCCATTTAGATACTCTAAATGCTTTTCTTTCAAGTTAATCACCCATTAGTGAACGCAAAGTTTCGTGCGTTGATTGTGATCTAACGCAAATAAAGTACCGTATTTTATTGCACCGGACCTGTCACATGGACGGGGGTGGATGTATAATCTGTCCCGTAAATGCCGCTTAGATCTGACTCATGTTCGCCATTGTACTGACACGGTGTAATTTCGATCAGTTAGCGAGAGCGATTAAACAGAATTTTAATATCTAAGATCTTATAATACTCACCTCCGTGGAGGTGATTTAATTATAGAGGAGAACTTTGATATTACCTTGTTTGTAAAACCTGTAACGTAGATTTTTATCCAGTCAAAAAAGAAATCGTAGGCGTTTAATAAGTTTTTCATGTTTTATACGTTTTTCATGAGAAACTTTGGCAAATGAATAATAATTAGAGTGACCTGTTTTTCAATGAACTGAATATCAACTTGGAAATTATGTCAATCCTTTCCAGATTCATCACACGTCATCTGCATATTATCAAGCATTTCGTTTACTAAATAAATAACAAGTGGAAACATCATTGAATGCATTAAAATCGTTTAAAAAGCTTTTACTCTCCATTCTTGTTGAGAACTTGATTTGTTGATTCTTCATTTATTATCTACAAACATACGTACCATCCATCTTCAAATTACTCAAAGTACCCTCACAGCGATGCTTCGAACGTATTTTTTCTTTACAGATGTTATTTGTTACCTTCTATGAATTTGCCAGGGGGAGAAAGAATAGAAACTCCGGACATACATACATTTGACTATACACTGGCATGCCCGCGGCATAAAACGAACATTTCCGCGTCCCCCGAGATCATCATAAGGGTTTCGCAAACGTAAAAGTGGGCGCTCGACTTCGCGTCGGTTAGTAAAACGTTCATTTCAATAATTCAGACGACGGTTGGTCTCAAAAGGCCGCTCAAGTGCCGTTGTAAAGATTACGAAGCGAAAGGGACCAGACGCGTGCCCCTACGGGACACCCGGCGGTCGCCCGATGATCATCTGGCCTATTTTATTATTAAAATACGTACATCCGAATACGTGACATTATTTAAACGATGTGGCAGGATAAGTGGTTCGGAAAGTAATGGTAGAAATTTTGGTTTGCCGCTATTTTAGGCAACTTAAGCAGTATAACCTTCTGTTTATACGTTAGCGTTAACTGTTTGTATTCAAACTTCCTTAATTCGACACGACAAACTGTATATGCTTTACAGAATTGAATTTATTCTTTGAGGAAATAATAGCTTTGGTCATGTGTGGTTTTTGTGTATCTCGAGTTGTGCAGATCAATAAAAGCAACATGCATATAGAAGAATAGTAAGTAAGGGAGGATTAGGGGCTTTCTTAGGATAATGATTTGCCAAAGACAAATCGTTTAAGTATTTGTTTTCCGGTATGGCAAAATTGAATTGATAAGTGTAGCGCAAGACGTGAGGAAACCGGGCAAAAATATGTTGAAGTGAGAAGAAGGTCATCTAAATCACGCTGTGTGGATGGATTTATTAAAATAAAGTAGATAATCGTATTGAACCGATGCAGGAAATCGGTTCACGAACGGAACTGGTAGGATTAGCTTCAAAGTAGGCTAGAACGTGGACGTTCCATTCCTCATTTACGACTACGCTTTTCATAAATTGCTTAGCTATAAAAGATTTCGTTCTTGCCAAGTTTTCGGAAAAGTTATAGAATGTACTGGACAGGAAATGTTTCGCTATAAACCTGCAAAGCCCTTTAGTAATTCATATTGCATGCAAAATATTCCTCAGGTATGTCGCACTCCCCTGCTTGAGTAAAACGCATTGTAATAAAAATAAGACAAACGACAACAACTATAAAACAAATAAGAAACACAAAACCGAATCAATTTCACCAGCGCTTCAAAAAAAAGCAACACTTTCTTGCTTTGATTCATATTTCAAATCTTTAATCGTTAATCTTCTCTCTTATTTTGGGGTATTAGAGCTATAAGGATAATTTATTTAAAGCGTCACATTCTATCGATTTTGTGAAAAAAATATACAGGATATTTCAGTTAAAGAGCGGGTTATTTAGGCAAATGTTGAAATGCGATGTGCAATTGTCTTTTCTCTCAACACCATCGTGACCAGCGGACAAATCGCTACATCTTTGGTGATCTAGCCGACATCGTCCATGGTGCCCTGATAACTTTAAATAAGCCTTGAGAAACAGGCTGCTAATGACACGACAACATTTTTAATGACAAATTTGCTATGAAATGTTTGTATCAAATTTGGTCCTTACAAATTTAGAATATTTCACTTAAATAGACATTATCTATTGATTATCTATTATCTTTATCGTAACCTATTTATAAACATATAGGAACAAATTTGTGCTTACGAGCTAAACGTATACCATCTGTTCGTATGCAGTTGAGTTAATTAGGGAATTAGAGGACCTTTCCCTTAATTAAATAATCGTTGACGAAATGAACTGCGAAAGGAGTACCGTGGGCCTCCAGGACAACGCAAAACTTAATTAAATCGATAACGGTATTATCTCGACGATGAAGCACCATTAAATTTCAAACCACCTACCACACTGCCATCCACTTCTACCCTCCTCTAATACTAGTCATCCGCCTTCGTTGCGTTGAGATATGAAATATCTACGTGGATGAATAGATGGCTTCTCTACGAAACGACTCTATTATAACTAGTCTGCGCTCACCTCACGGTTAATGACCCGTCTGGTTATGCAATTACACATGCTTAAGTTATGATCGTAAAATGTTTATATGGCCAGTTAGTGCTACCGAGCCAATGGAAATGCTGGAAGTATCGTTTATTTATATTGTACTATGCCAAAACTTCATAACTGACTAAACCTTATTTACAACATTTTTTAACGCAGGGGTACTAAAAATTATTATTATGATCATAGTAAACTAGGTTATCCTCAGTAATCTGTTGCATAAGGCAATTATTGTGATCGCACTCATATCTCAGAAGCACTATGCAATTACATCAGAATTTGCAAATATTTTCGTGTTCATATCGCAGCATTTCACCAAAACGAAATTTTAACGAATACCTCCAATTCTTATTAGTCACAATCCAAATAAAGGAACTAAACCGCCAGTTTAATAAGCAAAAGTAAAAAAAACTGCACTCCATATATTCTTAAAAGTTTGCGATAAAAAACCCTAGTGCAGTGAAGTTGCCTAAAATGAGAGCAAAAGTAAAACCGAACGTCGCAGAAAGACAAAACAGCGCGTTGAGATTGATGTGAGTTAACAAATGTGATTATTCAGGAAAAAGGGGCGAGATAAAGGTGTTGTCACCCTAAGTGTTGTAATACAAAAAAAAATAATTTTCACACAGCGGCTAAGGCGAGAGGACGTGCGACCAGCGTCCAAGTATAGCCGGTTGGATGTATTAATCTTTAACTCCCAAAAGCTAAAGTAAAGGGTAGATAATCCCGTTGAGGAAAATATTAAGTATTTAAACAGAAGTAAGTAGTCAGTTTATTTCAATTTTATTTAGTTTGCAATCAGCCCCGTTGCAATTCAACGACTAACGCAGGACCAACTTGGGTCCAAACGCGGGGCAGCAACCGTTGTAGGCCATAAAATTTGAAATATGCACTACCAATTTGCAGTTAACAGATTTCTAGATAGAAGTATTTTGTGATAGGCGTGTGTGAAATAAAAGCAGCAAGATATTATATAAATAGGAGGCGATAAACTAACTTTTCCATTGTTCCAATAGACCTAGACTAAAGTCTGACTAAACATCGAGGACGAACGAACAGATTCTTTTGCAAAAGTTCTTGGCTTAAACGATGCTATGCAGTCCGGTTCAAAGAAATTTCCAACGCCTCACTAAGCAACGGAATATCGTTACTTTCGATTAAAATTCGAGGCCATATCGTTTGTAAAAAGCCCTGGAACGACATCTAATTCGTTAGATCCCAATAAGGCGGGCGAGCATCCAGATCCCGATCCTCCGGCAACGATCCTTCTCTTCGTCGAAAGCGGATTTATTCATTTCGCGAAACGACAAGATAATTAGATATATTATCGGTCCCTTTACTTCGAATGAATTTAATTTCCTAAATACGTTCCGTTAATACGAGAAATGAGTAAATGCGAAAATATCATCTTACGCATAGGAAGAGGTATATTTTCGTTTGTTTATGGGGGTACTTCCTCAGAAATGAATGCGGGTTTTAATAATACAAATTTCTAGCTATTATGCAACGATCTAAAGTTAAATTCTTCAAGCATCATGCGAAACATGTAAATCGTTTGTTTTATGTTTTACGTTTTTCATTATTTATATTAAATTTTAAATTTCGTTGACGTATGCTTTATACATTTTATATCTCTTATATTTATATTTTATATTTATATTGAAATTTTTTACGCAGCTGTTGTAACGGAAACAAATCAAATAAATATTATATGAATCTATATTGGAGTTTTGATATGAATGAGGCCAATCTCATATTTTGCTACATAATGCACATAAGTGTGTGTAGATGCCATTGCCGAACACACATACAGTACTGTGCAATAAAACAGACTCGCTATTTATACTTGTGATGAACCAGGGAAAGCATTTGCAACTACATACATAATTAATTCGTTAGAACATGTCCCGTTAAAACTATTCGTAAGACAAGCCTAGACATTGCGTTAAGTACTCTTAATTACTAAATACATTACATATATAGCACAGATATTAAATGGTACAACCCACAATTAGCCACTTAGCGGATATCGATTGCAGAATATCCAACAAGAAAAGATGATATAAATTTCAGCTTGTTGAAATAATGGTAGTTTACAAAATCGGCTAATATGCTCGAAAGCGATATTTACTTTAAAATCGAAAGAATCTAATAACAATCGTCTTGTTTGAGCGCCTTATTAAAACTATTTCTACCTACGCAATCTTGTTTATTTTAAACTTTTCGCAACAAAAGCTTCGTATAGATTCGCGAGTACAAGTCGTTAAGTTAAACTTCACGTGAACAAATAGATTCTGTGTAAATATACTTATTTTACACTATATTGCTACTTGTATTTTGAGCGATGATATCAAGTTAAAGTTGACATCTTAAGCAGAAGGTCTCTGTTAAAACAGTGCCCAACATATACTGATATACCATCATGTGTATTATAGGAAATTTACGTACGTTTTTTACTTTCCTCGGTTCATTAGTTGTCAAGAGCATTGAGGAAACTAACATTAAAATCTATTTAATATATTCGGCAGTTAAGAGTTTTCAAACTTACCATTCTGAAATAACAAATACGATCAGCGTCCATTCATTAATTCAATTAGATGTGTTAGAATTTACATCTGCTTCCTACTTACATATATAATTGGAACCAGCCCACAGCACAACGAGGTCATGAAGAACTTAAAGGAATTGTGATCTGTTTTACATAAGCTCATCTAAAGATGTAAATTTGGCAAACTACGAATGATATAAGAGCGGATTAGCATATCTACAAGATTAATTATTGGAAATATATAGCGGCTAATAGGTTAACCATGGTCCTCTCCTGGGGAAAAGAAGCTTTTATTTAATATACAAAAAACTAACGGACTTTCCAATGAAGCGACACTAACACTTGTAGCAGGAATGGAGAAGAAGTTCCTCTGCTACAATTGGAACGTAATTCTTGGGTCTTTGGCTTTCGAAGGGCTTATTCGTAAACCTTCCGATTTAATTTCATTGAAAGTTATTTGTTACTAATTCAGAGAAACCCTATAAAATACGTTTCGCATTATTCCTTTTCAAAAGAAAAATAATCGTTGGGATCGTAAGCGGTAAAATGCTCATGAAGATATTGCTATTAACATCATTTTTTCAGTGGAGTTAATAATAGGGAATTAAAATTATGCAAGAAAACTTATGATGCATGCGTGACATGTAAGCCCTCGTTCCATTCCTTTAATTACGTCTATAATCTGAAATACACTTAGGGTATGTAAATGTTGAGTGGATAAAGTCATTTCTACAAACCCCTTGCACCTGTACAACCTGAACAGTACCGACTTTAATCCCAGTAAAACATAAATATTTCCACAATCGTTTATTGCCCCGTTCCTTTAGCTCAGAACTGAAAGAGAACGTTTTTTGTACTGTTAATGGAAGAAAATGCATATGCAATGCGTGAATAATGTTGGAAATAATTAAAATTGTAATAATTAAAGATGTTGTATTACTGCAGCACTTAATTAGATTGCTAAGTATTTCATAGACAACATTAAAAAAACAAAAAACTTAAAAAACATTAAAGTGTTTTCCAAATTGGCTCCCCGTATTAATAGTGTATATTAACGACTTTATTTAAATTTTTCTTGAGACCTTGGTGCCTTATCTGTATTGGCGGAGGCGCCAGTTCAAGAATAGGGCCCAGACAAATACAAAAAAAAAAAGACAAAAGACAAAAAAAGACAAAGCTTTAGTTGAGATACATAACGCAGGTTGTAAGCCATTTCGTATGTATGTAATGTTACAAGTCGAATGTAGTAAAGCTGTCAATTGATCTAATTGTTGTAGCGTAAATAATATTTTGGATAACTCTAGAGATCTGTTCACAACGAACAGGTAGGTGCACTGGACCCATTTGGTTCTATCAACCAAGTTATAGCTAATGTAACTAGCATCTATGTTTGAATACGGGAAAACAAATATCATGTTGATTCGAACAAAACATAGTTGGATTAACAAAATAAATAGTTGCTATAAGCAAACTTCCTTTAACAAAATCACCTTAGTTGACTCAAACATATCCGCTTTTCTCTGCAGAATATTATACCCGAAGAATGATGTTCCCATTCTCTAAAAGAAAATTTACTTAGAGCAATCCTGACACTTTACCTGTTATGTACAGAATAAGAAAAGTGGTTAGATTGCCCTCAAAGAATAAATGAAATAGAAACTATTAGGGAAAAGGAAAAAACAAACATACTAAGGAGGAAAGTTACCTCAAACGTCAAGATGATAGATATACGTATCCCTGTCAGATATACAAACATACACCAGAAAACGAAAAATAAATAACAAAAGCACGCACTACAGAAGCGAGAAAAGCGAAGATAATGCGACTACCGCAGAGCCGCACACATTCACCTTGCTCAGAACTAGTTTATCTCGTCGAAAAGTAGTAACTTTTTCAGCTACGAACGCGCGGAAACGTGCAGGACTCGCGTGCCAATACAGATGCATGGATTCGAGCCGACGAGCAGAACCAGTTTACCCGGCGTCTGATACGCAAGCACTAGGGTAACTCTGCAATGAAGTCCGTAACATGATAGATAGCGGTGGGGGTAAGTTTAAATGATGCTGTTGGCTGTGTTTGGCGCTGACTGTCGTTCATACAATTGAAACGACGTGATGTTTGAGGGTAGGAATTTTGGTTTTTTAACAAAACACCTTTCTTATATTTCCTGCGCATTTTATTACGGCTGTAATTGTGGCCAAATCGGAAACCACTTCGATGCAATATCCAATTGAAAGATTCGCGTCTACATGTAAATATCTGTTTTACTTTCTGCGTTAGACTATACAAAAAGGTTCCAGATATAGATTTCTTGTACGGTGAAGATAAAATAAGACGTTTGTGAACACTTTGTGTACATGGTAAGCGTTCTAATACAATGCTTAGGTAGAGCCCAGTATATGGAATTTCGTGTTTTTCTCAAGGTCCAAGCAAGGACGAATATAGAGATTACTGCAACTAATTTCAAATTTGTAAAAAAGAATAGCATCAGTACTTTTGAATTTTTGGACCACCATATACACTGCCGTTCAGAGAAGTTCGGTCGGTTCGTAAAAAACATGAAAAGGTTACAGAAACAAACGAAACTAAAAACAAAATGCAATTTTATTGTATGTACAGGTAAAAAAGACAAAAATAAATAAATAAAAAGTTATTCTGGCCTAATATAACATACTGAACATTATATTTTTTTTTCGTCGAAAAAACCTCCTTTGCTGTTAATCACCGCTCGAACTATTCTAGGCATTCTTTCGATAAGTTTTGTTAAAATGGATTGTGAAATATTAATCCATTCATGTTGCAGAATATTCCGTAAATGTTCTTGTGAAGTTGGGCATATTTTTCGGAT
>LR737381.1:29042021-29067392 GCA_902655005.2 Marronus borbonicus | reverse complement strand
CCAGAACGTTGGGTTGGAATTGGGGTCAGAGCCTTTCACAAACTGCTGAGGTAACTGCACGTAACTCCTAGGCTCTTCGGACGGACGAAGCGGGCACAATGGAATTGTGTCCGAAATATTGAGTTCATTGTTAGTTTCGAGGACGAAAGGGAGTAGATATACGCAGGCGGTTATTGCTGTACAGGATGGTTTCCCTTGGAAATTGTAATAAGGGAATAACTTTGATGTATAGTTAAATAACATCGCGTACAAGAGCAATAATAATAATAGAAGGGGTAGTGTATTACAGAGACCTTAATCAAAATTTAATGAATTTCGCATATAAATATATTTCTCGTTATAAAAAGTATCTTTGATTAAACAGAAGTTAATCCGAATCAATCCGTACTTTGATTTGACTTATGAACGAATAAAAATATAATTTACGGCGTTCATCGTCGACCACAAACTTTCTTTAATTAACTAAAACTGGGATACGAACTTGCCAACTCTCTAACGAGCTGCCGAATCTTAATTTTTCCTCGCCTCGTCGCTACCGGTTCTCATTACTGCGTTCGCTGGCGGTGGCGGGTTGAATTCGTGTCCATCATCAAAAACACAGCGGTCGTTTGTCATGGAAATGCTAATTTAATGTGAAGGCGAGTGGCGATCGTGGCTATTGTATGTCCGCAACCGTCACTAGGCACCGCTAGTACCAATACTACTAGCTGGCGAGTAGGGCGATAGCAGCAACGGGATTCGATCGGCCCCCTTTATTCTCTTCGTATTCCAATTTGACTTTATAATAGGTAAATTTCGATCCGTCCCAACGGATTTACATACTTCTGTTTATATTTATGTCAAACTTTAATACCACGCCTACTATGTACCGTCTATATCTGTATATTTCGATGTCTGCCTTCTTGTTGTCGCATTAATATTAATGCTGTCGCTACATAAGGAGGATTCTCTGAACCTTAAGCCCAGAAATGATAGTGGAAAGCATAGATTTGGATACTAGCATTTACTTCATCCAAACGGTAATCTTTACATATTCTATAATAACCTACAGAATTCTTTTCCGGTTGATTGTAACACCTTAAATTTCTTGAGTGGTGCCAATGCTTGGAGTCTCGCTTGAACTCAAGTCCGTAATGGTGAATCCAAGTTTTATCTTCACTAACAATTTGACTGAATGCAGTGTGCTTGTCTTTATTACAGAGGTCCAAAAACGCACGGGAACATTTCATGCGCTGTTGTTTTCGCGGCGGCGAAAGCAATCTCGGCATCCGTTCTGTGCTGACCATAGTCATCCCAAGATGATCATGGAAAATTTTAAAAATGGTTGTATCGGATATTCCAATCATTTCTGCGAGCATCTTCCAATACTAATTCTTCGATTTTTTTGAATTAGTTCTGGAGTGGCCACTTCAATAGGCTGCCCCAGCCGAGGGTAGTTCGTATCGTTGAAATCAATCCTACTTCAACCTAGTTCGAAAATGACTGTATTGTGCGAATAGATCTCCCTCTATCGAAGTCGGGAATAAGTCATATATCTTTAGTTGCTGTGAAAAAGTTCCGGTTGTAAAGCATGAGTTTATTATACGATGTTAGGGTGGTCGTTATTTTTTAAATTTCGAATTTCGTCGCGCACACTCCCAGTTTCTTTCCTTTAATTTTAAAAAGAATATATTCAACATATTTTGTTGAAATCAAAGACGAGGAACCCGTGCCGCAATGGCCGGGAAGTTGAGTGTTCTATTTGAGCATTTATAGGAGGTGGTGTTAAAATTCAAGAAGCGCTTATCTTTTCCCGAAAACCACTAAATGGAGGACACCTTAACCGTAAACTCGTTGGAATTGTACATTATGATTCTGGGGGCAACTTGTAGACTTGAATCTAAAAGTAAAGCTATTTGTTTGTGGTGGTCTCTAACTTCATCAGCAACTGGAGCACCTTAAAGCGACTTAAAGTACTTAGTACTAGTACTAGTAGTAAAGGCAAGGGCTTCTTCAAGTGCTTTAAAGAAGTTTTATCAACACTTATGGTATTTAAATGAAGAAATTTGTGTTCACTGTTTAATGACATATATGATTAGAAATCTGTACCGGGGAGCCTTGGGAAGCGAAATGAGGCATATCGTTCGTCCTGGTGCAGTTACAAAACCTTTAATTAAATCTTGTTCGCCATTAACAGATTGCATATATTTATTATCACTTCAGGCAGGAGAAGTGACGAGTTAATGTCAATCAAGAGTTTGTACATATTGAAAAAGTTAAGCATAAATTTCTTTGTTCCTCCTATGGATCCTCCTCCTTGGGATTTGACAGCTTAGTCAGCAATTAAGTAATAGTGATAGACACGTTTACGGTGTCGATTATCCTCATACTCTACGTTATTTTGTTTTTGTTTCAAGAAAAGCCAGACAATGAATAATTCTACCTAAACGAGTGAAACGAAACCTTAAATTACTTTACGGCGCTTGTATTCTAAGTATACGTGCCTCGCATATGTTCTCATACTCGTGTGTAGATCTCTCTACTTGCGTCTAACGTAACAGTTAAAAGCTAATTTACATTCATCTTAATTGGGACAATTTACGAAATACACAAATTAGTATAATTATTTCAATCGACTTAATATCGTCACCAGGCGCAACTTAACAGCATAACTCCTATACGCAACCAGAGAGAACAGACAATGCACTAGTCGTTGAATTGCTAGAGCTGCCATCGCCCGGAGAAATTTGATTAATAGAGGAGCAGAAGTCGAATTACATTTGAATTGTCAGAGGAGGTCGATGTTGTCATGTTAATGAATTGGTTTATTTTGGGATGAATTAAAGTTCAGAAATGCCATTTAGCGTATTCCCAATATACCACGTTACGTACGGCTAAAAATATCAGCCTTAGGAATAAAGGAGTTTGGCAATTTCGTTTCGTGCTGCTCGTTCGATACGATTCTGGAAGGCGTCAATTAGCCGAAGCATCAATCAACTAGAAATTTGAATTAATTTCATATTTGTCTTTGAAGTTACGTCACCGTCTAAGAATAATCGCGCGATCATTTCACTTTTTGTCGAGGGTTTGTTTAATAAATCGGGTCGCATCCTAAGTAAATTGAATGATCCACGAGCAAAAGTTTCAGATTGATAGAGGATCATCTATCATCCGAGATCAGAATTCGCGAGAATCTTAACGTCTCTTGACTATTGTTATTTGTTTTAAAAGTCGCGCACCTTGAACTAATGTTTCCCAAACTTTTCCTAGCGTTACAGAACTTTCGTAGTATCGACATTTTTACTGGGAGTATTTATAACTACATCATTGGTGTTAACTGGAAACTCAATTAACTTCCCTTTGAAGTTACTACTCTAAATGTGCGTTAGTTTGGTCGCCTTTTACGCTTATGGTACATAAGTGCCCGATACCTTTTCGAGAAGCTATCTTGTTAAATCGCGGTAATATTAGGGTCGGAAATGGGCGGGTCTAGTAGAGAGTTACGTAATTGAATTGACGTATAATTAACGGGGCCCGTTAGACGCTCATTTGTCATACGTTGTTCGTTCGTTTTCGGTGTTCGCTCATTATATTAGCCTGTACCCACCATCGGACGGGCGGGATCGGAAGGGGGCCGAGCTCGCGTTTCAGTTAACGTCGGAGTTATGTTGAAAACAATTACCGGAGAATACCGTCGGGGCGCTTAGGTAACCTTGTTTTTTCCTAATTGGTCCATTATTTAATTTGAAACTTCGCGTATATGGCGCTTGTTCAGATTAAAATTAATTGTGAAAAGTTGATGATGTAAGCACAACGAGCCGAATGCCTTCCAGGTAGCGCACGTAAGAAGGCATTCGACTCTATTTAATAGCTATACTTCTTCAGTAAACAATTGTTTCATGTTCGTCACGCTTTTTCCTACGAAACCCATAAGAAACAATTTTTACTCTACCTCTTCTTAGAATTAAAATTTATTTCGTTACGCACTTAACGTAGTTCCCTTCATAAAAGGTTATCGCGAAATGCTTCAAATTGGAAGAAAGGATTAAAGTCTATCCGTATTTACGATTGCATTAAATCGTACTGCTGTGACAATTATTAAATTATCAGAGATAACAATTATAAAATAGTAGCAAATAATTGATACTTTTCCGGTAGAATTAAATAAATTGCAATATTGTCTTTTCAGGTGACACAACGTCTCTAAATTCGAAGAAATATTGGGCGACTTCAGTCGATCATTGAGAATGCTATATCTGTATTATTTAGAATAATTAGCAACAATTACAGGAATTATTGTTAGGAATATTTAATTATTGTAAATTATTATCGTCTCTTTATATTGTATGTTCCAAATTATCAATGTTTTACTACCAACTTTATTACTATTAATACAATAGCTGAAAGTTCAAATTAACCACAGAGGTCACTTTAACCAGTGTCCGCGTGTTTTATTAAAGAATGAAGGCCGCTATATTCAAGAGTGCTGGGTTTATTATACAGTAATAATAAACAATAAGTTGGCCGTATATTTTTTCATCCGGGGTTGCAAAGGTAGGCTGCGCCCAGCGTGCGTGGATCCTTGGATTCCCGACGGTGGGCTATGCGGTTGTGTTCGTTACGGTCTGGTGGAAAATATAATTAACAAAAAAACAACAACGGAGTTACATAGTTGATTCCCTAGAATTACTGTTGGCTGGAGATATGTTTACCTAATAAAGCAGTGGGGATAAAGAGAGGGGGGCTCCCGGGATATGTCAGTCCCTGCAGAATCAAGAAAGGAGCAAAAAAGGCATCCCCTTGATGGTTGTTGGTGCAAATGACTGAACGTCGTCCCTTGTAATGCAAAAGATAGTCATTATTTTCAATCATTATCACCACTCGTAACAACTAATTAATTCGAGATATAAATAATCAAAGCAAGCATTAACGAAATAAATTGTCTAGAACTAATTTTTGATTGCAATGCATTTATTCAAATGACGTGCGCATAACGTATTTTCTTTTTAATAATAATGACAATCGAAAACAAAGAATATATCTACAATTTGAAACATCTACCTTTCTAATTAAATTAATCTTTTTAGGATGACTGGATTGCGAATTGATATGAAATTAATTATCTCCGTTACGGAGTGAAAATTTGGTTTTGCACTGAATATTCAAATCTCTTTCAGCAGCGTATTATTTTATTATATTCCTCTGCGAAAGGAGCTGTCGGACGTGTTTTATCCTTTCAAGACTGAAGTGTTCGTTTCAATGCGCGGGCTCCTCGAATGGATGTTCGCAAAAAGAGATAAACCGGCTTCTCTTTGCGAGAGAATGAAAATCCGTATTTTTATTTACGCGTTTCGGTTCGATCCCGTTGATGCTATGTATGTAAATATGTAGTTTGGGAGTACATAGGCTGATCCATTTTCGGCATTCAGCACGGAGATCTTACTTATTATTGAAGATAGAGCGTCAATTTAAAGGTAGTGAAGTTGCTAAATTTTGTTTATTATAAACCCGAACAAAAAATGGACAAACAGCGGCAATAGGTGATGACGTAAACGTATAGGTGCGCATAACGATTCGACTTCCTCAAGTATTTCCGTTATACAGCATAATGTGCATAATATGCAAGGAAAATATGCGAGGGAATCGAATCGCTCTCACAGCCCATCCAGCATTAATTTTCTAACCATATTTCTACGAAACTTTTAGAAAATGTTGAATGACCCACCCTGCAGTGGCACCTAATTTTTAACGTTGATTTGAATATCTCCATATTTGCATTGAACTATTGCTACAAAGGCACACAGTTACAAAAATATCACAGCGACGTAGCAAACTTGGTTCAAAGCGATACGCTAACAAACTAGTTTCCCGTGAAAGCTTTCTAATTGACTTTTTAGGTGAATTGTTTGTACGTCTCCTCACATCTTCTTGAGTCCGCCAATGCACCAGTTCCACGAAATTTAGCAGCCCAACGGACTTGAGTCAAGTCAAGTTCCAGTCTTGGATTTAACTATCAGATGTAGTTGTAACCAACATAAAGTATAATTAAAAAAAACATGGTCCTCTCGATTAAGTTTTTTTTTATGATCATTTCTACTTACTTCTCTTCTTAGAGATAATTTTTTAGGACCATACAAATCGGAGTAATAATTAATAATAAGTCCGCCACGTTCCTACAAGTAGCCAGACTCGTGTTTAA
Source organism: Marronus borbonicus (assembly GCA_902655005.2). Taxonomy (NCBI): domain Eukaryota; kingdom Metazoa; phylum Arthropoda; class Insecta; order Coleoptera; family Scarabaeidae; genus Marronus; species Marronus borbonicus. The sequence continues at coordinate 29,061,214 of LR737381.1, read as the reverse complement.
TCGTTTTAGGAGAATGGGTTCGTGTTGTCTACTGGTTTCCCCGCGAGTCGACAAAACACGGGTCTGTCTAGTCTCTGCAAATTTCGCGAAGCGTACGGAATGTGGAGAACTAGTAATAACACTATAGCTTAATCTTTAACCATTGATGGTGATATTATTAAAAATCCTCTTTACTAATTTAGTGCTTGCAACTGTGCAACACCACAAAATTTCTATTATTTCCTCTATGCTTTGCAATACATTATTATTATACGACCGGCAAATAAACTGTAATATAATTAACATCGAACTAAATGGAGGACCTGTCAAAACCTAGCTGTGAATCGCTTGATGATAATATTTAGCAGTGCTGCATGTCATCGTTGATTAACAATACAGTGAAACAGAAAGGTCTATTCGAATTGAAAATAACCATTCGCTATTCGGTTTAATTGGATTTCAGCTGGACACGATTCAATAGAAATGTAAACAAAACCTTAATAAGGTTAATTTAATTTAACACGCGTGCTGTAAAATTCGAATTTGAATGTGACAAAAGCTAATGTATTTTTCAGATATGAATTAGCAACGCAACTCATAGTCGTTATAATTTTTTTTTGTGTTGTTTATCGGAAACAAGACTGCCCTGTATTTCGATATCCTTGTTAATATTCTTTGTAAATTTATTTTTTAATTATCTGTAATTGGTTCATCTGCAGTCGAATAAAAAAATACATGCATATTATGATTCATTCGACTGCAAACACATCCTTGAAGAAACACGTCTAAACACAGTCATTCTGTATAATAAGCATGGCAAAACTGATGTACGGGGTGCGATTAAAAAACATAAACAATTTCTAAATAATTAATAATGAATAAATTATTACTAATTGCAAGATAGTAATTGTAAAGAAAGTTGGTGGAAAAGAACTCGAACTTGTATTCAAAATAAATATTCGTAACAATGTAAGTTATGGAAATATTTGTTATCGCGACGGTGTATTTCCTAGTATGTAAAGCTTTCTGTGTTAATTGTTTTCGCGCATTGCGTATGGCCAAAATACAAGGGCCAGTGAGATTTTGGTTTCTGAACTCAGCAACGACGAAGCGAAAGCCTGACCAAGTTTCACGATGTGTATTAATTGTCGGTGAAGATTATCCAAAAAGAAAAGAAATTAATTTTATTATTATTTAATTATTTATTTTATTATTATAATATTTATTAATATTATAATTAAGTGATATGCGCGCGAAGCGCATGCGTGAATATTCAAAGAGCATTATATATAGAAAAGTAAAGCCATATTAATACCCTTAATACAATATTTCGAAGATCGCTGCCACTAGCACCATGTGGAGTGACTTTCACCCTGGTATAATCCGAAAATCCACTTCAGAGTGGCTCATTTTCATTTCTTCAGCGGCTTGTATAGCCGCGGGTCACCTCTCCATGTACCTGCCGTTTTATTAGTTAAATTTATCTCCAGCCAACACAATCGGCCTATTTACGTTGAGTGGCTAAGCGATTAATCTTCCAAGCAAATTCATGTGTTGTAGTATTCGAATTACAGGTTTAATTCATGCTTAATTATTCAAAATACCACAAGTATCATGTAGCGCGTTTCTTTATCTAAAGAAGGCACGAAATGTACCACTTTTCACCCATGAAAGATATCTCCAACTTGATAAAATATAATAAGAGACCTAACGATGTTCCTAAGGCCATTTCACGGTAAGTCAATAGAAAACATACAATTTCCTACTTGGGTAAAAGGACAAGGAAGCTTGTTACCTTCTAACCTCGTGAAAAATAAAAATTCAAATTTAACTTCGTCCGGCGACACTTCGTTTGTGAAAAGTGGAAAAGCACTATATTAATGACGAAACGCAAAAACAACGAAGAAGACAACTTAGATTTATTTAATTCGAAATCTAATTTTCGCACCAACTACAAAAGACAAACTGCTGGTAAATTTATTCTAACAGCGAGAAACGCGAGCGTACATTACTCTATGATGCAATTTACAAGAAATCTGTTTACGTCGGTATTTTGCGGCAACTTTTACAGCAGCCAATTGCCACTACACCCTCTTACTATTAGATCGACTTTAGAACTATCTCAATTATGTTTTTTATGGCGTGTAGTACGGCGGTTTTTGTTCATGGCGCCATCTCCTGCTGACTGTTTTGCGAAAGGAATATTGTAGGAAGAAACGTCGTTAAAACTTTAATGGGGGGAAAGTGGCTTGATGTTTTGCTATAAAGATCTGGAGTACAGTAGTACGGAACTAAAATAAGTTTGCTAGTACATATGAATTTAATTTGTTTGGAGGTATCGTTTATTGTAAAGAATGCTCTTGCGTATCAAATATGTAATGATGTACAGCTCGCTCGGAAGGCTTTACTTTTGTGAATGGAGATTTTTCAATTTTTTGTCCCGATCCTTTGCCTCACTTTAAGAAAAAATACTTTTTTGAAGGACTTAATTTATTAAATCCTTTTTGTTTACCTGCTGTCCAATTGCCAAGCGATTCTACAGAAGTTTTGCAAACTTTCTGAGATAGCCATAACTTCTTTTGTTAATCAAGTTGACGTCCAAAATACAGTTGATACACCCAGGGTTGGTAACATACTTTCTACTCGAAGGACTTATCTTTACGGTGAAACGGTGACAATCTTTTCTAAATTATTCTAATAAAACTAAGCTTTGTCTGTCAACATGAAACAAAAGAATTGTGCCTCTTACTCTTTAGAAGGGGCACTTGATGAAAAAGCAAAAGGAAGTTTATAAATTAAAAAGATTTCAACTACTAACAATGTACTAACTAAATAGAAACGAGGCCTAATTTTATTCTTTAAGGTTTTGGAGACTATCCTATTGGTCCTCTTCTAACAATAAACTTAGTTTTAAAGTTTGTATCCAACTAGGCAATTACCTTGCATCAAACGAGGGAATTTTGCTTATGTTATTCCAGAAACTACTCACCGAAATCGAGTTGGTTTGCTTGGTTGCTCGGTTATAAATATTGAACTATTGCTAGCGGTAAAGATGCAATTCTTTCTGCCAAAACATTCTCCACATACAGCTGACTCTACTAATTGTACAAAAACTCGCTTAATACTTAAACCCGATTTATTGTCTGCTTGTCTGAGGTTGAATCGACTGCATTATCAAGAAGTCAAAAAATGTGACAAGCGAATTGTTTCTAATATCGTAAATTAATTATTCCAAAATTGATATATTAAAATATCTTTAAAAATTCACATTGTAGATTCACCTCTTGATATTTTTTCCTGAGAATCAAGGCCTGAATGATGGATGACGCTTCCATCAGCTGTCTTGAGCCGCGATATCACGGATTTTTGGATTAGCATATGTTAGGGGATTTATTGCTAGCTGGTAATAAAAAACATTGACTCAAGTTTAAACAAAAAAAAGAAGAATAAAGCGTTACTTTTTAGCTCATCTTTGTGTAAAACGAGAATATATATATTTTGACAATGACCCCAGATTTGGCGATCTCAAAAGCCCTTGAGCGCCTTGTAAAGTATAAATACCATTTACCTCAACACACTGATACATAATCTTAATGTGGGTGGTAAAATACAAAACAAGCAATCGATAATTTAGTATGTAAAGCAACACATTGTGTACTTACACCATACCAAAGGTAAACAAGGCAGTGACTGAACTTCAGTAAGGTATTATTATTGGTGACATGAATACCAGACTATCACTAATAGTTATGGTAAATCATGCTTTTAAAAATCGGACGTACCCCATTCAGGATAACTAATGCAGGCTGCCATTACGGCGACTAGAAAACGAGCAGCGAGAGAGATTGAAATACACCGTTTCCACCCTCTCGCTGTCATTTTAAAAAATCATAGTGTTCAGTATACTAAATAACAGTACATTTCATCCCTAGATGAAAACGCTTCGTTTCAATTGTAGCGACACTTTGTCTAGGGGAGAGCATTCAAATGTGACAGGACAAAGCAACGGCGTTTTCATGTTAAATCAAACGTACGCTAATGTGAAATATTGTATTCCTGATTTAAGATAACCCACGCCAGTTCAGGGTTTGCCTGAATCTGAATATTGCAGTATGAGGAAGACATATTTCTGTCCGAATTTTATATGTATTTTGCCATTTTGAAGTAAACATACACGACAAAGATTGTAATTCTAATTTATGGTGCCGAAATCTGTGGGTGGGAGATAATTCTTTTTCTGAATAATTTAAAGAAAATGTTTTTATATAAAAAGTATTTGGAGACAAATGCTGCACAACATAAACTGTAAAAATCTGCTGCGCACGATACATCATTTGGAATTTGTGGAAAATGCCACTTGGAGTTTCCATCTTGCTATGTTTGAGTCGTATTATTTCAGTTAAAAAAAAAAATTGCGTACATTTTTTGCAGAATCTAATAGAGGAACTGTTCTATATTTTTTTGAAAATAATGAAAAAATAAATTAAAATTAAACTAAACTCACTTACAGTTAAAAAGTAAAAGCACAGTTGAGAGGATATGGACACGTGAGAAAGGTGCCGGGAGCTAGGGAGCTAGACGGATAAACAAGTAAAAGGAAAGCGTTAGTTTGGGGCATTACGCTTGTCGTAGTGTATGACAATTTTGCAGACCGAAAGATTCGTTGTTGCTACCAATGTTTCGCGTTGGTTTGGGAAAGCCGTTATGCTGAACTCTTATCAACATTAATAGTCATACGGACGGAAGCCGGAAATAGAAGGAGAATTCAGGTTAATCGGCTCCTTTGTCATCGAGTTATAGGTATCATCTTCATTATTTTGTCGTCCACCCATGCAAAAACTAGGTCAGGCAGACACGTAAAACAGGTAAGCATATGGGTAAAGCATGCAAACAGGCAGGTTAAACAGGCAAACAGATAGGTAAAACAGGTGATAAGGCAAGTTAAATAAATAAACAGGTTACACACTAAAGCGACAGGTGAAACAGGTGAACGAACAAGTTAAATGAATGAACAAACAGATAAAACAGGTCAGACGGACAGAAACACACAGGTGCGTGGGTTTATTCGCTAGGCTACTACACTAGGGCCTTTTCTCATGCCCAATCGTCCGTACCATCACTAACAAAACGATGGTTACTTCGAGTAGAAGATAGAACTGTACCACGTTTGCAAAGAGTGAATGGCAGGTCACGGTTACGAGTACAAACGAAAATTATTGTGAACCTACTACGTTTACACATTAGTTTTCATGAATATCTTTTAAGAAATAAAAATTTGCAGTATTTCATCACGGCACGTTATGCTTTTAAGTATAGAAAAGTGCTTAGGACAAAATAGTTTTTCAGATTGTGGAGGAATATGAATAAAACATGGTAACGATTTCGATAGGCAAACATTTTATCCTCTGCCTACGAAGGACGCCTGTTGCTCTCCTTGATCGAAACAAAAAAATGCCATATAAACATCCGTTACTCGTAGTTAATGATGTTAGATCAGCCTTGAAATAATAATCTTCATTTACTGCTCAAGCTCTTGTAATTTAATTAGCATAAACGTGCAGTTATATCCATAGTCCATCATAACTTCTTCAAAATAAGTGTGACGCGATCGATTAACTAACACATTACCGAAACCTTTACCCCATAAATTGTACCTTTTGGCTAGTTTATTCTACGTCAAAATACTACAGGGCGGTAAAAAAATGCGTCCCTAGCTGACACATTACATTAATTAATTGCTATAGCCCTGTTGACAAGGCGCGTACGAAGTTGTTTATACAACATTGGTGGAGGCTCGGCTATTTATCCGATCCAAATAAACATGATATTTACAGTCAATTAAACAGTGCGCGTCCACGCTCTAGTATGAAATAAAAAACTAATGGCACGAAGCCCTTTTAATATGCATTTGATGTCGATAATTGCGAAAATACATTTATGAATCGATTTGTGCAAATAGGATGGCATAAAGCAGATCATTTTTGAAACATTATGGTTTGAACCACTGATCTAACCGTCAAAATCGTTCAATTCATATGAATTATTGAAAATTATACCGTTAGGCAAGCAGAATGAAAACCTATAAGTGGATGTAGTGATTTAAAATCTAAAGCATAATACATATCTAGGTATGTACACTGCCGTACAGAGAAGTTCGGTCGGTTAGTAAAAAACATGAAAAGGTTACACAAACAAACAAAATTAAAAACAAAATGCAATTTTATTGTATGTACAGGTAAAAAAGACAAAAATAAATAAATAAAAAGTTATTCTGGCCTAATATAACATACTGAACATTATATTTTTTTTCGTCGAGGCTTTGTGAGGGCCATGTCATTACTTTCAGGGTGCGCTGTCCTTCTTGCTCCTTTAGATAGTTCTTACACACTAATGCAGTGTGTTTTGGGTCGTTGTCATGCATGAACGTGAAGTTACGGCCTATTATACCCAATCCTGATGGCACTGCATGATTCTGGAGTATTGCAAAATAATTTTCCTTCCTCATTACACGCTGCACTCGGCATAAATCTCCCGTCCCAGCAAAGGAGAAACATCCCCACACTAACACAAAACTACGCCCTTGCTTCACTGTTGGCACAATGCAGTCCGGGATCATTTTTTCGGTTTTAGATCTTCGGACATAAACTCGTCGATTTTGCCCAAAAACCTCAAACTTTGACTCGTCACTCCAAAGCACGTGTTTCCAATCATCTAACGACCAATCTAGATGAGAACGGGCCTACTGTTGAAGTCGACGTTTTACCGTACTCGCCGAAACTTGTGCGTCACAGCCGCGATTGACTTCGGCTGCTATTTGTGGCGCTGTTAATTTTCCATTGCGTTTGCTTAATAATACAATTCCCAAATCTTCAGCTTTTGTTGTTTTCCTAGATGCTCCAGGACGAACACGATTTTCTATAGTTCCAGTTGTCCGATATCGCTTTACGATGTCATTTACTGTTGAACTTCTCATATTTATTTTTTCAGCAATTTGTCGCCCCGAATATCCTTCTTCAAACAGCGTAATAATGCGTGTGAACGTTTTTCTACACTGGTAGGCTTGCCACGTGCCATTTTGAAGTAAATTTTCTTAAAACTTTCGCGCAGAAACGACAGATGTACACCAACACACGTTTAACAGTAAAATGAAGCAAATTTATATCTTTACGCCTGTGATAAATAAACAAGAATGACAATGCGGTATATTTCCTAAATGTATTGTCCATTAATAATCCCCAAACGACCCGTGTTAAAAGATCGGTACTTCCGAGAAATTCTTGGAATGATAATAAAAGAGACTTTATTGTGGTTGTCGCAATATTTCTACTTTACATAATAATTTATGGCTTTAATCCCTTAGAAAAGAGTGTATGTTTAATATTTTTCTAATTTTATGTATTAATAATTGTATACAGTGTGATATACTAGATTTTTATTGTATGACCGAACTTCACTGAACGGCAGTGTACTTCGTACAGATATTGTAAAAGTATGGACAAAAGAATTAATCAGAAATAAAAAGCACGCTGAAGTATAACCACCTAAAGGCGGTGCTATAGGTGCCAATATTGACCCGCCAATAACGAAACCAGACTCTTAACGCAATAACCCTCTGTACTTATTTGTAAACCGTAGCAAATATGCGCATTTCATAAAGAAAATACTTTTCATGCACCGAAACATTTAATTTCAATTTCATAGGTGCCTTTACACTGCACACTGCAGGAGACCGTACTCCCAACGAAATGCAAAGTCCACATGCCCGGCGGCTCTCTTTCCCTGTCACTTGTAATAACCGTCATTACGAGACGAGATTATCTCAATTTGATAAAAATCGCTTACCAACTCTACCCACTCGTCTGTTAGCCGGTGCGCCATCCATTAGCCACCCCAACTGAAGCGAGACTCCCCTTAAACATGTAATAAGCACATATGTCCCTGTTTGGTGGCGTTGCCTCCGGACATCTATGCTTTTCTACTTTGTTTGAGCCAGACGGGAAAGGAACAATGAGTGATGTTTATATTCGTTTTTTTTTCTTCTTTCTGTTGGAGTGGTTATTGATAATAGAATTGCGGGTCAAAATATTCAGTTACGGTTTGAATTCAGTTCCTTTCGTCAAATATAATTGGCGTGTACTGTAGCATGCATGTGTGTGCGGAATACTACTCGCACCGTAAAATTCTACGTTGTTACCTGCGTGGTGGATTTTATACACTGTGTGTAACTTGAGTTTTTCGCAATGTATGGAAAACAACTAATGGCCATCGAAATGGTTGCTATCATTTGATTCATGCTATTTCAATTTTTTAAATAGAATACCCTGTATACTACTTTTTACGTTTTTTGTACTCTGAGCTGTCGATTTATTTTATCTTTTCTTTGCGAAACAAAATTAGTTGTTTAAGATATTTTCGCTAGTTTTGTGTAGGTATATGCTGATATAAAGACATCTTCGATATATTGCTGAAAACTTTAAGAAAAATCATCTCAATTATCTGGAAAACTAAGATGGGTATAGGGGTTATTGAAGGGAATAAATGATATACAGGATGTTCCTTTAAAAAAGACAAACTTGTATCAAACGTAGCAAAAACTGATCATTCTGTACATTTGAATACCTTTGGGTTGAACATTTTTCTCTAAATGGCTCAGAAAAAGAATTATCTCCGATCCATGCAATAAGTGGACACACTATATGTGGGTGCTGAAGACTAATGTACTTACATCGTAAATGTAATATATATCTTTATAGATTCCTAATGTTCAGGCGGGAATTATAGCTTATAATAGTTTTTTAAGCGAAATAAAACCCGTCCTATTTTTTTAGTGTACATTTAAACTTTATACCCGCTTTTTATTAAAAACCTTATAAAGCTTCTCCAAGTATTCGCCAGAACTATGCATTACACGTAAAAGTATTATTATTCACGTGCGCTACCTTCCGAAGCTAATGTCTTAACTCCGCGGCTTTGAGCGAAGTTTTTTCCTGGCGCATTTCTCTTATTCGCTCAGAGCTTCACGTACGGTTGAGTTTCAACTATTAACCCTGCAGCTTTACATCCTTTTTTAAAGCAACACAAGTACGTAATATACACAGACGTGTGCAGCACTTCTTTGCATTTTCTACCGCTTCTTCCCTTCTCTTCATATCCCGAATGCCACCTTCGGAAGCACCTACCGCTTGACTTGCATATGCACGACATCATGCGGTTTTATGCTGATGGCGATTTACAGTAGCTACTTTACCTCGTGTATATTTCAAGGGATTTTGTGCCGCTATAAAGGAGAAAATTTTACTGCGAGAATATTTGAATGCTGCCATTCTTTTTCGGGTAATTTCTGATGATTTCCAAGACGTTTCTTTTAAATCTACATGCCGGATGTACTAGGGCGATATCTTCTTAAAATGCTGGGATACATTTGGGATCTACTAAAATGTGCACTGACTTTTATATGTGTAAAATATATATACGTGAGTAGTTACATTTCTGTTGATAAAATAACTTTATTCAAGAAGTGCCTGATAAACGTTACTTACTATTTACATCAATTATTAAACTTTTTGGAAAATAATGTAAAGATTTTATTATTATTATAATTCAATTAATTGCTCAATGTGTCTGACAAGCACAGGTAAAACAATCGCGTTATTTTCAATTTTAGTATTCTTGCAAAATCGACCAATTGGTGAACCAACGTTTTCAGGAAATCTGCTACGGATTGCTGCCAGTTGATTGTTGATGTGAATCATTAGAATTAATACCACCCTCTTTCAACCTTGTGGAAAATACGATCATCGGCCAGGGTTTAACGTTTCAGCTCACGCTGTGAGTAGCAAATATACGGTCTGCAGTTTCGACAACGCCCTTGGTGAAATTGTAAAAAACGATCACCTCTGGTTCTTTTTGTCCTCCCGATTCAGGATCGATGGCGTTGTCATCATGAAGCGAGGACACAAGAATCACGTTGCTCTTCACATGCGGGACGTAAAACACTAAAGTCTTTCCATTACTGACAAACTGTCTTTTATTTTTTTCGCCCAGTTAACATAAGCCAGGTTCTTCTTTTTCGAGTTTTGGCTTTGATTAGATTTAACTCATGATTTTCGCTTATTAGAGACTTTCCCCTGCCATGTACTTTCCAGTTCTAATACCATCTTCCAATTTAAGAAAAGATTTTCAATAAGCCATTCATTTCATTCATAATAAATTGCACAGTTTAAAGTCGTAAAAAGAAGAATTCCAAAATTACGAGACAGCTGCATATTGCAGAAAACTGAACGTTGAATATCCTCGGGAAAGGCGCTGCTTCTGAGTAACCAAAAGTTAAGAAACACTGCAGTAAATAGGCGCCGTCTAAGTTCGTAATTAAAGAAAAATTGTTTGTACCGTTAGGATTTTCTCATGCGTACGTAGATAGCATTTTGCTAAATAGGTGCATACGGGTTCTTGTTCCATGCTGTGTGTACCTTCAAATATTTATGTAATATCGATAAATTTATCGTCTCTCATATTGACTTCCGCGATGATTTTCGAAACTTAGAATGCCAATTACGCAGTTAAATTTAAACGAAATTCCGTCCGCTGTTCGCGTGACGTCGAGCGCAGAAACTTGGAGAATTTCGGAAAACTTTCCGCGTCACGTTGTCGCTCTTCGACTCTTCTTCATCGCCGTTCCTCATACTATTTATACGAACCGGTAAGTTTTTAATAATCTAACGTGCCGCACTGTTTAAAACCACTATACGTACACGAGAAAACGAAGGGTAGTCTAGATCGTTTCGCATACTGAAAGTTCGCTTAAACTCGTAAACTGCCCAAAAGAAAACTTTGTCGAAAGTTTACGATGGCCGTACTGGAAGTAGAGGAAGACTTAAATTCAGTTTGCGCAGTTACGGAATATATTTCCCGGTGGCTTTTACTCGTTTTGGGACGCTACTGCCACTGTTGTGTTTACGTTAATTCTATGCATGGGATTGCCCTTTTTCTCTAAACAATTTTGACAAATGCAGAAATATGTATTTTCCAGAACACGTACAGATTTATTTATTGAAAATGTCTAGGCAGAAATGCTTTTAGAGTACATTCATGTCAAAATCGAACTGATTTTAGAAACTTTGCGATGCACAGTATATACACCATCGTTCATTGAGGTTTGGCCAAGTAATAAAAGATTAAAAAATCAAAAAATTAATCTATTACTCTAAAGGATAACAACTATCAAAATCTAATCGGGACTCCGGGGTGGCCATGTTATAACTTGTAAAATATTCGATTCTTTTTGCTCCTTCAGATATCGTGTGCATAATTGCGTTGTATGCTTCTGGCATAAAGTTGACATTCCCGGGGAGAGACGGGCAACAAAACTCGAATAAAAAGGAACGAGTTTTGCCGATTAGAGACCAAAAAGCTAAACGATCGTCTGGTTTAGCTTTGACGAGAGAAGCTGGTCATCAATGGTACCGTTTAGGAAATTAAGCGATCTAACAAAATAAAAAAAAAAAGAAATCGGGGGTTGACACTGAAAAAATTTGTCGATAACGTCATCACCTGCAAAAACGAATTACTTGCCCAAGGATTTCTTCGGAAACAAATTGCTTTAAATTTAATGAATTTATTCTAGAATTTGACCGCGCTCAGTATATTATGAATACCAACTTTATAAGATTAAGTACCTCAAACGAGTACTACCATGAACAGAAAGCTAGAAATTCTTTAACGAAATTTAATTAGAAACTTGTCCGCGGTTAATACCTAACGAAGAGGTGAAACGTGATAATCCGACCAGATAAAAATATCAAGTTCTGCCGGTGAGGGTTGCCCATTTTTCACTGATAGCACAAATTCGGAGATAGTGAAACGGTCGTTCCACTTCATTTCCTGCTCCCTTCCGCTTATTATCTCGTCCGTATTTTTCCTCGGTTGGCACTAATTCACATTCCGGCGGTATTCAGAATTCTTAATCTGCATGACGTGTATATGTTTCGATAATCGGTAATTTTGGCGGAGCTATTCGAACGTACTAATTTTATACCGCACGGCATTAACCCGCGCGCCTTCAAGAACAAAATTATAATGTAATGTTTCTGAGGAAGTGCCTGAAGAAATAGACGCGTAGAACATTGCCACATTGCATACATTGTAACTGGCGCTGCTTCAGATATATGCCACAAACTTATTGAAAAAGTTGAACAGCCGTTTGAAGGTAACGATAAATGTAACAAAATATTAATAATAAACCTTTTTCGCCCAATAGGACCCCTCAAACACAGGAATTTACGATACTCGCCTTTCGATCCGGAGGGTACGGCTTGTAATCCCGGCCGGAGCGATTGATTTTTAATTAACAATGCAGATCACAGTAAAACTTCTTCTCAGATGAGAAATTAGCACCGCAGTGCGAATACGATGTTTGGCACGTTAAAAATCTCGCGGAAGTTGGAACAACTCCGGATTTGAAAAAATTGTTCGCCAATGATCGTTGCTTAAAAGTGCAAATTTTTTTCCATAAGCCAACAGCTCGTCCAACACAGCACAGCACATATGCGTTCCTGTTAAGTTTTGCACGTTTATCTGTAGTTTTCTATGAAAATAATGGATTTGTTCATGTCGTATTCGTTTAGTTCTGTTTGGAGTTTTCGCCTACAAATTAGTTTCCCCAAAAATGCCCAAAAACTTACAGCGTAAATTTTTTCTAAGGTTGCATTGACAAGCGAATCTTTACGTTTTCCTACAAGAAAATGATCTCTGATTCACTGTGCTTAAATGCTAATAAAATTCGATATATAATTTTCATAGAATCGGGATGAGCCAAATATTACCATCAAAAATGAAATAATGGACGCAAAGCAGGTGAAAACATAAAAAGCCAAATGAAAGTTCCAGTTTTAAAATACTGGCCGTACTTAATAATTTAAGTAAATAGGTAGTCCCGTGTTTAACTTGTATACACACTTAGCTGAAGCTAATTCCTCGACAACAAACTTTCACCGGGGGCGTCCTAAAATCGCAGATTTACTCGTTCTCTGCACTTCGTACTAAAGCGTCCCTAAGTCATTTTTAATTAACTGCCGAAGTTTGAGGCTTCAACTTAAACAAATTATTCTGAGCGGATTCGCACCATAACAAAATCCTGAATAGTTAAGGAGGAGCAAATGAGTTCGAGTTTGCACCGTTACAAAATGTAGAGGAGGGACTTTTGATGGAAATAGAACTTGTTGTCGTCCACAAATTTCCTTCTAAAATAATTAAATATGAATGTAAATCTGTACGTGATAGACAAAGGAAGAAGTAATTACCGCATAAGTAATTACTTATGTTTTGCATCACAGGATGCAAATAAGTTTCGCCGGTTGTGGAGCCGTCGAGAAGAAGAGGTCAGGCCCTTATGGGATTTCAAAGTGTTAGAGAGAGAGGAAGACGGTGTGAAGTTAGCACTTCCGTATTGTGCCCCACTCCCTTAATTAGGAGCTCCTATAACATTATTTATTCGTGTCGCCAAACAACTTTTACATAAAATATCTGTCCATATAACATATGTAGAAACATTCTTCCATACGCTGCATGAGGAGGTATCGGACTTGATTTTTAAATACGGTACAATATTATTTCTTTAGGATGCAATATAGGATTGATCAAACGCTTCACCTTGATCTTAAGACTTTTTATTCGATTTCATCAATCTTACTAATTCTTTCGTCAAACTGCAGTGACTATTACGTATTAACCATTGCTCTTGCGTTATATCCGTCGTTAAAGTCCTATCCATTACATACGGCGAGCACGCGGCATAGGACAAGGATCGGTAAAAGCATTATTCTTCTCGGGCTTTCTAGTGAGCCTCTCTATTCAGTTTCGCCCTCTGCTCTCGACCTGATTCGAGTTGAAACGCAAATTTAATTGAAGAGGGGCGGTTCCTAAAATCCACTTAATTGCCAAGCGTAAACAATGAGAACCCAGGTAATGAAAACTAATAAGACGAAAAGTGAGCAGCAGCAACGCCATAACGTCATGTACACCACCAATCCTACGTTTGGTGAGGATATACAGGGTTGTCCAAATTTTATCTATGAAAACATCAGTGGTGATTTTTCGAGTAATTTTAGACAATCAAGTTTTAATTAATGTATGCCTTCGGAAAATATAGGGAACTGTATAAAAAATATTAAATATTCTCGGCATAATGGCGTAATAAAAATTAGGCAATGCTTTAATGTCGAACACTACCAAGATTAACAGCTAATAGTAACAACAATGCCATTTGTGAAAGCCGACCACGGCCAGCTAAAGTCTATTACAATAAAATTTGCAAATTAAATTGCCAGTAGTTTAAACAGAACACATCAGAAAATGCCTAGAAACAATAACCAAAAAATAATGCTAAGATAGCTTAGCTTCCTCATGGTATTGATGGAATAATTCACAGCAAACGCAATAAAGGAGAGGCAACAGCGATAGAAGGTAAAGATATGAAAAATACTCTCGAAACCACGCTGATGACACCGGGTAGGCAGAAACATGTCCGTGTGTTAGTGTATTTTTTTTCCTCTCTCCTTTTATTGCGTTTGCCATCAATACCATGAGGAAGCTGAGCTATCTTAGCATTATTTTTTGGTTGTCAGTAGTTTGGTTAATATCTTTTTGGTTTAAATTGAACAAGTAATCAAAGGAAACAAAATATTCAAAATTGTATTACACTCATTGGCGCAGAAAATATTTAAAAAGGAAGGGATACTACCCCCAGATCTCCGCCACTAGATTAAATTATTATAAACTTATCACTGGTGATGCTAAAATATCACCAGTTTCTTTTTTATTTCAAATTATTGTAACTAGCCATTTTTAAAATATCTAAAAAACATTATCTTTTCGAAAGTATAATTCCCTGTCTTGAAAGCTGAACCTCTGAAGGCAAAACTTTCTTGCCTAAAATTACTTAAAAAACCGTTAGTGATATGTTCATAGATAAAATCTGGACTACCCTGTATATTCACGGCATAAGCAATATTAGTTACTAACTATATTACCCACGTTATCGTTAATATCAATACTGAAGTTTGGATCGTATTTCAGTGTTACAGTTCAGTACGGGTGCTAGAAGCAGCAGATAATATGCATACATGTATACAAATTAAATATTAAAGACACGTTATTTAGACGGCTACAACGGTAAACGTGAGCGAAAACAGGAAAATGAGATCGTATTTTGTGGTACTCTGAAATTGTCCGCTGCTGGTAATTAACAAGGAAGATTCGCTGGAAACTGAAACCTTTAATGCTGGGTGGTATATTTTTGGATAAACTCCGTGCAGCGCAGTAGGTGTTAAAATAAACCATCAAAATAATTTTAACTGAATTTTGTCATGCTGTTGGCATCAGATGATTAAATTAATTTTTCACACGCGGAAATGATATTAGAACAAGATACCGAATAATTAACATCAATATTTCAATATGCATTGCTCCCTAGTAGATATTATAAATACTACTTTCCATCGCATTATTCACAGAATTAATTTCCTAACGTCATTCTATGTTGTCACAAAAAATTCGTGCAACGCGTACCGTATCCGTACTAAACGGATCATCATTTTCCATTAGACTGTCATCTCGTATACCTATCAATATACGAAACCGGTGCCTGAACCTTGGTATCAAAATATGATTTTCAGCTAGGCGATTATTATTCAGAAGAGCTCCGATCATACATAAATATTTATAATGGCAATTCTCGCTGAAGTGCATTACAGTCTGTTTATGGAGTGACGGGTTTAAACGTGCTAGCTGCTAGGTATCAACTCGCCAATTGCTATTGCTGGTGATGTTAACTTAACCCCTAAACACGCTAACCGCAACCTTAACGTACTTACTTGTCGCCACCGATAAAGGTGAGCTGTCGATTCATCCGTTTATTGATTGTCGTATATGCATTCGGATGAAGGTATGTATGTACGCCGCGCTATCGCTTTGTTGCGATAGGTTGCGACTGCGATAAAGGAAACATAATTTATTAACCAACGTCGTGTGAAATATTGGCTTTCTCGATGGCATTTGTAAATTTATCGCAACGGGAATTGAGATTGATTGCATAATTGCTCGTGCTAATGCTGTACGGGGATGCGTTGAATTCTGGTAGAATCATCTAAAGGGCATACTGAATTGTCGCATTTTGGCACGACATTGGACATAACATTCGTCGTTACACCACGCCACGCATCTACATACCTCTTCTCTGCTTCATTTTTTCAATCTTCTTCCGTCTATGAGTTTTCTTCTATTTCAAACTACGTTGCTACTAATGCAAGTAAATATCTAAGTTTAAAAGTTTCGCTTCCTCTAGACAAATTCGTACATCATCAATTCACTTTCCTGTGTAATGAGAATTAGAAAATACTGTTTTTCAAATTTACAGAGTTAATTAAAAACTCAAAAGAAATCGTCTTGCTCCCCAACTTTACAAGCCAAAGGATCTCGAATTAGATTTTCTTCTGGGTTGTCGGGACCACTTTATGTGTGTACGTAACAGAAAAAGGCCCTCGCTGTAGCTACTTTAACGCTAGCGCCTAGGTAAGGATTAATTAAATTTTAATTCGCATTTTCTTGTACATATTAGTCCGGCGGACGCTGTGCTCCGACAACTGGAGCGAAAATACTTTACTCGCTCCGTCTCCCGTCATCATCTTCGTTCTCATACTCGCGCGTTTTTATTTCGCTATCTTTTTCGCTGCCGCGACGGTCATTATTCCTCGAACAAAGCCGAAAGGCTTCCGAAAAAAGCAATACCAAGACCGAGAGGAGAAATAATGAGATAAAGGGAGAAATAATGTTGGATGGCCGTACCGGTCGCTTCGAATTTTCTCCTTTCTGGAAACGATTGTCAACGAGGACGCCTTTCAAGAGATTTAAGATCGATTATTGTGCGCTGCTGTGAAGTGTGTTGGAAAAGCTTTCTTAATTTTCCGGTAGATTTAGAGGTGTTCTTATATTTTCTATTTCTTTTCCTTTTCCTGTGAAAAACCTATTGAAAAGTCTACCTGAATATATAATTGTTTGTCGGGATAACTGTACTATCGTAATTTTACTTTCACTTCGTCATATACATGCATGGAAACGAAATATCTTCGGATCCCAACGCAGTATACTAAGCGTAAGTTGTCAGATCGTAACTGCGGTACTGCGTCCCTTTCATCTCCGTATTCGTCAGTCCATATATTCAACTGCGATCAACCTTGCGTCTTGTAAGGCTGATATATTTTAGCTTTGTTGTCAGCCAAAGCAAAACAAGATTTAAAAAAATCATACTGGCTGGACAACATTATTTTCCTTGCGACGTTTTCATTCTCCTTTGAAATAATGTGCTAGCTATATTTCTTGGCGTCATCTAATGGCAAGACATACACGCGCTTACTGGTACAGTCCCTAACCTCCCGAGCACTTCGTGGAAGGCTGAATTGAGCACCTAAATGCTCTGGGTAGCTACGCATGTAAACGATTCCTCAGGCTTAGCGTACCTAGGTTGAAGACATGAATTGCAGCATCCTCAGGCACCGCTGTGATGATGCAGGAGTGAAGTTTCGTGCAGGTTTCTCGTTCTCTTTTTATCTTTCCATTGCCTTTTCCTTATACCAACCTATTCCAAAGTTCCTCGTTAGTAGTTACGTGCCGTAACGCAGATATACCGCTGGACAACGAATTCTTATAATTATAAATCGTATCCTTACAGAAAACTCTGTGTTTATGATTTTGAGATAGGTATTTTATGAATACATTCACATTCTATGCGCAACATCTGCTGTCATTTTTCATAATATTAAAGGGAAACGCCAGGAAAACGAAGCACGAAACAGGAAAAAAAGGACGTACGCAAAAGGTCGCTTGTAACGTAAAAATAAAGATATTTCGTTACAAATAAACGTTCCTCCGAGAACGGAATTAGAAATTCCGGGCACCTCTGCAGCCGTGCGACAAAAGCGGATCATGCTGGATCCGGGACCGACGCGACGGGACGCACAAAAACCAAGTTAGCCGGATTATTTGATTTCGGCTGCATCCGTAGGTGAAACGGTACGCAAAAAAAGAGACGCATCCTGAAACTCCGACTAACTCACAGAAGATACAAGGAATGTTTTCGTGCTATTTTTATGGGCTATGGAAGCTACTGAATTGCTTTACATAAATATACGGTTCATAAAATAGATTTTTCAATAACTGATGTGTTATTAAAGAATATTCATTTTATAATTTTTGTATTTTTTTTCCTTTATCCTTCTTTTTTTTATAGTTCCGGTAAAAATGAAACGAGCCTAACCATGCACTAATTTGTCTTTTTAGGTCAAACAATTATAGTAGCTGTGCTCCACACGTAACCATGCCCAATACGAGCCTGCTTCTGTCCATAATTATCAATTAATTTTTAATTATTCGATAAATATGATGATATTCAATATCCAATTGAAATTTCTGCACGCTTCGTGCTTTTAATATTTCAAGAACATCTATTTTCCATCGAATCCTGAATAATCAACATTAAATTGGAAAACAGTAAATATTAAAAATTAAAAGGATATACTAAATTATAACGGCATGTATCCCTGACCTTTGGAATTATCAACAAAGCAAACGAAGAAAAAAGGTAGTCGAACCTTCATTAATGAGTACATAACGCCGCACTCAAAGCAATAAATTAGATATACCTACGTACCTTTCCTACTTACATTCGTCCCCAAAATTAAGAAATCGTGAGATCGCGTGATGGTCGCCGTATGGTATCGGCGGGGAAAGTTAAAGAAACGTCCTAATACGCCACCTCTAATGAATAAAAAATCGACTGCTATACGAATACATCCGTACTACCGTGTAAATGCCTAAAACTATAGGAGAGAGAGAGAGATATAAAAATAAATTACAGGTTGGATTTTTTTCTGCGCTTATTTTATCCATTAGGTAAGCGATAACATCTAAATTTATGTACCGGAGAGCATAAATAATAAATATGCCAAACACGGCAACGTCGCTGCTGTTGTAGCCGAAACAATATATACACAAAATGGGGAGATTTATAATGAAACTGTATTATATTTTCACGTGATAATAACAAAGTACTGCAGTATATTTTAATATTTTTGAAATAAATCGAAAAAGAAGAGTTTTGTAGAAATTTCCGCCAAGCAAATAGGATATTGGTCATCGAAAACGCGAAATAATTATTTGTAAAT
>LR737381.1:28912545-29042011 GCA_902655005.2 Marronus borbonicus | reverse complement strand
CTAGAGTTTTTATGTTTTTGTTTTAATGTATCTTGCCTAAATTTTAAATGAAATCTTATCTTAAATATCTTAAACGGAAAAGACACAATTTTCCCGAACATCTCGGCAACATTATCCAAAGAATTTACGGTCCAGAGATATTGAAACGATGAGCGGAATGTTAATGAAACATAACAATCTCCTCTTCTTGCTCCTGTTCTCGTACCTTCTAATATTCCGCTCATCCCCTCTTCGAACCTCGCAAATACACCTAATTAACAATGTAGGTACGGAATTGTATCCTTCGAACGTCGTCCCGTCTGCTCGCTATTATTCTCGGTATTTAAGTGTAACAAACTCCTTATACCGGCGGGTTCCGCACTCGCATACATCAACCACCAACTCGCCGCGTATTCGAGCAGGGTGATAAAAGTTAATGGCGGAATTTAAAACAATTTGGCGAAAGATAGTTGCAGTCTCAGAATTGATAAGAGTGGCTCGCCCTCGCATTGAAGATGTAAAATTTCTGTCACGTGCCCTTTAATGTCCGCCGTCATTAATAGTCTCCCCCGCACGTGGGAGGGGAACATCGATCGCGGTAATAAAACGGACGAATTTAAGCGTCTAAGATGGGTCACGATTATCTCCAGCGGTTGGCGAATAATTAGATGTTATTATACGAAGTTTTATGCATGCCCCTGTATGTTTCAGGCGATTGCTAAACTTAATAGCCAAATGAATGACAAAGCAAATCAGCTTGCGAAATTCATAACACAAACTGCTGTAACCAACGTATAATTAATACTGAACATCACATACAAACACGATCACGATGAATCTCTGAAAATAATGAAATAGCTTTAAATTATGATGAGCGAAGGATCTATTTTTTAAAGTATTTTCAATTTCATGGCTCGTTTGATTAAAATCAGCTTCTTTAATTCCAATAGAACATTATACATATATAGTCGTCTCTTTGTATAACCCTTAAATAAACATTAAATGTATCATCATTCAGAATGCACAAGCTTTGAGAACCCGAAAAACTCAGGTTCAAATCCCGGCTGGAACAACTAGTTCTTAATTGCGGATAAAAATCCTAGTATACCTTGAATAAGGAAATGAAACCGTAGGCCTCGCGTCGATACGATGTTTAGCGCTTTACAAATCCCGGAGGCTGAAATGCCTCTGGGTACTAGGATCGGCTTATAAAACATAGTAATCGATGCCTAGAAGTGCGAATTGTATTCCGTAGCTTGCGCTTGTGGTCCAGTTAATGCAGATCTTCCATCCCTCAGGACTACACATTTTCGCTTCTATTACTACGTTTGCGTCAGTGAAATTAGTTGCAATTTGAACATGCTTATGGTTGGTCATGTAATTAGGGACAAAGAGCTATTTTATTAAATTGTGAGTAATCAAATACGAAAATACGAGGTAAATGGTGTACATTGTTTCTAGTTCACTTAAAAATAAATACAAATTTTTAGATATGGGCCGCAAAAGGAGTTGCACTCCGGAGTTGCGCAAAATTATAATATTCAAATACGTGAGAGAAAAAAAAGTCAATTCGAGCCACGGAGCTTCTGTGTTCAAAAACGATGGTCCACAATGCTATAGTTCATTACGGCAGCAATGGAAGCACTGAGAACAAAGAAAGAAAATGTAGGCCAAAGAAAACTACCCCGGCAGAAGATCGCGTAGTTTGCAGAACGAGCAAGGCAAATCCTTTTTTTAGTTCAAAGCACAGTTGACCAACAGAATATCAACGCGAACCATAAGACGTCGACTACTTCGACTCCGCGGATGCATTGCAAGAAGAAAGCCACATGTTTCGACAAAGAATTTGAAACGTCGAATTCAGTTTGCAAAGGAGCACGCCGAAAAGCCCTTTGGAGTTTTGGAAACAAATAATTTGGAGCGATGAATCTAAATTTAACTTGTTTGGATCAGACGGCGAAAAATATATACGACGTCCCGTAAACAAAGAACTCGACCCTGGCTATACTTTAAAGACCGTAAAACATGGGGGAGGGAATATTATGGTTTGGGCTGCATTTTCATGGTTTGGTGTCGGTCCTATTCGCCGGATAACTGGAAGAATCAAGACTTGTACAAAGATATTTTAGCGAATACAACGAAGCCATTTGCGGACGAACACGTGCCTCTTCCATTCATTTTCATGCATGATAACGATCCGAAGCATAGTACTCGGAGCGTTAAAGCATGGTTTTCGACTGAAAACATTAACGTTTTGAATTGGCCCGCCCAGAGTCCCGATTTAAACCCTATCGAGAACCTCTGGGTAGATGTTGAGAGGGCTCTGGAGAAAAAAAACCAATAAAAATGCAGATGAACTATTCCGAAATGTACAGGAAATACGGCATAATATTTCGGTGCAACGGTGTCAGACTTTGGTTGCTAGTATGCCAAGGAGGTGCAATGCTGTACTGAAATCGAAGCGCTATCCGATTAAATATTAGATTTGGATTAAAAGTTATATGAGAATTTTACGTGTAAATTTTTAAAACATTTATAACAAATTCGAAGTGTCCTTAATTAGTTGTCCAGACCAAAATGGTTAATATTTATTTATTTTATTTACTAAGTTGCTATAAAATGCATTCTTTCGTTTCTGTTCCAATAGCGATACAAATTACAAGACCATAAACATGATTACCTTAATTAAAATAAGTAATGTAACATTTTATTTCGAAAATATAAATGTTTCAAAACAAAAACTGATGTCCTTAATTATGTGTCCACCACTGTATATAGTTGATCACCTATCATGATTGGTGACATTTTTCTAGAATATTTTCTTCCACACTTATGTCTGTCTTACCAACGTCCTTGCAACTTCTTGTGAATACGCAGGCTGCCCAATTCATTTTATTTCGAAAAGTAACTAATATTATATTGTTATTAATTTTATTGTAAACTGCGTAAGTTAAGCAAATACAGATCCTTCCACTCTTGAATTCATGCACACGTATAACATCAAATCGAAATCTTCTTTTATTGCTTTTTTTTTTGATATTTTTGTCAAGTTCTCTTACATAATTGCACGTAGAATGGTGAAATTATAAATATACAATCCTGTCTGTGTCTGTACTTTCAAATCCCCTCGATTGATTTATTTTTATATGTGAATTTACACGTAATAGCGAATTCATCGTATTTCATATTTATTTATGTTTCAAACATGGTTCATGGTTGACCGATTAAACCCCTTTGATCTAAACCCTTGGCTTAGAAATAAAATGAATAGATACACCCCACAACATGGTGGTATATGGCTTGTACAATATCTAAACACGCATCACTCGTATAAATAGCTATACACGTTTAGTTTGTATGCATATTTGATGTCTAGGCATCGATTTTAAACTTAACATTCACATAAGGCATCGCCTATAACACATACCCGTTCCTTAAACATTATTAACGCATATATTTCCAACCATTGGAGAATGCTTCTGGCCTATTCAACGTCGTCTCGTTCTTCCATACAAGGAGTTAAGCCTATCTTACTCGGCGTCAGTAGCCGTTTTTCGCATTCTACTTGTGTGCAACCTGTACCTGACGCCTCACGCCTACGAAATTTATTGTCACCATGAACGTGGAGACTCTACGCGACAGCCTAACGTACATAGGTTAGACATCGCAAGAAAAATACCCTCTCTTGTCGTTCGCCGTGTCCTTTGCGTTTCTCTTTCTTCTCGGGGAAGCCTGACGGTGTCGCATCGCGCATACATAGAGTATACAGATAAAATTTACATTAAGCTCATACGTGAACTTTATGTTAAAAGTTAGGAGGATGCTGCTGATCTCGCCGTTTTTCAAGTGCCGAGATTTTTACAAGACTTCAAGTGTTAGTAGAGCTCGGTTGCGAGGTGGTAGCATATCGGGTGCCGTGTTGAAAAAGCAGCGCTATCTTCTGAGAAGGGATAACGTTTAAGGTTTAAAAGAAGATTTAAGTTCTGCGAGTTTCTTTTCTTCTTAGCTGTTTTTCTACGTAAATCTTGTGCATGTATATATGGTACAAGAACAATTTTACACCATAAACTTAAGTCTAAACTAAATCCGGGTTTCTAAGATATGAACCAATAAATTCATTTAACGAAAAGGAACAATTCGTGATGCAGTCGACTTTTTGTATTTTCCCTATATTTATTTACAGGGAATTATTTAATGTTATAGTCACCCACCTGAGCCGCAAACGCGAACACACTGCACACAAGTTAATAGAAAAGTTTAAATGGTTGGCTCTGCAAAGCGGAATTATTCTACCACCGGAGAAAGATATATTGCGTAGGCTGTAAAAGGGAACTAATATGTCCGTTGAGCCGTAGTGTTAAAGATAGTAATAATAATAACAATACATACCTTCATATCCCCCAACAGCTTAGTGGGCATCGGCCAAACATGAGTTATTTATTATTACGCCTGATTAAGATGTCTACCCTCAGCATTCACCAAATTTGGAGCAAAGAAAATTACGGAAAACGTTACTCTGAGAGTGACGAGCCCGGGGGTTCGAACCCGTTACCCCTGGACTACTAGTACAGCGCGCTATCACCAGCCTCCTAAAGATATAAAGCACTGTATCTTGCTTATGGACTTCATCAACCAATCAATGAAAGCTTGAAACGAAAATTACAACTTAATTATAACTATCAACAATTTTCTTAATTGTGACATGGTATGACAACAAGACTAGCTTCCGCTTTTAGAATTGAGCTCTTTGGATCAACTTGGTGTCACAGAAGGACAATTAGGCACTCTTTGCTTTGCACAGCAAATATTGCATGTGACACTACTCCTTAAACAAAAATATAACATATGTTGATTCGTCCTTCATTTGGCTTTCCAAATCATAAAAGTAATACAGGAAGTTATCTTTAAAATAAGAAGGTTGAAGTCACCTTCAAGTAACACGAAAGTGCCGATCCCACTAAAGGTTAATCCACAGACAAGACATTTTCTAAAAACGCTAACTTCTGCCATTCGAAAGAAGATGGGGGAAACCTTAGAAGTTCTCTGTATAATCAACATTACGTCTACATAGAAATCTCTAAGATATCGAAATATATCCGCTCGCATGTTACTGCGTAAATTCCTAATTACTTTTAATGTTATAAGAGATAAGTAACTTTCCAATTTCTCAGAAGCCTATTTGCCATATTAAACAAACAGATCCGTCGCCCGATACAATTAATCATAATCCGTTAGATAACAATGGTAAATGATTTAAGATCTACTTAATATTCGAGAAGTATCTTAAGCTTATAGAAAGCAATTTAGCGTAAACAAGGTACGCGACTTGGAGGATGGGCTTCCGCAAATTGCCGCCGCGGGAATTTACATAATTCCCGCTCGTTTCTCCGGAGCTCATTCGAACCGATTTTGCCAATGTGTTCTCTACACTCGTCGCTACTGGTAATTGTGTCTTCGGGAACATTACCGTCGATCCGACGGCAGCGTCTGCTGTATCGCAATGGCAAGGGAGGTAGGTATGTATGTACCCGCAGTCGTCTCCCGAGCCAATAGAAGCGGTAATGAGATAAGAGAAATAGATACGAGGATGTAGTATATGAAGGGAACTACGATGGTGGCGGTGGCGGCGGCGTCCAAATGGAAATGAGAAATTCAAAGATGCTTTAGTAAAGTGCGGTCGGATGTTTTCTCTACGCCGACGAAGGTATTATTAGAGTAAATAATCGTCTGGGTACAACGGGAGATAGAGTTTGATTATAACAATAAACATATGTAAATTATTTGTCGTTTATAATCTTAAATTGTTATTTGTTGATCCGATGATTTTGGGTGGTTGTGGTGAGAATTTATATAAAAATAATTTCTAGAAATATGTACCATGCCAATGAACATAAGCTCTTTACTTGATCTCGGACACTAAAATAAAGCTTATAGGAAAAGTACTATCTATGCATCCACGTAGCTATTTGAAATACATTTTCATTCCATTTTCCTTTATAATCATTTTAGTCTTTTCCTACTAGACACGCCTATGCGCATGTATTTACATATTTTATCACAAAAGCTGAAATATTGTCTAATCCTGCAGTTTAATGGACGAAATGTGTACAAAAACTATTTTTTCATTAAGTACGTATCTGGTATGATGTTAAAAATATTACGTCGGGGACCGCGGTGATTATAGCCACGTGAAGTCACATTCTCCCAAGTGCAGTCCTGCAACCTTACATCAGAGTAATCCGCTTTCTGACTCACTTTCAACTCTTCAGTGGTTTTTATAACCGTGAGACTCCCCGGGTGTGAACTTTTATTAGGTAAATCTATCTGCAACCAACGACAGTTCCAGGGAAATTGCTAAAATCTTCTTTACACCGAAAAGGTTCGTTTTTAATATAGCCTTTTCTGACAAACATAACCAATTCATGAACAAGCTGAAACTTATAAGGCTTCAATTTTTCCTTTTTAGTGTTGTCGTTACAAATGATTGAGAAGTATTTTGATCAAGTACTAATTGCCTTGTTTATGGACGTGGATCAATACTGCCAGCAGTATATCTAATCGTTTGTCATCATCTGTTGTTGATTGTGGTCTCCCGCGCTTCGGAATATTTTTTATCGTACATCAAACAGTAACATAACATAACAGAAACAGTAAACATAAAGATCTTTTTTGGGATGAACGTTATTCATTTATTGATAAATCCAAAACTTCTTCACCCATCGCCATAACCCAACATCATTCTTCATGTTCATACAAAATTGCCATCCTTAGTAATAATTCTTGTGCAGAATTGATGACCAGCGTAATATGTGTAACACATAAAAATGTCAACAAATATTGTTGTTTATTGAATGTTCCCTGTCTATTGTAACTTGATTCTAATTCATCATTTGTTGTTTCGCAGCCAAGTTGATATATTTTAGTTTTAGGCTTTAAATTCCACATCATATTATTATTTTACCATAAAAAGGACTAACCTATGAAATAATTGAAGGAAAATGATAGATGCTTATATAAAAACGAGATGGTGTTGCGTCATAATTAACCAACAGTTGAATAAGAATAAAAAAATACCATACAACGATAAGAAGGAAGTGTTTCCATACTTTTAACTCACTCCGTATATTAAAATTTGTGTAGCCTATAATTACGATTTACTAAATTTAACATATTTAATTAATCCAGCATATATCTATTATTTAACACGCTCAGTAGACCTTAAAGGCCTAGGGCGTAACATTATTCGATTATATAATCAATACAAATACATACACAGCGCAGCGCTTAAATATTCTACACGTCACTTGGTTAATTAAATTTACCCAAAATTACATCACTAAACTAAATTAACATTTTATTTAGAGTTTACATAGCGATTCCTTAACTATTTTTCTTCGTAAAAACCTATCTTTTGCTTCATTTCTTTCATACATATATGTCTATCTTCTCTAGGTCCTCTTTTCCACTTCCAAATCATTTCTTCCGAGGTCTTTCTTCTCTTCAGGTTTTTATCGGCTTTCTGCTGAGTACTACCTTTGCTATTCTAACGTTTTCTTATCTCTCTACATGTTCTCATCTAATTGTTCGGGCTGTTGCATATGACGTCCTTGATTTTGGATTTCTCTTCAATTTCCTTTAGCTTATATGACCAGCTCGTCAAATACAGCATTGTGGCATGAAGTTTGTTTATTATTTTTGAGATAATAGTACCTTCTGAAGGTAGATAGACACCTCGTCAAATGATCTTTATCAGTTTTAAACGTGGGAACTAGTATGTTATTGGGCCTTTTTACTACCCATGTTTGCGCTTCCCACCAATATATTGTCGTTTTCCCTTCCTTAACGATAAGTTGCTTGTTGAACTTTGGCGAAAATTTATTTTTCAGCCGTTTGAGGGTCACTGTACATAGGTGATTCGCTTTTAGACTACTGTCAATTGTTTGCAATTGAAGTATATTGCTATGTAAACTGTGTCCTCTTGTGAATAACAGGTAATAACTTTGTTTTATTTAGTTTATAATTTACTGCGAAGATCCCGTACGAGGGTACTCCGAAAAGTTTCTAGCCTGCTATGGAAACAAGTATTTTTTTGTCAAATTCAGTTTCATTTCTCAACTTTTGCCATCTCTTTAAGCCGCCCAAATAGTAGCTACTATTTTTTTGCCATGGCAGCCATTGAAGTGCGAGATGGTGCATTATCTTGGTGAACGAAACCTTCCTTTTCTTCAAATGCAGCTTTTATATCGCCTTTTCTCTTTTCTGCATATTTTCTTCATTTCTTGAGACTTCCTAATATCACAACTGATATTATCGGTTAATATATTCCGTCTGGCTTTTCTTAGTTTCTCACACTGTTCATACTACCAAACACAGTTCTTTTGTTTTTTACTTGTTTCGGTTGTAGCATATTCGTTCGCACTTATTGCTGCCGCTCTCGCGCTCTCTCTCAGTTCTTGTATTACTTTGCCTTATCTTTGCCATTTCTTCTTCTATTTTTTTCCCAATTGTTTTTCATGTTATCTTTTTCATGCTCTCTCTATTCTTGCAATATATTCCATAGATTTCCTCTCTATCGATCTGGAACTATTGCCTTCTTGTCCGGGGAGACCTAGCGTATATCAGATTACTTAAAAAGCTTTTGTTAATTAAGAATGTATTTCGCATTAAAAATATTTATCTGGCTAAAATACAACTTTCGCTGGGCTCGAAATCCCATAAAATATGTGTATTTAATTTCAGCTTGCTACATCTACGTCATTCACACGTTGATTACGTAGCCAACG
The DNA here is from genome assembly GCA_902655005.2 of Marronus borbonicus. Taxonomy (NCBI): domain Eukaryota; kingdom Metazoa; phylum Arthropoda; class Insecta; order Coleoptera; family Scarabaeidae; genus Marronus; species Marronus borbonicus. The sequence goes on along the minus strand of LR737381.1, from coordinate 29,033,249 downwards.
AAAAAAGCCATCGTGTATATGCACTTTGTATTCTAGTATTATCGGAACCGATAATCCGTGCAGTAATATCGACATTGCGAAATTAACGGTATGCCGGGTATCGTGGAACATTCGTCGACATTGATTTATAATACGTACCAACGAAATATTTTATATTGCTGTAATCCCGCGTGTCCGATTGACCCTACAACCGCAGGATTAAATACATCGCCGTGGAAAATGTAACGGCTTTCGTGAATTGAGAAATTCTTTCGTTTCATGGTGATTAATTTAAAATGTACATTGAAACTATGTTTTGTTACCTTTTAGCAAAATTTGAAATCGAGCGGCATTAAATTTAAAGGATTGAGGTTGACTCTGTGCGAGTTTATGTAAATGGAAGAAATTTGAAATTACTGCCTTAAATTGGATATTTTTAGCATGCTGTGTGCAGATTGTGTAAAATCTACCTGCATGAAGCGGGCCACTTTCAAAGAAACTACTCGGATGTTCTGCTTACGTTTCCAACAGAACATCGTAGAAATTGATCAAAGTTACAGAATTTCAACAGACGTGTGCAATAAGTTACGTAGTAGATTACAGTGTCAGGTTTCCAGAATAAATGTTTTCGTATTAATTAAGACGAAACGCTAGAAATTAATTAAGGCAATCTTCATTATAGAATAAACCGACGAAAACAACTTGTTTTGCCTCAACCCCAGGAAATCTCTTTCCTGGAAATATATCTACAAGAGAAGTACATAAGATAATTCGAGAAAAATCGATGGTGATATACGAAGCCCAGTAATGAAAAATGTTTGATTTGTAAGGAATTAATTTTTCGTGTAAGTTCTTCCGAGTTATATTCAATTACTTTTAAGAGCTTTAATAGAATACAAAGCTTTAATCGTTAAGTGAATTTGAGATCTCTGAATACTTTTTCGAAAAGTTGTTGGCCAAAAATATGTTTTTCTATCTGTCCACTTGTTTACTCGTTGTCCCAGGAATGCCAATCCAACGATTTCATATACCTTTTATGGTTGACTTAACAATGTAAGATGCAAATTATTGATAATAACTTAAGACTTTGATTATCTCGCACAAAGGTAGGTTAATGTAGTCTTAATATGCTGCGTGTATGAAGTGTTACAGTTTTTTGCACTCGTTTGTACAGGTAGTGCCGAGTCCGTATCATACTTTTGATTTTTCGAGCATTTCGTGGACATTTCGTCGTGAGTAGTAAGTACATGTTGGGATGTTGAAAGCTCTTGTTGAAACTTCCTTAAAAAATTTTAGAATTTGAGAAATTTTTGAGTGCATTTGGTTACTGCTAGCGGAGGATTTCTAGCTTCTACAAAATTGTGATTGCGCACATCGGGATTTTCCTGGATCTTACCGCCAGGCGTTCGTTTAATTAAATACAGTAATACTTTAATTTCAAATGTAATTGGCTGGAATCAGAGTATAGCTTCAAATAGATATGCTCCTCAAAACTAATCCAGAATCAATCCCGAACCGATTGATTTTTTTTGTAATAAAGTCTGTGCTTGCCGGTGATAGAAAAGCTTCCAAAATTCATTATGATTTCGCTTAATTCATTTCAACTTCTGTCCGCCGTTTCCTTCCTTCCTTCTCTCATGGGAAAGCGAAGGGCGGTCGAGTATGTAAGCGGGTAGATTGGACAAAAAAAAGGACGAGAAAACTCTTTCCGTTAATAGATAAAATTGATTTGATTCTCTAAATTTTCGTTTCCTGGTGCCCGGCCTTATTAGTTGAGTGCGTAATCGCTTGCATATATAGTCTGAACCGGGGAAAATAATTCCGTTGGTAGATTGATGTGTTCTATTAGAAAGGCTTTCCTTTAGTAGTCCAGTCCAAAGGATATTGTAATAATACAGAATTAGAGAAGTAGATGCGTTAAAGTAAAACTGTGTATAAAGTTTCATCTTCACTTCATATTGCACTGCTGTCACCAGCTACCGGATAATTGCTACTAGAAATTGCGAAATTTGCTAGCACGACGACGTGGAAATTGACGTCAAAAACCGCGCTCCAAAAGCCTTACCAAAAGGTTCGCAAAACTGTCACGGATTATAGGAAATTAGCGCGCAAAAGCTTCCTTTTTACCTGCACTGGCTGCTTGGTTCGTGCGAATCCCGCCACCGTAATTCCTTCATTCTCTTTATACTGCAACTTTTCTCACTTAGTCCCACCAGCACATAATAATCTGGTTTAACATATTCCATTAGGAACGTCAATTACGACCGGTTATCTGTCATTTCCCGTACAGCCATTAGGAGCTGCGGACATTGGGATTACGCAGAGATTTCAAGCCAGGTTTATAAAGGGCGCTCCATCGTATTCCTCGTGCAGATTTTATCAGAAAAGAAAGTATTCGAGGTTTTCGAGGTTGCAATTAGATATCATGAAAAGAGAAAATATATCACATGCTACGATGCATAACACAAATCGAGGAAATTTGTTTAAATTCTAACGGTTATATAACTTCGTGGTATTGACGGAATCATTCTCGGGAAAAGCAGTATGAAGAGATAAAACGCTAGCCTACTCAGCGTCGTCAGCGTTGTTTCTTTTAACTCGAGTTCATCTGAAAACACCGTTGCTCGATCTACTTTCTTAGTTTTTGATCCTCCTACAAAGAGACATAGGATAGGACTATCAGTTTTCTGATGTATCAAGGATATCGAGGGTTTATTCAAGACAAACGGGGTGCCGTTTTCTGCCCCGACCTCCATGATCGGCGCTCTCACAAAGTTTGGGGGACATATCTCTATGTCTTACGACTTTATCCGTTTCTATGCCATTGCATAACAGCTGGATTATAGTACCCAATGTCATTTCTTCCAAATATGTCAAGAAGGGGTAGGCAAAGCGTAACATCCATTGCAGTTGTTGGTGTGAAACACCCCTTTCAGAGCATAACAAAAGAAATTTCCATTCATAGTTTTACATTAATGGGTGTCCTTTTATGCCCTCTTTGAAAAATGTACCAAACGCGTAATATAACTCAGCGATCGTCTCTCTCTCGAACCAAAAAAAAAAAGTAAAAAAAGAAACGGGGTGGCGAAATATATTACAGCACGTAAGCTGCCCGATTTTATAAAAATAATATCGCGCCGGTGTGTTGACACAATGATAAAAATAAATCTCCCGGGGATGCAATTCATCACGTCCCAGATAACAGTGAAAGCTTAGGGGATGAAAGGCAACAGTCCCATATTTGAAATTTACTTCGGCTGGGATCGGCTTTGTACTCTGTGACCACTAACGCCCGTTGTCGCACGACGTCTATTGTTCGATCTACTTTAATAAGTCTGCGCCTGCAGGCTGGCATGTTGAAAATGTAATCACAATTGAAATAAAATGGCTAAGGCGGGATTGGCAAATATACGTACGTACTAAATTTCATCGCGTTGATTAGGTTATCAACATAGTAGAAATCTCTTTCGGGTGATGTGTAGTTAATATTTTACTTGACGTTTCGCTGACCACGTAAAGTAAAGACTCAAGTAAAATATTAACTACACGACATCACCCGAAAGACATTTCTACTATGGATTACGGTCGTGAAAGCCTACACTCAACTATAGGTTATCAACAGTAAAATGTTAAAAGCAATAGTAACGATTAGAAGTAAAGAAGTAGATGCAGTAGATCTTTAATGGAATTTTCTCTGTTAGTGTAGTTCAGTCGATAGAAAATATATAGAGGATGTTTCGCCTTTTTCAAGCTGCCAAATGACAATGTAATTGATAAGATTATCAAGATATATCATCGTACAACAGTTTTTAGCGGAAGAGTCTCAGCCAGGGCTCTTGCCTGAATTGGTTCTCTGAATTTCTAGGAAATGGTTTAGTAAAATCGATAATTAACGAAAGGTGCTATCTGCTGAGATCTGGGAAATACGTCAAGGGTGTTGGCATTATTGTTTCTAATGCGTATACTCCCGGGATAAACCCGGGCGATTCGTCAATTGTCAATCCGAGGATAGGTAGCGTATAGAAGTGGTAATGGGATCTGCGCAATATCTACATCCTGAACCTGAGACTCTGATTTCGAATTAATTGTAATTATAAACTCCCTGCGACAACTTCTCTCTCAAGTACTAATCCGATTATATAAAGTAAACCAATCATTATTCCGGACGACGCTGAAAGATCCTGGATTTGTCGCATGATCATGTCTCGTCGCGCTTGGATTTTTTTCCGCGCAACGAAGAGGAACTTCCTGCCAGCATCGCCCGGTATTAATTTGGGTCGCGTTAAGTAAATTACACATAATTAGTGCGTTAATTACTCGGGGAACTTTAATTAACCCCGGTCGAAACTTGGTCCGTTTCTACGGCGTAGTTTTATTCCGTTCCGTAGGCGAGGTGTATCGTCCTGAAATCCCGAAGCAACTTAAAGATCATCCATTCGTCCATTTTCTGAATCCCGGCAGGCAGAAGCATCCTTTCCTTTTTTCGGATGCTCGTCTTTCCGTCCGTGTCCTCATCAGCCCGCACGGTCTCTGCCGGTCTCCTTCTTTCGCAATCTCCTAATCATCGCGGCGATTAAGCCTGACCGGCGAAACTAAATTTGTCATGGCGGTGTGACTCCCTAAAGGTATAAAGAGAAGGGTTTTGTTCTCAGGGATTCGAGGCTAAGTTACAAAAAGAAAGGTGGCGCCGTGTTCGGACAAAAACGACGGAGCCAATTTTGTTATTTACTTGCGGAGTGATGAAAGCGGATCGGCTTCCTTTAGAAAAATTAAGCTGACGAATAATGAAGAAGCCTTCTACAAAATTACAATTGTAAAAATAAACTCAATTAATTTTTTTGTATAAAGTATTGTTCATCACCCTTTTGCAATTATATTACTGCTTACATAATGACGTTCAGAGTGAAAATACAAGGTCACTAGAAGAATTTTTCCTTTAATTTATACAATTTCAAAGGCGTGCCACCTTGAAATTTTACTAAAATATTTAAAAAATGTTTGCCAAGTAATTATGGATATCTTAATGTATTTTCAAAAAATTATCCTTAAACATAAAGGTATTATGTTTTATCGAATTTGAAAAATTGCTCTCAAGCTCAATATCGAAAACACTCCACGACCACTTCTATATTTCGCTCTTCTCTAAAACATCAAAATAAACATTCTAACAAAGTTACATAAACAATAAGCTGCGGTACAAAGTGCTCTCATGAACAGAAACATAACACAACCGGAAGTTTATGTCACGAAAAGAAAACCTCATTTCTAAAAGGAATTGCCCACCATTCGGGGAACATTCCGAAATCCGCTCCGAGGAGCGGCGAGAAAAATCGGCCGCGAATAGGGCGACATCCAGTGGTCCGGACGCGATTCTTGCAGGACGACGTGGAATTCATGCGAAACGAGATGTTTTCGATATGTTTTTGTCACGTTTTTCTGTGTTCGCGTGTTAGCGCGTCCTCGCAAAGAATTGGCGATTGTATGTGTGCGAGGAGGACGTACATACGTGATTTATAGGCGCTTGAAATGACGTAGATATTGCAAAGTAGCTGCAAAGTACCTGACACTCTAAGACGAATATTATAAGTTCTGTCAAATTTCTTGGATGTTTCGGGAAGGACGTAAAATTGGGAAAGGTGTGATGTCTGCTTTAGAAGTTGATCATGCAGCAGCGAGGCATGCCGTTAACATGCCGCCTTATAGTCGTCTTATAAGAGTAGGAAGTTTCAAATTTGGTTTCAAACTTTAATGATGTTTCTAGTTATTCTACCGAAGGCTTACGTAGCGGTATTTGTTACACCTATATCGTGGTGAGGAAACTTTAAATTATTTTTCATGAGTAGTTAAATATCGTGACCAAACGCTGCTGCCAGAAGATCGGATGAGTGACAGAGCTAGACTAAAAAGAGAAAGTAGCGAAGTGCCTCGCCTTGACTATAACAAGGGTTGCAACTTTCGGGCGGCACGCCAGAAACGTTGTGTGTACATATCCACAAACAAATTGTTCTTCTTGATTTTCTCCATTCACAAATTATTAAATGTTGAAACAGCCGTAAGTGGATAACAAATACATCAATTTTTAAACGTAAATTTAATTCCAAAGCAAAAAGGAATTATACACTGCTAGAGTTTGGTCCGTTGCTTCCGATTCACCATGTACTTGAATAATTTTATTCTTAATATTTTTGCTCACCTATCATATTCGACTAGCGCAGTGCTAGGATACTAATTAATTAAGCTAGGCAAAAACCCAACAATTAGGTAAAAGGGAACCAATGTGTGACAGCAGTAGCTGTAGTGCCACCTTTTCAAACTTGCCAAACAGAAGTTACTGGCATTACGAAATATTTCTTTCCCCATCCTGATATTGCTGACTTTTGTCCTATTTTCTAGCTACTGCAGAGGAAAAAAAATCAATTTAAATTTAAAACACATTTTATATTCATTCTTCTCGATTGCCCCATTTCAAACGCGTTTACATTTTTATTGTTCGCCTGTCGACTGAAACGGAATATCTATTCACTTGATTTTTTCGCGAACTTCCTCTTCCTTTAGTTTTCCTATTCACGAGCTGTTGGTGTTCTTTTCGCCTTTTTTGTGCGCAGCGGAGAATGGGTTTGTTTCTGTAGGGCATACGCTTACGGGACCAGTAGACCTGGTCGACCTATTTAATTTTAATGTTCTTTTTTTCTCTCCTCTCACTGTGGAGCAACACAAATGCAGCTGCACAAGTGCTCCGTAAAACCCAAATTTAAAATGCGAAATATCAAAGAAAAAGACGAGAATATTTATCCTTTCAGTGACACGTTTTTCCCAATATACATACGTACATGTGCAAGTACGTGCTTTCAGACTATCAGCTTTTGATGTTCCCTCGGCGTTTCCGTATTTAGAGATAGCGTAGCTAGCAATAATACTAACCAGTAATTCATTACTTTCAGGGTGTGCTGTTCTTCTTGCTCCCTTAGATAGTTCTTACACACTAACGCAGTGTGTTTTGAGTCGTTGTCATGCATGAATGTAAAGTTACGGCCTATTATACGCAATCCTGATGGCACTGCACGATTCTGGAGTATTGCAAAATAATTTTCCTTCCTCATTACACCCTGCTCTCTGCATAAATCTCCCGTCCCACCAAAGGAGAAACATCCCCACACTAACACAGAACTACGCCCTTGCTTCACTGTTGGCACAATGCAGTTCGGGATCACTTTTCGGTTTTAGATCTTCGGACATAAACTCGTCGATTTTGCCCAAAAACCTCAAACTTTGACTCGTCACTCCAATGCACGTATTTCCAATCATCTAACGACCAATCTAGATGAGAACGGGCCCACTGTAGCCGTTTTGCTCTGTTGCTCCGACGTAATAAGGGTTTTCGAATGGCAATGCGTCCATGAAGGTCCACTTGTTGACGTTTTACCGTACTCGCCGAAACTTGTTCTTCACGGCCGCGATTGACTTCGGCTGCTATTTGTGGCGCTGTTAATTTTCTATTGCGTTTGCTTAATAATACAATTCTCAAATCTTCAACTTTTGTTGTTTTCCGAGGTGCTCCAGGACGAACACGATTTTCTATTGTTCCAGTTGTCCAATATCGCTTTAGGATTTATGATTCTACTTTACATAATAATTTATGGCTTTAATCCTTTAGAAAAGAGTGTATGCTTAATATTTTTCTAATTTTATGTATTAATAATTGTATACAGTGTGATATAATAGATTTTTATTGTATGACCGAACTTCACTGAACGGCAGTGTACATAGATACTTTGTTTTATCGACCATTTTTAAAGCAGTTTTATTGAAAAAAATGTCAGTAATAGTGTTAGTTAGGCTACAATACTTTATAGAAACATATTTTACATTTACGTAAGAAAGGTGTGTTTTGGGCAGCTGTCCCTCAGGCCCTTTTCTAGAGATCGAACGTACATCAGTGAACATCAATGTTTGGGGAATCCTTACCTTTAATTACTGTTATAATACATAACTAGAAATTTCAGTAATATAACATATTTTTAAAAAGATATTACTTTTCGGCGATTTGGTAGTGTGTAGCAAATAGTCTATTTTATCAAGATCAAGATTTTTCAGATAAAGTCTCCTTTTATAGACTAACGATTTGCTCTATTTTTGTGTATACGTACGCGGTTTCAGTATTGCTGTTGCAAACGTTGCCAATAAATCACAGCATCGAAATAAATAAAGTGAAAGAATCAAGAAAGAGTGCTTTTTGTGCTCTAGATAAGTCAAGTCATTCGTCATCATAAATCATTCTCGTTTTCCTTATTTAATATCGCACGTCCACCATACATTTATTAATTAAAAACGCACTTGAATAGTCACCATTACAAAATAAATCTAAAACGAATGACTGTACATGTATGAAATTTCAGTACGCGATATCTGCTATGTATTACGATGCCGTAAATGAAAAATTATTATCACTGCATCAAAGAAGTTTCTCATTTTCCCCGGCTCTTATTTCGAATCCATTAGCCACTTCCTTGTATTCTCATCAAATTTACTTAATGTCAGCTGCCAACGGCGTCGACTTCTTTATTTCCAGATAGTTCCAGCAGTCATCTTAACCGGATGACGTACGCTAGATGGCGCGCTTGCAATTGCATACGCTATTAAAAGGAGAGACATCATAAAGAAACAGCATCATCTGGCGCTACGGCTAAGATAATACTTGTGTTGGGGTGTAATTAGGGATAATGTTTATGATGTTTCGCGAAGATTAATGGGATGATTCGGTGGTAATACGTCGCCTAATCTCCCCACACTGCCGCGTTAAATTGATTGGGTAGTTCGGAAGGCTTTTACGGTTACGTTATTAAAGTCAAGCTTCAGACGTTGGAGGTAGGTCGTAACTTTAACTGCATTAATATTTACGGAATTGTCATGTCGATGTCGTATCGGTCGTTAAAGTTGAATTACTGCTCGACATTCCTGCACACATGGACAAATATATACTTTTTAGCTTGTATTAATACGGGCAAATTAATCCATTAAATGAAATGAATCCTTTCTTACAAAAAAATTATTGGAAAAAGTAATTTCGCTAACTTCGTCGGAACTAACGCAAAGTATTTGGGATTGCACCTCGATCAGCAGCAGTTCTTTCAAGAATATATCTAATACTCAAGAGCCAGAGGACCATCGAAGCGTTATTAAAATACTCAGGATGATTGCCAAGCCGGCGGCTTATGTACGTGTGGAGACGCCAAGAAGGGACCTGAATTTGCCCAGTGCAAAGAATTTAGTCACTTCGACTACCAAATCCACTAGCAACGGGCAGCCGCGTTTAACAATATCCACATGGTGTTGACTGTTTGGCCAGAGGCCATCTATTTAAAAGTGGCTTTCTCTTATTAACAGCTACTTAGACATTTTTGGTCTAATCCCATAAATGCCGGCTCCGGCTCCAGCCTCTGTCTTTGAGCCGTCTATGTACCAAACAGATTCGTATTCCTTTGGATGTGCTGGAACATCTATCAAACTGCCTCGATTTGCCCTACACGATTTCTACGCATCTGTTAATTGTGTTTTTTTCTGAATTAATCAAATAAAAATGGTTCAGAGATATATACTACATTTCGCTTGCAAATTGCTACACCGGATTACTTCAAATAAATTATTTTAATAGACAACAAAAATAAATAATAGAACAATAATAATTCAGTATACGTAGATACTTGGTACTTTTCCTTTTATAACATTGAACAATGAAGGGTAAATACATATGTATGAGCGTAATAAAATGGTAATTCCAATGGCTATAAAATCGTACAAGTTATTTCGATAGAAGTACGATAAAGCACTACCTGACTGTTTAGTTAAACTGATCCTATTGAACAATTGAAATATACATACATATAGAATAGAGTGCTCAAATAGTTTAAAATTGTTTTCTGCACTGTTTCCGCATGTATGTGCTTACAAACCGGGATTATTCATGTTTCGAACAAACTGGTGCATTGGAAAGTAAAATTTTATTTAGAAGTTCCTTGAGTGTCGTTCAACCAAACAATAGCAGCGGCTACCCAACGATAATCACATAGTTTATATTAGTTGATGGCGATGATTTAAATTTAACTAATATTTTCGATGAATTTTCAAAACAACAAGGATGCTACTTGATTTAATGCAGATAATAAACTGTGGATTTGAATTGAATTGACAAACAAAATGAGAAGGGATAAACAACCACCAACAAATTCCTGAATAACATTTTTTTAAATTTCAAATTAAAATCAAACTATTTCAACGTTAAAATTATAAATATCACTAAGTGAAATTATTTGTACCACGAAAGAAGACTTGAAGAGACAAATATCGGGTGCAACGAGCCAAAACTTTCTAGAACGGATATTGAAGTACAACATTTTACTGAAGGGCTTCGGTGAGCAAGTATAACATTATTATTATACTTTATACTATATTTATTATTTAATTTAAATTAATCTTTATCCCTAACATCGCCCATCAACATTTCAAGCAAGTAATTCTTTCAATTCCTCTTGTAGATGTCATCGTCGCGAATAGCTCAACATATTTTAAAGTTAATTGAGAAGATAGTTGGTAATTTGTTAAAGAATCCTTAAAAGTGAAACAAAGATGGTCTAGAATAATAGAAATTCGTAAAAGATTCTTAGTATACGTTAGGTTAACTCGCCATACAAATAAACGAAGTCAACTATAATAATAGCTTTTCTGAAGTTACAGACGAAATGAAACATTCGTTGGGTCCCGCAAAATAACGAATCGATTATTTTCAACACGGATAGACACAGCAACTAGTAATAACAATTCCAAACAATATCAAAGTTCCAAAAGGAGACAATGTAATTTAGATTTCCATTACAGATCTGTACTGCTGGGAAGCTCTTGGACGACCGGATTATATTGCCTGAAATCAGTTGTAGTACTTAACCTATATCTGGGAAGCGCTAAAAGAATATTTTGGACTTTGGGGAAAACCTCTTGGTGGATTGCTACGCTGAACTTGGCGTAAAACTAATTGTAAAATTTACTTCTACAACGAATAAAATAAAGAATTGTGTGAAAAGTGTATTATTTGCTTCGTGAAATAAAGCAATTTGTCCAAATCTTGCTGTCTATAGTTCGTACCTCGTAAGTGTGCGCTAATGTAATGCAAAAGCATTTTTCTAAAAAATAATATCGCTATAATTCAATTTCCAACTGCCGACCTTCTATAATTTTCATATCACTCATTGCACGCCTCTATTTCATTAGTTATCTGTATACATAATCTTTCTTCGGCAAGATAATTTCTCTACGAGAAATTTTCCAACAACAGCTCACCAACAAACAGACTATACATCATCGTTAAATGGCCATTAAATTTGCTTCTAGTGAAAGAGGGAAGCCACTCTTTTCAGCTATCGAAATAATAGGATTTGCAGATATCTGCCCTCTGTCTCTAAACACTGGTACTTCTTATACCATCCTCGTACTTCTTCCTCTACAGTAAAGGCAGAGAGTATCTTTTCCTCAGTTACCATCTTAGAGAACTATTCCCGTTAGTTCCTACGTATTGTTAATCCATTACATTAAGAAAATCAGTCACAAAAGTTATCATTAAAATTTGTGAAAACTAGACTTGTTTTAATATTAGTTTCTTCAGTCTAAATTTAGACCCACACGTATAATTAATAAGGAAAATCTCTTTTTTCAACAAGAAGTGCTGCTAAGGAAAGCTACGGAAAATTTGTAAAATAGTTGTGAAGTGCCTGAGGAATGATTGCCTTGTTAAAGGCGGTACAGTAGTGCTGATTCAGAAATTGCCTAAACAAGAAGCAATACAGCGCAAGCTAACTTAGGTCCTCAGTAAAAGGGCACCTGGTCCCCATAAAATTTTTAGCATCGACTGCTACTTTAGCCGAGAAAATTTTACGATAAGTGAACCTGTTTGTTCCGCATTAAAAAATTGATGGAATCCCTTTTCTATTTACTCTATCTTTGTCTTCCGCCAGAATTCGTTGGCGAACATAGTACCACCGAATAACGCACATGTACATCACAAAATTGAGCTGCAAAATCGATAAATCACCTCTCAGCGACCAGAGAAGTGGATTTACAACGGGCTTATACGAGGACTTATCTGCGCCGTAAATTGCGACGTCGGAGAAATTTAGAGGACCACCAGGAAATCAGTTCAGCGAGGATATTCAAAATACAAGCGCCTCTGTACCACTCTCGTCCTGGAGGCAGGCTTCCCTCACCTAAGATTTACATAATAGTTAAGGTCATAAAATCAACATAAATAACGGGCGAAACGTTCCCAACGAAACAAGCGATCCCGCCCACTCGAACTTAGCCGCATTGGCCTGGATTTATGGTGGACCCCGGTTCGGAAGCGGTATCAGCGGGTCGTTTGTAAATACATATTTAGCGTAGATTCCGGAGACTTTCGAGCTTTTAAGGAATTTGAAACGAAGTGTAGAACGACGGTTCAAATTACAAACAACCATGTAAAAGTCGTATTTTCCACGGCACGGAAGATAATTGTTTGAAAATTTGGACTTTCGTGCTGTTATTATTAGAAAGTTCCGTGTCAATTACTCGCAAAGGTCTGTGTTAATCATTGCGCGAAATATTTCGTACACATGCAAACCCGTGAGTATAGTTACATTCTCTTTAGTGGTTTACAAGATTCCTTCACTTGTGGTTTTATTGGATTGCAAGCGACCTTGTGCAAATTCAATTCGAAATGGACGACGAAGAGATCCTCTCGCACCATATTTCTACGACTTGGGCCATGATCGAGAATTACATGGAAGACGAATTAATTTGTGCTGTCATATACTTTTTACGTTCGCTTTAAGTAAGTCAATCACTCTATTAAAACGAAACGCAGTGCCCACCGACGATTTCCGAAACGATTAAATTTTACGACCGCACTCGATCACCACTTAAACTACGTGACGGAAAAACGCACCATAAAGTCGCCAAATTGGACATATTTTACGCCGGATAATGCCCGGGTTCTAGTGAAAATACAGCGAAAAAAATTAACTGGCCGTAACTCAACGTCGACGAATCTTTATTAATTGTAACCGGGATGAAAATACCAGCCACTCTAACGGGACTAAAACACGTCATAAACATAAATTTCGCTGCAGTATATAGTTACAGCATCACGTATTACAAATAGAAAAGCGGAAATATAGTTGATCTATTTACGTACATATGTATAAAGCTTTTCCATCAAATTACTAACGGGTACAATAGGTATTGTTGTGATGTAGACTGCTCCGTATTGTATTACAAAACTTTTCTGCGAAAAAATACCTGCAACAGTACTGGAAATTATTAAATAAAATGTCTCGTAACAAGACATGAAGTCCTTGTCTCCGCTCTAATAGAAACTACATTGCTAACAATAACTTACGCTTGGCACAACACTTACGAAAAGTACTTTAGAGTTTGATTGAGAATTTTCTTTCCTTGTGAAATATAAGAAAGTACATTTAATGCACATAAAGTTAAATCACTTTAGTTGTTTTCGTACATCTATCTATAATAATATTAAGATTATGTGAAGTATGTCATGATGAATAGGCTGGTCAGACTTGGGAAATCGCTTGTGATACAAATTCAATATACGTCTATTGGCATTCAAGAATGTTCGACCCGGAATAGGAAGAGACGGGTGTCCCTGCGCAGCATGTTTATTACGCAAACAAAATTCGCAGCTCGGACGGTCTCCTCCTCGCACTCCGGCTAATTAAATACCACATGAAGTGTTGGCCCGAATCGAGATTATTCGTGATATTGGATGCTTCGAATAGCTGGAATAGAGAGACCGCGCCGCGAACCGAGCCGAATTTATCTTTTCGTCGAATTGGCCCCAGGACGGCCTGTTATTGTTATTGGGCGAGCAACGATCGAATTGCCCTGGTAAACCGAAGTTCGCCGCGCGAATATCGATTAGGTGCGAGAGATTTTACATACATATACATGCATACGTGTACTGCGCCCCTTCCTCCTCGCTTGGTGTTTTCAATTATGCAAAACAGTTCAATTTAGGCCGAACTGCCATTAATAACGCGATTGTTTTATATGTACACATTACGGGGGAAGCTGGTTACGGCAAATTCTAGCTGTAACTGCAAAATTACGAAGGCGGGTCGTGAAATTTAACGAAAATACGCTATTTTGGTGATAGTCCAGCTCGATAAAGGGCTCCACGGCAAATATGCTTAAGCTTACGCTTAGGCTAAGTATACAGTTTGATAAATTAGTAAATATTTAGCAACTGATATTAACTCAACAATACAGTTTCAGAACGTTACGGTACGCAGTTAACGGAGGTAAAGGCGTTATTTTACGACAAAAAGACTTGCGTTATGGAGTCTTTTTGTGTGTGTCTTTTTTTAACCCATAGATGAATGAAAATCGGTTAAATTGGCATCAAGCTTTTTTTTAATGAAACACTCTATATAATCTTCAACATCTTGACTATTATTCCCTAATATTCCGTATACTAAAGATACACGTTCGTAGGCCGCCAAAACGGAACCCAAGATGAAAATCCATCTTTCTCACCTTTGGACGGGAGCTATTTGGTATCGCATAAAGCTACAATAGCCTACTATAAATACAATGAATTGTGTTTCTTGTGTAAAGCCAAAACTTTCTGATGACATAAGTCTCACGCGACATATTTCCGTGTATACAAGGAGATTGGTAAGGCTATATATTAATACGTATTTTGTTTCTGTTGATGTTCAGCACACCAAATTATAACAAATTCAAACATAAGAAACATCATTTCTTTAAATGGCACACCATGTACTTATTCCATCCAGCGTGTAGGAGATCTGTATCTCTATCATTGTGGCAATAACAATGCGTATGTCTAACATTAAAAGTAAAATAAGTATTTAGTAAATTTAAAGAATATACAATATCCGAATAGTTGGATGATAACAACCTGAACCAATAATCGAATAACGCATATCAAAACTTATGAACCATCAATTCGAACGGAATGTTTCGTTAATGCGTTGTAGTACCATCTCCACAACTTGCTTTGCATTTTGGAAACGAACGCTTGCACATAAATAAACCATCGCGCAAAACGTCTGCATCGAACGATGGAAAGCATTCAGTTCCGGATTTCCGATAGAACCTGCCTGTCAGCAGAGCGCCCTCTAATTTATTTCTCGACCCAGAAACAAACGTCTACAAATTATCCGAACCAAAGTAAACAATTAAACCTGGGCCGGCTATATCGGTTAGTTGGCCACTTGGATCGACCCATCAGAAGTGCGGCTGTTTCCGACGAACAACACGTCCATCGTTGGTCGAGTGCTAGCGATTTAACCTAGCGTTGGTTAGTGGAAATTCCCCTTACAACGGTTATTGTTAACGTTGTGTACGCTCGAACTATGCACGTCAGGTTTGTATTTGCGTACAGTGCTCGGGCTAGTGCACCTCGTGTGTTGGCGTGTAACGTTGATGTATGTGACGGAATTACTGGTCTAAGTCGATCCTGAATACCCGATATTATGGTCCATTCACCCTATTCAAGCCACCGTGACGTACGCGCCGATTCAACGCCATTATCGACGCGCCAACAATCTCAAGACTTAATACTGAACGTATGAGCGACGATAGATCCGATACACGTGGTATCTTTGCATTAGACAAGTATTAATTATCTAATAAACTACTACACAGGACATGATCGATAGTTTTCGAACAAATAGGGTTTGAGTGTAGGCTTTCACGACCGTAATCCATTGTAGAAATATCTTTCGGGTGATGTCGTGTAGTTGATATTTAACTTGACGTTTCGCTGACTATCCTGTCAGCTTCTTCAGTCGTCATACAACGAACGACGCGATTCAGCGGAACGGAACGGTTATGGATCAGCAAAGCAGAACGGTTATGGATCAGCAAAGCGGAACAAAAATAGGATATATAACGAGCAGCAAAAGACAACAACAGCAGTCTTTAGAAATCTTCTGAAGAAGCTGACAGGAGTCAGCGAAACGTTAAGTTAAATATCAACTACACGACATCACCCGAAAGACATTTCTACAAATAAGGTTTCTCTGTGAAAGCTAGGAGTGTTTAAAGGAGCCCTATTTTACCCGTTATAGACACCATAACTGCATCACCTCATCAACGCTTACTAGAATAGCGGTTACGGAAATATCTCAACAAGAGAAACAAATATTGTTGTTCTATTTACTTTACTATTCTAGGAAAGAAATGTTGCCTTCAACAGGTCTATTGTATTATCACCGATCCAGGTTTCAAAGTTAGCGTATCTCGAGTTGTATAGCTTGAGGACATGATTTAGGCACGTTTGCTTCGATACCAATTCCTGTAAATATTATGGCCCAAGAGGGCCTCTTGCAGTAGTGCCCTAGTATATTAAAATATTTATATAACTACGCTTGGTAGTAAACACTTGAGTGACATAAGCAAGTCGATGTTGAACAAATTCAGTCGGTGCAACGTCGGTTGAAAATCAGTTGCCAAGCGTTGACGTTACGGTCGACAGACAGCGATGAGCCAATTTTCAAGGAACGTCCGTGCACTACGAAAGTAGATAGCTCACGTAAGTATGCGAGAATGTTGCGAGCCAACGTTCAGCCGCATGTGTAAAATGTTCATGTAATGCTAACATAGCAGCCAACGTCCAGTCAAGCTATTGTCAAAATAATGTTGCTTTCAATTTTAAATTTTAAAGACTGAGAGAATATACTACGAAGGCCTATTTCCCCAGGATTATCGCTGGTTTGAAATATATTTACCGACTAAAACTTCTAGGATAGTAAACGGAGGGGAACTCGGCTATACAAATCGCTGCAACATCGTATTAGACGTCGGCTCATGAACGTATCCCGATGAATATAGCAGGTCAATATCAACTACGCGCTAATAATACCGATTATAATAGCGTTGTTGTCAACATTACAGTAGTTACGTTTATAATTTTGACTTTTCAATTATGTAAACCACTTCCTGCGTAGAGGCGTTTAAGTAGATACGGCTGCTTTGACTACACGTCCCCTCCAAAAAACGAGCGTAGAAGTATACGAAATTGGGACAGACAGCCGCTACAAACAATTCATAATTCAGCCGAGCGGCGCGCATACGTCGTCGTCAATGTTTGACACAAAGCGTCGTTATGTAAATAAATAATTCGCTGCGGTTACGGGGAGTTACGGCGGTTGAAATCTGTTCGTAAAAGTCGTCGCTTCGGGGTATACGGGACGAGAGGGTACACCGACGCAAAATGGTGTTACTTGCTTGAAATATTTAGCCGTAGAGAATCGCTCATGGTACGGACTTGTGGACGCGTAAAAATTTTCCAGCTTTACGCCTACAATAACGCATAAATACAAGAATTTGCCACATTCAGTTTCTGAAATTTAATTCAGTGTTAGGACCGAAGTTTCTTTTATTTCGCCTGTTGTTGACATGTGTGGTAAACGTTACATCTAAAACATTCTTTTGAAAGGAGTGCTTTTGCAAACTTTTAATTCGTAATAAACTGTAGGTATGCACCTATCTGCTTTATTTTGGAAAGTTTTGAAAACACAATGGGTGGTCCATGACCTATCCCACTGCGATCTTTTTAGATCTATTATGGTTTCTCGGTTGCCAAATCATCAGCTTTACCTTCTTCACCAGCCCTCACACCCTTGACAATGATCTCTCTACTTGAATTTCAACTCTGACTTAGACATCCATATTCCTGCTAGTTTTTTACAATCATTCAATACGGGGACGGGCCTACTTCTGCTGCCTACCTGCCTGCCTGTTATTTCCTCTATCAGGTCCGAGTTGCTCATATATATTTCGTTCCAGCGCTTTGTTTTTAAGTAAGCAACTTATCTGCATAGCGTAATATCTAATTTACTAAAGAAGGATACGGGTTAGGTATAGGGAGATTTTATTAAAAAAAAAATTGTAGAATTACTTCTCTACGAGATTTTGGAAAAGTCTACAGGATGTTCCATTAACTCCGATCAAATAAAATCTAAACCGCCGCTCTCGCGGATGGAATTTTATGAAAATCCCAAATTACTGAGCATTGGAGAAAGTTTCCAGTTTTGAAGAACAGTAATAATATAGTGGATGTTCTTTTTATGAAACCTAACTTAGTGTGCACCTTGTATACTTGAGTACAATTGTAAGTGCTGCAGCGCTTACCCCCTTATGCTTTTATTGATCAATGCTTTTACTTGAAATCTTTTCTCTAAATCGACCACAAAAGGGGACGATCGCCAACGTTAACCTGTTAACCAGACACGCTGTATACCTAGATAATGAACTATGTAAACAAGTAAGCGAGAAGAAAGGAAGCCTATAAAGAGGTGCATAAAACTCGCATAGACAAATAAAACTCGTATAAGCTATTGTTAAACCTTCAAGGAAGCCCATCAATTAGAGGCCCTCGGGAAATTATTCGCTCACTTATTGTTTCAACGGCGGTTTCGTTTTCTTCACGGATTGCGGTCTCTCCGTTTTCCACGTCTTGGGAATGCTCTATCGGTATTCTTCCACATATTTCTAAGTGAAACTACAAGTTGCGCGTCCGATCCGTTCCTCCTTTTGGTTTGGTTTATTTTTTTTTACCTTCTACAGTCCGTCTTTGTCGTCGACGTAGGAATCGCTCGACTTCACGTAGCGCTGCTCACTTTATATACATGAACGGGGATTTCAGCCCGTTCCCGGATTGTTTGTTTTATTTATGGAGTTAAAAGAGACCGGGGCGCCTTTTGCTGTAAGCTAATTTTCCTCTTAATGAATCTACGCTGAAGATTCGTCGCGTAGAAGTCGGATCAAAGAAGTTAGAAATCTCTAGTACTATTTACCGAGCTTATTTGTGAGTCAAATGTTGTTCTAGGCTAGGTGTCCGTCTCTTTCATGTAAATGAAGAACAAATATCGATTTATACTTTAGTTTGGTTATTTAAAAAGCAACTACATTGTATGTCCCACGGTAAAATAATTTCCTTTCAATTTTACTACTTTTTCATGAATGAAATGTTGGTAAACGTGCAAGAAAACATTCCCCCAGTAATGGTACGCAGATGATCTTATCTCTTGGTTCCTTAAATTTCGAAGACGGACAGCACATTTTGCTTTTGGTAAGCTTTTTTTAATAATCGAAAGAGGTGAGTAGTGATGCAAAGTTAAAGGTCCCCTTCATTTTCTCTAACCTAATAATTTGCGATGTTTTCACGACAGTGTAATGTATGGAAACGAAATTGAAAAATGTGACACGTTTATGAAGTCAAGAAGTAATGGTGAGAATAATAGTAGAGACGCCTTTAACCTACAAAGGTAATGGCAACAGTACTTGCGAAAGTATATCCAATTAAATAATGGAAATCTTGGTTTTAACGGATGAATATTTTGGTCGTTACTATTAGTTAAAAGCACCTCGAAATCTGCATATACATAGCATAATTTAATACAGACAAAACCTATTGTTTCACAAACGTGTCTCCCGCACTACCATTTCATATTTACACGTTCATGTGTACTTTATGTACATGCTAGTCCAATATATCGTTATGGCGTTCAAATCCGTAGATCTCTTACATCTTAGAAGTGATTTTCACTCACACATAACACTTCAAAGGCTACATCCGACGCATGAACGGAAGGAATTCGCGTTCAATTTCCTTCTGCACGGTCTTACGTCGTAGACAGGCGGTTTTCGTTTCCGGCGAAGTGTGTAGGTACCTTACCTCGTACTAGTCCTCGTACAAGCTCCGGTGCTAATATATATTCTCTTTGCTGGCACGCGTCACTGCCGGGGTCATATGCTCTCCTTTGTTACCTGTTTTCTTCCACCGCGATCATTCGTAACATCTTACATGGATCTTGGGAAAAGGAAGAAAACGTACCCATCGACTTATGGTTTTATTGTTTGTCGTCGGAAAGGACATATTTTTCCCTCGATAAAGAGTAAAAGAATAAGAGAACAAGAAAGGTTCTGTTCCACTGGAAAGGAAGATGCATGGTCTACCGGGTGGAGGATCACAAAGGAAATAGCACGGAAAGAGTTATGTGATCGTAATTTTATCTGGTACTTATCATATCCTCGTAAAAATGAGGATGAGCGTACTCCTTGGAAACTCTCCTCAAATTGAAACGTAGGCTGCTAATATAAGCACTCTATGAGGACGGGTATTATTAAAGAATTTGATGATGCCCGCATGATTTGTATGCGTCTCAACATAATATCTTTGATTTAGATATTATTCTGAAAAATAAGTCTCTTTTAATATTTTATTTCAATTCGATAAGAGGAAAGTTTATAAATATAGGATAAAATTGATGCACTTACCTAAACATGTACACTGCCGTTCAGTGAAGTTCGGTCATACAACAAAAATCTATTATATCACACTGTGTATAATTATTAATATACAAAATTAGAAAAATATTGAGCATACACCCTTTTCTAAGGGATTAAAGCCATAAATTATTATGTAAAGTAGAAATATTGCGACAACCGCAATAAATCCCTTTTATTATCATTCCAAGAATTTCTCGGAAGTACCGATCTTTTGAAACGGGTCGTTTGGGGATTATTAACGCACAATACATTTAGGAAATATACCGCAGTATCATTGTTGTTTATTTATCACAGGCGTAAAGATATAAATTTGCTTCATTTTACTGTTGAACGTGGGTTGGCGTGCATCTGTCAAAATTTACTTCAAAATGGCACGTGGCAAGCCTACCAGTGTAGAAAAACGTTCACGCATTATTACGCTGTTTTAAGAAGGATATTCGGGGCGACAAATTGCTGAAAAAACAAATATGAGAAGTTCAACAGTAAATGACATCATAAAGGAATATCGGACAACTGTAACTATAGTAAATCGTGTTCATCCTGGAGCATCTAGGAAAACAACAAAAGCTGAAGATTTGAGAATTGTATTATTAAGCAAACGCAATAGAAAATTAACAGCGCCACAAATAGCAGCCGTAGCCAATCGCGGCCGTGAAGAACAAGTTTCGGCGAGTACGGTAAAACGTCGACCTCAACAAGCGGACCTTCATGGACGCATTGCCATTCGAAAACCCTTAATACGTCGGGGCAACAGAGCAAAACGGCTACAGTGGGCCCGTTCTCATCTAGATTGGTCGTTAGATGATTGGAAATACTGCTTTGGAGTGACGAGTCAAAGTTTGAGGTTTTTTTACAGTGCAGCAAGGGCGTAGTTCTGTGTTAGTATGGGGATGTTTCTCCTTTGCTGGGACGGGAGATTTATGCAGAGTGCAGGGTGTAATGAGGAAGGAAAATTATTTTGCAATACTCCAGAATCATGCAGTGCCATCAGGATTGCGTATATTAGGCCGTAACTTTACATTCATGTGTGACAACGACCCAAAACACACTGCGTTAGTGTGTAAGAACTATCTAAAGGAGCAAGAAGAACAGCACATTCTGAAAGTAATGACATGGCCCCCACAAAGCCCAGATTTGAACCCTAGAGAGTTGTTGTGGGATGAACTGAACAGGAGGATTCGAAAAATATGCTCAACTTCCCAAGAACATTTACGGAATATTCTGCAACATGAATGGATTAATATTCCACAATCCGTTTTAACAAAACTTATCGAAAGAATGCCTAGAATAGTTCGAGCGGTGATTAACAGCAAAGGAGGTTTTTTCGATGAAAAAAAAATATAATGTTCAGTATGTTATATTAGGCCAGAATAACTTTTTATTTATTTATTTTTGTCTGTTTTACCTGTACATACAATAAAATTGCATTTTGTTTTTAGTTTCGTTTGTTTCTATAACCTTTTCATGTTTTTTACCAACCGACCGAACTTCTCTGAACGGCAGTGTATGTCTAAAGCATTTTTGGAAGGTGCATACTTTATACACTACAAAAAATTAATGTAACTAATGAACAATTGCAGTTTCACCACTTCCCAAGTACAACATAATGTTGGAAGTTTAAATCGAACATCCTGTACATTTTTACATATTCGGACGCTCCTATTCAACTCTAATCAACTGTAATATGCTATTCGACTTCACCATCTAGCTCCTAACAAACTAACATTGGGGTGCATCAGCAACCGTAAAATATAGGCATCTCGCTACCGAACTTAACTTATTATAGAGTGATATTTAATTTGATAAATTATTATAACGACAAAATAGAATGTACATTAAAAAGAAATTATTGAAGAAAATCAGCGAAGAGAAGCCGCTTGGTTGTTTCCCCGGAATTATCGTTGGCTACAATTTACGTCCTAAAGGCTCCTATGGTTATGATAAGCTTGAAAGTTTATATACCACATTGGGCCATCACCACACGTTAAAGAAGCAAAAAATAAAACCTGGGCGACACATAGAAAGGAGGCAGAGGGATGAAAAGCGAGTGGAACTTTAGGAATCAACGGAAAACGCTTTTCATAAAATATTTCACTGATCTGCACCATGTTGCATTCAACAATTGGCATAAAGAAAACTATACTAATAAAAAGTCTTTCATGTATCTAGCTTGTCCTTTCAGTAAAAGAATCAGTTGTTTCTGTATATTTTTGTAATATCAAGGGCATTTTTAGTTCACTTCTTTACGACGTTTTATGAAGTTCATTGTATCTTTATTGTGTGTCTAACGTGCATAGAAATAATAAAGCGTACTCTAAATAAACTACAGCACCAAATTGTTTGTATTCTAACATACACATCAGTATAGCGGCGAACTCGCTTGACATGCATAAAAGTAGGCACTAATAATTTTATTCCTATCCGTCATATGCCAAGAAACTTACAACTTTAGATCACGTGATATGACCATGCTGAGCTGTCCGACACCTAAATACCATAAAAGTCGCGTGAACCTGCCGTAATTGCTGCGAAAAACGCTAACAAAGGCTTGCTACGACACAGCGCAGCAATCAGAAAGTAATTCCATTAAGAGCTAGTGGAAATTGCTAATAGTAAAACAATCCGAGAGTGGCTGTCGTTAGTACAATGACTTGCAAAAAACTGTTGATGTAAGACTGGCGTAAGCGACTTCGTATATAATGGGCAAAAGCGAAAGAGGAAAGTGTAATGTTTAAAGAGATTGTTGGGCTTTAAAGTCATTAAGGTTAATTTACCGAACGGATTGAACGTTCCCGTATCTTTATATACTGGTTCACGTTGTCCAGGTGTAATAAGTTGCGTGGCTATCTCCCCTAGAGCAGCAACCTGTTTAGAGAAGTGTTCTGTCGGTAATTTGAGAACAATTTGCTCTAGTAGCTGTATTTACGAAATATAATTTAGCGTAAGCTATTGATTTCAACCACCGCCAGTTTTATTAACGCAAAACAATTATTCGATTCTGACTAGGTTTCAATCCTGCTTCCTGAAGCTTCTTTTTTAAGTGTAAAGTTTTTACAGAGTATCGACTAATAGGCATAGCGACAAACAGAGAATTAAAGCTTAAACAGCGAATATACACAGAATTATTTGTGAGAACGAAAACTTGCATAGTTATTTTAATAAAAACAGAAACGCCTTTAACGTATTGTTAAGCTATTTACGCAATAACAAAGCTTTTACTGCATAAAAGTAATGCTTGACATAAAACGTATACAGGATGTAAACAGGCGTAAATAGACCAACGTTACATTTACACATACAGAAATAAATATCCGTAGGCTAGGTAAACTTTCCCTCTCACCAACCGCAGTAGCCACAGACAAAAGATAAAAGTAACGTCTGCCTTTTATCTGCTCACAGACACTCGCTTTTCGTCAAAGCTCTGACACACAATGAGCAAAGCCTTTCACATCTTCCCTGCTCGTTAGTAAGTATAAAGAACCATGTATATTGCGAAAGTATTTAGAACTGTTTAAGTTCTATCGATTTTTCCGAGCTTAATTGCTATGACAAGCCATCAAAATATTACTTTAGATAACTTTACGAAATAAGAAGTTTTGTAATGCGTTGTACGTTTATATTAGCAGGACGTCAAACTTCAAACCTCAACACTGGCCGTTATCTAGATCCTCTAACATGTCCTGTCCTGTTTCTCGAATAGTTGAGCCGAAGGAGCTTAGGGGAAGCACCTTAGAGGGCTGCGTTGGGTAGAATTTCGTTTACCTCAATGTCGGATCGATATGAAATATGTCTCCAATTTGAGTAACGCCTGCTGTAGATAAATATTTTCGAGGATTTTCAATGCCTATCCCTTAGATTGCAAGTATTATGCTGCGCAAAGAAGTAGATAACCATCCTTGCAGATATTCTACTTTAAAAACGTTAATTTATACGACGAATCTAACTACTAGGGCAGTTTGAAAAGTTTCCAGCCTAACATAGAAACAAGTTGTTTTTGTTAAATTCAGTTTTATTTCTCAACCTAGCTTCTTTGTAAGTTTAATCCGTCCAAACAATAGTTGACATCTTGTTCTGCAAAATAGGCGTTTATGAACGTGATGGCCTCCTCATTGGATGAAAATCGCTGGAGGTCAAATCTGATAAATAAGGTGGGTGGTCTATCAGTTCGAACCCCAATTATTGAATTTTTGCCATGGGGACCACTGAAGTATAAGACAGTGTGTCGTCTTGGCGGAACAACACACCTAGTAGGCCTTCGTTATTTTTTGCGTTTCATCAAGATAGTCGATTAACACAACTCCTTGAAGCCGGCCAAATCACCTTCTCGACTGACAGTCTTTGCCTTTTTTAAAGCAGATTTACTCTTCGCAGTCCAGTGCTTTGGCTTTAGGAGTGTACCGGTGTATCCAAGCTTTATTTACAGTTATTAATCGATGTCAAAACTACGACTTATTGCACTTAAATTACTTCAGCGGGGCTTTCGAAATGTTCATTCGAATGCATTTTTGGTTCTGCGTGATATCCCCCACACTATCGTTAAATGGTAAACTCTGAATACAACTTTCACTATGGCAATAGTTAAATTTATTCCCACGCACAACCAAGGAAGTAAAGATTTTCCAGATGATCGTTGGTCAAAGATTTTATTCGGATCAAACGATCTAGAGCTTCGCGTGTCGACGAACTCAACAATAAGGTTATTGGTCGATCTTCCAAATATTTAACAAATGCTACCACCAAATGCTATGCAAAGTGTTTAAAATAACATCTCATGAAGAAGGTGCATAGCAAGTTCAAGACACAGGAGCAAATCGTGGATGTGAAGAACATCTCGTTGGTTGAAATTTGTTTGTTAAATAACTAAAAGGTCAAGAGAATAATGAAGGCTGCGGACTAGAAATTCACTACGCAGATGTTTGAATTGAAGGATTATCGATTTAAACTGTCGTGACTTTTCAAGCATAATAAAGGCTCACAGGCTGTCTTGACCTTCGTCCACATTTATATACCGGCGCTAATAGTTTTTATTTCCTTTCTCGTTAAGGTAGTAACAAAAATAAGAGGCCGAAGTAAACGAAAGCCCTAAATTAAATTAAAGTAGGAGGAAATACTTTACCATTATTAAATTCCGGTTTTTTACTTCAGTTTTAGTACAAACAGAATGTCCCCTGCCACAGAAAAAGGCCTATTGGTTGCTTTTACGTCTTCGGAAAATCCTTCTTTTTTCCCTATTCCCTGGTACACTATAGAAATAGAGGAAAAAGCAACTTAATCCTATATAACCCACACAAAATAACTTGAACAAATCTACTGCTTACAAAAGTGTCCTTGCATGGTCCGTTATTTCGAGTTAAATCCGGATTAAAACGTTTTTTCCTTTCTCTTCTTGCCGGATCTCATTCCTTTCTGATTTTTCCACGTCGACTCTATTCTACGCGAACGCGATTCCAACGCTACCCGAAAATATCCCGCTCCTGCTTACGTTTCCAGGACGATCGCTGTCGATTCAATGGAGAGGAAAATTAAGACAACAATAATAGAAGGAGAAACGCAGGACGGTAGGGAAGATGAGCTCATCCGAAACGTAAAGTCGACTGGGCGTCTCCTCGCAAATAGAACCGGGTATGTAAAAACATGTCATAGGAGCGCTAAGTGATCGTACGTTGCAGAAATCTAGAGGTTTCTGCCATGGAAACTTATTTTACTGCCACCAATTCAAAGTATTATACGCACATATGGATTTATGTATATTTAAACGATCCTGTTGTATTCGCTAGATTTCCCAGGAAAATCTCAGTTTTCGCATGTTTATTGAACTCCGACGCCTTTGTTACTGTTTTAAAATTACGGACAATTTAAAAGCCATTACCGCACAATCAGTTTTGACGTCGGCGAAATACTTGTGTAAATTTTCATTCTGTATTGTATGACAACTATGTGAAGACTGGCTTAGCATGCCAGAGAGTCGAGAACGAAATGAGATTTTCGATTTTCATTTAATGTTGGAAATTGGACTGCAACACTACGCACTGCTCGTATTACGGCGGTAATTCGATCTGTCACGTTGATAACGGCACATCGTAAATTATGTCATTGATTTCGAATACAATTAAAACGATATTCAAAAATAAATAGTTTCCTGTTGTTTTCGCTTTTACTAAAATAGCAATTTACAAAAGAGCAGCAAAACCCACAAAACACAATGATAGTATTTATTTTTAAGTAATTCTGATTTTTATTTCTCTTTCTCCTTTTCAGTGGATCGACTGCTCACATTGAAGAAGTATTTCCATTTATTTCTAACTCCGGGTAGTAGTCAAAGACAATATGAGGACAAAAAGCGCTAGTAAACCGCCTACCCGGCGTCATCATCGTTGCTTTGAGTGCACAACTGTCGGCTCATATTGCTAATCCCCTAGCTAGCAAAAAGTATATTTCCCGGCGCCATTTAGTGCCGGGTACAGTCGTTTTCTTTCCTTACTTCCTGAGGTATGCAATTCTATCAACACCATGAGCTGTATTAGCATTATCTTTGCTTCTCAAATCTAAATAACACTCATGGGTCTAAATTGTACAATTGAGTGCAATTTTTCTTCGGTGTCTCACATAAAACGTTAGCAACACTAAATGTTGATTTCTTTGAGTTTTATTCTCCAGCTTGGACTTCCTAACAATTCCCGGAAACCTCAATTAGAGAAGCCCAAAATATTTCAATAGAACTAGCTTAGAGTACGAGGATTATTCGCGCCAGACACAAAGTGCATGCTGTGCGGTTCCAAGCGTGAAAAATAATAATTCTGCATTACTACATTTATTACCTGTTGTCTACGACGCAAGATTGAACCTGGTTTTCATTAAGCTGAAACGTACAAACTACTGAAAAACTTCAAACGTTTGATGCTAATTGAAATTTTAATATTTAATACCACGTTTGAGCTCGATTCCTAACCTTTGATGTCTTTGTACGTACGTTCAGCAATACGCGTGGGGTTGGGTCTGAGATTGCTTTTGTGTACCGCACCTGCATTCTATTATCGAAAGCAAGTTTCCCGGCAAAAATTGACAGGCACGCCTAACACAACGGTGCGCTTAATTTAATAGTTTAGTTTATCGGAAAGCTGTCGACGTTGCGGTAGTTAAAATTGACAAACCCGACGTGTGTATCTATACAAGGCTAACAGAGCCAGTGTATTATTACTTTTGTTTTAATCGCTTTCCGGAGCTAACTGTGTCCCGTTTGTCAATTAGTTTCTCTATACGTATACACCGCCAATGTACAAAGTTTCGTAATTAGTTCATGTAGCGCATTAAACATTAAAGTTGACGCATGTGTACATTAAACACATTATTCTGAAAAGTTATCGAAATTTGGTGGCTTTCAAAGCAAAATACTCTTGTGTACTGCGAAATTAAGTAAAACAATCGAAAAAAAAGTTGCTGGCCACACTAAGCGATGTGTTATTTGTCAAATTACAGTCCTTCAGATCTTTTAAGATAATTTCCATCTTAATTAAAATTGTCATAGAGGTTCACTTTTGGACAGCAAATGCTTCAACAAGAATAGTCGTCGTAATACCTTCTCAAGTTTATCACGATAGATGCAATTACTGAATGTACATTTGGCAAACTTTCCTCGCGAGAATGCGAATAAAGAAAACATTAAGCCACGACAAACGACAATTCTCTGTCAGCAAGTAATTAGCCCACTTACAAACGTAACAATATCTTCCTTCTGTACATTCAGGCGTAGCGTAATTGCCCTTTCATTCCTTCATTATTAGATTATTAGCACTGCATTTCGCTCCCGGTCTTTCGCCACTTGCTAAAACACAATTTTCTTGATTAAACAGAGAAGTTATTGTAAACTTATTTTAATAATTCGATGTCTGGTGTAAAAGCAAATACTTCTATGGTTTAAAGTTGCGGATACTAGGACTGGTAGTAATAGCAAGGCTCTTCTCGAAACTCTCAAAGATGTAATCTCTCTCAGTAATTAACTACTCTTTTTGCTTCGATTCTAGACCTTTCTCGACATTTCTCTCATAAATGCACAGAAACACCGGGACAATTTGTATGCGGTAACTTAACGCGACTTACCATGTAATAGTCATTGCAGCCAACATTACTACTACAATGTAACACTTTAACAAACTAATTTAGAACTATACGTAGTAAAAATTACTACAATCTTCCTGTGTATCTCTTTGATAAAAGATACCAGGTAGGACGCTTTCTGGATAAGCCAAGGCTCAATAATACATTCCAAAATGAGCTCGAGGAATTGGCCTTACCAAAAGTTTTACTACATAAAGCCAACTTTGCCCGGTTTTAGGCAAATTTATGAAAATCAGATGCACTGTAAAGTTATATTTACATTTTACTTGTTCCTCTAAGTAGGTGAGTTCCTTGAACGACGGCCTGCTTCTTATCTACCTACCAATAACCGTCTCTATACCGTCGAAGATTCGCGCCGAGAATAAAGAAAATCCAGGAGGAGTACCGGCACGATATCTCCTGCATAGGTCTGCTGCAATATCGCGGGTTACACCTTTCCTTCCTTCTCGACGAGAACCGTCACACGGTGGCAAGGTAAAGCGGAACACCCAGCACTTCACTTCGGTAATTGTTACTTACGACGGTACTCGTACGAGAAGTTCTAGTTTATTCAGTCTTTCGCGCCAGGACAAGGACAAAGATTCACTTCGACTAACACTGCGAAGGCGAGAAAGCCAGATTCGCCTAATTTCGTCATTATAAATGTTAATTAAAGTTAAAATTACGAGCCGCTCGGCGCACGAATGCAACTCTCGGTAAGTTTCGGTCGCCCGGCGCAACTAAAACAAAGGGGGTGAGAGTTTTTTACGGTTACAGTGCTATTTGCGTTATTAAATTGCGGAAGTTTCCTTTTAGGACGTGGAAAAATTCGTTCGCTTCGTCAAAGAGAAGTAGCAGACGTAGGATAATGTCGTTATCGCAATGGAAACTAGCATCATTTAAAGTTCAGCAAAGTAACGTGAATTTTTAATTGCATCTACAGTTCATGTTTCCTGTTGTGTTCATGTATCATGCTAAAATGAACACCGGCGTTCACTTTAACATGTTGTATTCGACCTCATTTGCATTCACTTTAACAAGTTATTTCTTTATCAGTACGAGTAGTCTTCATTGTGCTTACACAATGCTTACTCCGGAAATATATTTTGCAATTTAATAATTTGAACTATTGTGGCAGAAACCTTTTAGTTGCTCTCTACACGAAACCGGTCGCAATCATCAAGTATACAAGGATTTTACGAGAATGAGACATTTTTTATTTCCGCTCTTTAAGTTATAATTGTATTTGCATAGATTGCGATATTCTTAATTTCAGCCCAAGAAGGGCGTGTGAGACTCATTCGTCAAAGGCTTTTAAGACTACTTTTCCAAATATTATTTATCTCAAACCGAGGGACCATTTTCAAATTAATTACAAAGTCTTGATTGAGTTTAAAGTGAGATAATAGTACGCGACAATTAAAGCTGCAAATACTACAAAGAAAGCAAATTCATCTGAATTAGCATGCCATTTAATCTAATAGTTCATAAGAAAATGAACTTTCCACCATAACACTAATCTGCAGTGTTTCCGTAATTGTGTAAGCTGTGTTTTCATATTCCTGCTCGCGTATATAATCAGGCACCGGAGATAGAAGAATCACATAAAATAAGGCCCGTTCCGCGCATTCCCGAGGGAAACACGCCAAAACTGGAGCAAGCAAAGGAAGGGCAAAATAAAGAAAGCGCGTTCGCGCTTTTAATAAGTATAAATTTAGAAAGTTTCGCGGGAAAACTTCCTCAGAACGAGGTCCAACGCTAAATAATCCAATTAATGCGAGCAGTTTTTGTTGTTCCGTTTTTATTTATAGATAATTACTTCGCCCTCGGCTCAAACTCCCGAAAAGGAGCCGGAACAGACACGAAAGAGAGGCATAAAGCCCTTGGAAATATTTTACTAACGTAATTCCATCAAATTATGAGCTCTGGAAGATATTATTCGCATTCTTTTTCCGGTTGTTGAGAGTTTTGCAAATAACTTTTGTTAGTTTAGGAGAGATATACCTTTTATTTAACGTAATGATGTGCTGACGCGTAGTATACTTAATCTTTATTCATTTTTAGAATCTCCTATTTACATTTAGCATTTGAAATCTTTGTTTAATACGTCGATTCTAGTAAAACGTTCATTGAAAGTGCTTTCAAGAATACAGTTTTTTGAAAGTATCAACAAAAGTTCCGGCAAATGATGGTAACAACATTTTGTACAGGGTAGTTTAGCAATAAATTTATTTAAGTACGAAGTGGAGGAAATTCTTGCGCCGTGATGTTATCACAATATTCTCTCGATAATTTTTGACGATTCTTTAAAGCAATTCTTTTCAAACAGAGGTGTGCCCCTTTTGGTTTAGTTTCATTTTGAACCACCAAGAAATATGACAAATTTTATAATCCTGATATGTATGTTATTATTAACATTTATGTAAGTCTCCACCACCGATCAATTTAAATAGTATCGATAACATGGGGTATTCTCAAGGGAGCCTAATATATGTAATATATATCAGTACAAAGCTTTATGAAGAATATTGGGCACCAGCTTAAATTACTAAACCAGTGAAAAAAAAAGAGGGTTGTGCGAATTCACCCCTATCTAAGTATTTGTTACAGGTACACAAAATTTGATTACATGTCGGGAACAGCTCACCCAATATTAAAGCATTGCCTTTAGTGCATCAGCTTTGGACGATTAACACAAATGTCAATACACCTTCCCAGCTCCCGTGCATTTGTACGACCCTGTACCATAACTCAATTTATAGACGAAACAAACAGATTCTGCTTTAGTCGCAAACTACATAAGGGTAGCTACTACTTCTACTTCCCTTAATTTTCATCTCCCGGTCGGAAAATATTGCAATGTTTATTGCCGTACGTTCCGTTGGCTATATAACTCGGGCATAATACAAACGAATAAAATTTATAATCTCCATTTAGTATTCAAAGGGGATCGCGGTGCGGTTCGCATATTAAAACCTGCGAACCCTTTTACCTCTTCAAGGCGGCCTCGCGTCCCAGATTTATTAGTGGAAATTATGCAAGGCGGCGAATAGAAAGAAGCAAAAAAGAAGACTGAAACGAAGTTACATAAATGAAGATTTGTTCCTTTTGTTGAAAGAGATAAAAAGGTTATTTTTTCTTCGTTGAAAACGAGTTTGAATTTTAAGTAGTCTTTTTTTAGCTACTCCTTCGCTATAATCAAAACGGGACGCTTTTTTGCGTATCGCATATCATCTTCAGAAGAAAGCTGCGACCTTATCTTGAAGACGGTGAAAGGTCTAGGTCAGAATTTCTAT
Organism: Marronus borbonicus; assembly: GCA_902655005.2. Taxonomy (NCBI): domain Eukaryota; kingdom Metazoa; phylum Arthropoda; class Insecta; order Coleoptera; family Scarabaeidae; genus Marronus; species Marronus borbonicus. Next base: position 29,001,516 of record LR737381.1, on the reverse strand, counting down.
TCGTTGCCTCTTTAATTATTAATAGTGTGCACGTATTAATTCTTAACTGTTACTAAGAAATTATCGATGATCAATGTTGAAGTTACACGTTAGACGAAAGGGGAAATTGTAGCGATTATTAGAAGAAACATTTTCTACTAATAATTGCTCCATTAATCTTATGAAATGTTTATGGAACCCATCGCAAATTTCTGGCAGAGTTGAGAAACTTTTGGATAAAACTTTCATAGATTCCTTCCTATGATTACTATTCTTTTTAATTGTAGACCGTCCAGCTTTAGATTTGTCCGAAGATGCCGTCAATGGCTCATTGCTTTGTGACGTTTTATTTTCTTAATATTATACGAAAGATCAAGATTTGAACGTTTCATTTTATTTTTCTTCTCCCTCTTTCAGCAATTAATTTGTAAACCCAAAAAGGCAATAGAACTTTTGCTATTAAACCTTGATAACCATTAATAGAATGTCGAAACAATTACTTACGTTTAGCAATTTACTTTATAATAAAGCAGGTGCTCCGAAAATTACTTGCGTATTCACTCGCGCATTCTGTTGCAACTTCCCCTGTAATTTCACTGTATCCAAACAATAAATCGCTTAGACAGGAGACAAAATTGTCTGTACTGTATCAGATTTCCAGCTTGCGATTACGTAATGATAGTTGACCGCTTCCGGTCGTCAAGTATACGGCGATTGTGGACGAAATGTGAATTAACAAAAATAAGAATAAAATGCGGGCGACAGAAATGGAAGAAAATGTTAGAAACGAATGGGGGAAAATGCAATTTTAAAAACTCGAAATAGCGAAGCGAGTGCGAAACGTATTAACGACATTGCCGCAGGAAATGCAGATGCAATAATTATCCGCGGACAACTGAAATCGTTTTAGGTAACTAGGTACTTTTTTAGCATGCCGAAATAGCCGAAATGCAATTACAATGTTCTATTATACGTGCGTTACAAGCTTTTAACATTTAGAGCGTGGCAGATCATAATCCCACGATAACGCTCTGTATTACGCCAAATAAATCTACTTTACAGCTTGTAATAGATTTGATTCCTGCACACGTTAGTCCAATTTTTAGGTAGACAAGTGAAAAATTCTAGAGACAATTGTACATATTTATTTTTTTATTTATTTATCACCAAGAAGGCATCTACGGATAGTAGTCCAGGGTGATACTTAGATACACAAAATAAATCAATCAAATTAGTTGCACAGGTACACATATATGTACATACACGAAATGGTACATTACATTATTTGGTAAGTTCCAATAGTTTGGCAAATATTCAAAGATAACTTTATAACAGATTTCTTAAAGCTCGTTAGAGATTGGTGGAATCATCATCATGAAATTTATTTGGGTAGTGCTTTCTTCCTAAAAGGATTTTTTCGATCAGATTTTAGATCAGCACATCAAATTCCCACTTGATCTGGGACACCCTGCATATATAATTTAAAAATTCATTTGTAAGGATCTAATTTCAACATTTTTTCCGAATTTATTTGGGTTATTTCTAGCATCTAAATACGTAGTTGAGGTTAAGGAATAGAAACTAAATAACTTAGAAAAGAGGCTTAGCTTTTAAAAAGGAATCGGTGCTTCACAAAACAAATAGTATATTTTATGAAAAAAAAGTAGAATACTAATTTAACACAAATAATCCGATAAAAGACACTATTCTCCATAATATATTCACAAGAAGCGTGGAGAAAAATCGATGGAACGAGGCGAATGTAGCAGAGAAGAAATAGCAATCGATACCAAACGAAAAACAGCGAATGTAAGAACTTTTCTGACTTGCTTTCGGCGCCCGAGAAAAAATTCAATCATCATAAAAATAAATCGCGACCGTGCAGAATTCAATTGTTACTAGGTTATACTTGCTCGGATAGGAAGATTAACGTATCGAAACAATCCACGATCGTTCACATCGTCTGGGAGTAAATAATCGAAGCGGTACTCGATATAGTCGACTATCGCTTCGTCCATTATGAAACAACAACGTGAAACAATAGAGTCGCCGATACCGGCGCTGAAGCATGTGCTGCACTCCTACGGTGAGGTAAGTACAGCGTACATATGGATCGGTGTACAGGATTGATAATACGAGGAAGCATAGTTGCGAGTGAGTTAAATATATTGCGGGTTGGACTGAAGTTCGCTTGCTTTACTAAATGAGAGAATAGAAAAGCGAAGCAATAGCGACCGTATACACTATAAATCACAAGAATGTTAGCTTTTGCTAGAATATAGCATAAGTGCATTTGTAAGGCAGATTAAACATGTCGAATGCACACACAATTATGAAAATCCGAAAAGCCGTTTCTAGACCAGAGTAAATCACTTTGCACAATAAGAAAATAACCTAGCCGTATTGAAACGGAAAAGGTTACCCACCATCAGGAGCCATTTAGTTAAAATCACCAAATTTTGTGTCAAAGGATCTTGTTTGGTATTCTTGGGAGTAAGCCTGCAGAAACGAGTTGCGCTTCGCGAAATTAGCAGAGACAAGACAGACTCATGAGGATGGGTTCGTGTTGCCTACTGGTCTCCCCGAGAGTCGACAAAACACGAGTCTGTCTAGTCTCTGCTAATTTCGTGAAGCGCACGGAAAGTGTACTCGTTTCTGCAGGCTTACTTGGGAAATAACGTTTGATTTCCCCTGACTAAAATAGAAAACAGGTTTAGCCCTCTTGAGTTTATCGTTGTCGAACACACGATTCCTTGCATCCTCTGTCACTTTAGATGCATCATTTCAATAACCAATAACTCTACGTCGCATGTTTTATAGCCTCCCATATCTGAATCTTTGACTATTGTCTCTAGTACTAAACTTACTACTAGATTTCTAATACTCCTTAAATAAAAATTGATTTACCGTCATCTATTTTTTGCCCCAATTGCCAAAAGGATCCTTCCGAATTCCGTAAACAATAAATTAAATTAATTAATTTCGAAAAATCTATTTTCAAAATGTTTCCTTCATACAAAACTTTACAGTATATATGAAAACGCTAAACATAGAGTATCTAAATACGCATTGCAGGATTAATATTTTTCCGTCCGACGTTTACGAATTTATCCGATGTGAAAGCTCCTGCCTGCAGCGGTATTTACATTTGCATCCGATGCACCTAATTCACGGTCCGTTGAGTGGCAATGGCCCTTCCCCGGCTATCATAATCACGACGTTAGCACCACCTATGTACATACACTTATTTGCATATGCATCGATCTCTCGCGTGCTTTCGGCCATCGACGGATGCGTCGACCGCAGTTTTGGTATATCGAACATTAAATTTCCGTTACCGGTTTACCTAAATCTGCACGCGAGAATCGTATGTCGGGCGCAGATAGTGGATTTTATTGGACTTTTTGTGTTGCAAGGTAGCACTTAATGCACTATGAGAATCAATCGGATTTTCACAATGTTATTTTGAGACACTTTATTACATTTTGCGAGGATTTTTCATTACGATATTAATTTTATGGTGTGCAACATATTGCCTTAAAGAATATATTTAAAAGGTCTTTTTATATACATTTCTATTTAGCTAAATTGCCACTATATTTTTATGTACGTAATAATATACAGAGTGTATATTATTACGAGTACTTAAAAACCAAACTTGTATTATGTGCAGCGAAAATTCAACATCCTGCACACTTAAGTATAATCTTCTAAGGTGATGAAGTCATCTCGGAATATTCTTTATTTGAATACTCAGTAGCCGGACACGCTATACAGAAACCGATATAAATTCGGTTGAGGATAAAAATTTGTTTCCGTCCGGATTTTCAAAGTTCTACAATCGCAAAAAAATGCTAGCTGTTCTGTTAAAGAGGCAGTAATTTTAAATGTCAAAAACCCATTAGGTGGACCCGCTGTGTAGGAGACGATACAAGTTCATTTGAAGAGCAAAATTTGTTTCCGAAGAGGTTTTCAAATCGCTACAATCCGACTTTTGGTAGCTGCTCTGTTAAGAAATCAGTGACCAAAAATGTGGACATTAAAAAAACGCATTGAGAAATCAATTCAAAAATTCATTTTTTTACCATTAAACTTAGAAATTAAAAATGTATATTTTCCAAATAACAATTATATTTTCTATAAAAAAAAAAACAAGATTTTCGCTTAAAAATAACGAATACGGTAAATATTAAAATTCGAAGCAAAGATGCCGTAAAGCTTGTCTGGTTTCCCTTTTGCCTGTATAATGCTAATTCTGTTTCGGCCCAATAAATACCTTGCGGGTTTGTGTTACTGCTCTGAAATTAATTATGGCCGACGATCCAAAAAAAAAAAGTTCTACATCTCCGCAAACAAAAGCAAAACGTTGTGGAAGATCCCCCCGGGGACGTATTTTCGTAATTGAGATATTGGATTGTTACTTCCGGCGTTACGTCGTGCCAACGGAGGCAGGCGAAGGAAAAAGGGCAGAACAACGTCTAAGTTTCTTTTTTCTTTCGACGTGCGCCCTCTCTCACGTATACATAGGATCCAACGGGCTGGTTCTAATCCCACCCACGTTGGGCAGCGTGCTCTTTGTTACGTCGCGTGTATGCCCCCTGGAAATATGATAACGAGGAAGCTTTAAGCTAATAAACGAATGATGGTAGAATAAGCAGAAAAGACGCGAGTAGGGCGAACGAAGAAAAGAAAGTTACCAAATTGAATTCCGACATCGTGTTGATGTGACATCCATGTAAGGCGATGATACGGAACAAAGTGGATATAGTTTCTTAACTTGTCGCTATAAATAGATATAATGTATTGAAAAAGTTTGGGAGTATTTTAACAAATACTTACTATAAGAATATTGAAGGTTATTCAACTTTAACAAAAAATATCTACTTTGAGTTGCCAAACAAACTGCTCCCCTGCTCATTTAGGCGGTGCTAAAAAATTAAAAAAAAAAATTGTAGATCATTTTTTCTAGATGATGATAGAAACTTGGTCCACAAACTATTTTTTTTAATTTTTCTTTATTTATATTTATCTTAATGATAAAAATGCGCTACCCTATTGATATTACTCTACCTGACGCACTGGTTTTTCTGACTCGTGGAAACTAGCCATAGCACCTAAGAACAATAACTCAATGGAAATGATTCAAGGCCTATCGGTTTTTAACCCGTTGGAAATCCTTGGAAGGGCACTTGCATCCTAACTAACCGAGTTTCTTATTAGTTCTAATACACTAGGTGCAATTCAGTCCGGTTTTCCGGAAGAATACCATTGTGGAACTCCTCTGTTATCTGTGACAGGCGATATGGATCTTGACTAAGGATAGGTTTTTGTCTTTAGTCTCATTCTATTGGCTTAATCTAAAGCATTCGACACCATTAAACACGGCATCCTTGTTTCTCTATTATACTATATGGCTTGCACTGCAGTATAGCTAATATATAAATAACTACACTAAGTTGTTAAATATAACGGTATAAACTAACCGATTGGCCCTTTCGCGTAGAGTACCGCAAAGATTCATCATTGTGTTGTATAGTTTGAGATTATTTGTCATTTTCTTTAGGAGATTTTGTTTTAACTTGTTTTCTCTCTCTCTCTGTCTATCTATCATAGTTAATTGCGATTTGACAACAAATGTTATCAGTAGCAGATGTGCGAAGAAACGCCAAGGCAACCCAGGCGATTTAGCTTGACCTGTATTAAAAAGAAAATGTGTTTAGCGATGTGTTGCATTTTCAAAGTAATCTCCTGTGTTCCTAATATCCAACAATTATTTTCATTTTAAAGAACACGGAGTTTCTTACATGGCGGACTAACGTAAAAAGAGAACGCAAACGTCATAATTTTAATGTTTGTTTTGTCGTTAATTCATCATTCGTAAAAAGATATTTATTCTAGTTTATCATCTGAACTGCGAAATGGTATCTAAATGGCGCTTCCAAATCTACGAGAACAAAATTTCTCTATAATCCTTGAAATATTACATTACAGCAGATATTTACGGTGCAGGTTTTGTGTTACGGATCAGCATGCTCTTCTGTCTCCTGGGCACGCTTTAGATTAAGAACAGAATTAAATTAATAAAAAAATATGTTCCTACATTATTCCGTCTTACGACTGGCAATGGAAATTTAGGAGTTTTGAAATATATGAAACATTTTGAAAAGCGTTTGTTAAGATTCATAAAAAAAATATAATCAAAATTAATTGTGAGGAGAAACATATAAACCATTTGACACAGAATGACGATTACATCGTGCTAAATTCGTATCTTTTTAAAAGAGATCCCCATTTATTGTTAACTGCAGTAAAACATCACGTTATGAATTGATAATTAATCAAACCAACAAGAAACAATTAACGAGAAAGATGTCCAATCCTATTTAGTCTTCCTTTTCCACCAGCGAGCGGTACAATTTCATTTGTCTTGGTTAATGGCGAAGGAAAGACCAGGCACTCCCGGAAACGAAAGGAATAGGGAACGACAAAAAAAATACTCAAGCTTAAGTGAGACGAGAGAAAAAATCATTGTCTCGTTATTTATCGAGTTACCCTTTTTTACCGCTACATAAAAGAGCGCGATCTTCTCTTCCGAACCAATTCATCCTTACGTCGTCCATTCGCCCGATTGCTTCGGACTTAGTAGTAACTAGTATCTACTCAGTAGTGAAGGGATTTAATTACGAATTATTCGTCGGCCGAACATTCGGTTCCCCACTTTTCGCACTCTAAGGAATTACAATTACCTCTTCCTCTAAAGGAGATTTCAGACAGAATGGGTCGACGGGACGCCAGCAGCTGATGGAGTTTCTCTCGCTTTGCCGTGGAATTATGACGGATTTGGAGGGGCGCTTTTGTCGACTAAAGGAAGAAATATGAGTGGTGCTCTGAGGATTAATCCGGATAATTTTGTCGGAAGAAGCACGAACCATAACTTCATCTAATAAGTATCATGTTTTCGTCGAGTTGGCTACCCTGAAAGTCCAAGCGAAAATGACCCACTGTAGTGTACGTTGTAGTGGTATAATATACTGTTGTTTTGTATATATCTTTAGAAGCTGTTTGCAGCTGTTGCAAGTTGTCTAAGTTTGTAAATATAACAAATTGAAGACACGTCGACTTTTAATTTATTTTTGGAAGATAAATTGCATGTTAACAAAAGTTAACAAGCACTTCAAGCAGATTTTCTCTGCTAATTAAGTATTAGAATAAATTTATGAACATATTTTTGCGTGTTAACAATTTTCATGAATGGAAATGCAATTTGTCACAATAATGATCCCTATTTATTCCATACAGTACAAACACATCAGAATGATACCATAACTACTTCTGCTAAGAAAGACAACGCGATTGTTTTGAGCTTTCCGCCAAGCAATTTTTTCAACTTTGAAAGAAGAAGAGAGTCACAGTTGGTCAAATCTGCGAATGCGGCACCAATTCGTACCGTAGCCGAACTAATTTTACTGATGATGAAGATACTGAGTAGAGAACCTTTTTCTTCGCTGGCTGGGCTGGGCCTTTTTCTCTTTAGTTCAGTGTCTTTTTCTTTGGTGTAAATTCGCCGGGAAAAAAACCATTTTACGGACTGACCTTTGGCTTCTAGCATGCAGTGATCCACAGTCAGATAACGCCGCATGAACTCGCTCATATTATGCTTAAACATGTCCAAACATTACTTTGAAGTTATCACGTGATTCAATCGTTAGCAACAAGGATGTTTTGCACACGTACAATTAAGATATTTACCACATTAGCAATGTTGCTAATCTTCTCTGCTAATGCGATATTACGAACACTGATTCGTCCAACAAAACCAAACTTTCTAGGGATAATAGTAAATATTCATAAAGTATAGGTAAGTACATAAATTGCAATAAATTTAAGGTGGAATAAGAAATAAGCGCTAAACCGAAGAAAAATTATTTTATTTGTACCATTCCACTCCAAACCAGATACCATGCTGTGATATGTTGTCAACACTACGTAGCATTGTGTAATTATCCCCGCCGACGACCCGTTCTTTTCAAAATTCAATTTAGAGGAGCAAATTTACCTTATCCCTAGCTTTCTAAAATATTGCTCGCAATATAAATAAATAAAAAAAAACTGAGTTGCAATCTCGTAATACGAACTAGAAAATAGAGATAAAAATCTCAGTTTGCGAAAGTTACGTCGTAACAAGTTTAACGCTGCGAAAACACCCCCGGGGGCGACGTCATTAACTCAGTGTCGGGGTGAGTCGACATCGAAAAGGTCGCGTCGGCAACGTTGACAAATGTTTTGAGCGTCGATTCGTCGACGAAACGCCTAAATTTAGCCGACGTTCGGACATTATCTGGGAGCCAATTAATCATCCGACAATAGCGCAAATATTCCCGAAATAGGCTGTTAACTATCGCGTTATTTGAAACGTATGTCGTCGACTATCAACGGGGCAAGAAATTGCATGCCTTTGATGTTTTACGTTACGGTCTTATAATGGAACAACGCCCAGCGAATTTATAAATTTGACGCGAGGTGATTAAACCGAAACTAATTTAAATCTTTCTAAAGATTACCTTTACAGACAACGGTTAGAAGATACGTCTTGGACTAAATAAATAATAAAATAACGCCTGAATATTATGCAGGATGTGTAAAACGTGTAAGTGAGAAGGTCTAGAATTAGGTTGGAACTTGGACATTGACATCTAAATTTGTTATTTATCGTGGTTATCCTTCAGCATCAACTATACAGCAATTGTTTGCAGGGGTGGCGCTGCTTTAGATTTCTTTAAAGTAAATTGTAGCTGAGCTGGAAATGATATATCCATCTATACGTTACTGTTGTTTGTTATCATATCAGTTTTATCAGATAACTTTGTACATGCAAGCATAATAAAATAAAACGTAATAATTATATTCATACTCCCCCTACATGATTTTGCTGCATCTATTGAAATGATTGTTGATTCAAATTGTTAACTCTATTGCCTTGTTTAATATACTTTAAAGTTAAATAATTAAAGCCCTCGCAGTGCTTAAAACGAATAAAAAACCGTTGTAAAACAATAAAAGCCCTGAGAAAAAGGAAGCCCCGTTTTATTCAATTTGGACCGTTTTTTGTTTTTTATCAGACCGACTTTCGACGACAAAAACACAATGAAATAAACATTAGCGGAGGATTCCTTCCTACCAATTATATTTCTACCCTTATCACGGTAACTGTTCAACTTTTTTCGAGAGAGAGTTGTGTTCGGCGGCAGCGAGGTCTCGCTGTCGACGACCCAGAGTTCGGGCGACGTGACGCTTTCGCAGACGACGACCAAACTTTTCCTTTAATTAAACTTTTTTTATTCCGGCTACATAAATGTGATGAGTTTTGCTGGTTTTTTTCCGTTGGTATAATTAAATGAATCTCATCTTGAATCTGGTTGTGTACGCAACAACCACTATTTGGTTTTCTTAGATCCTATGCTCGAAGGGCACTGTACGAAATCCCCAAGGTACTCAGCTTTTTGATGCACAGTTGAGCCTGTTGATGTTTATCTGAATAATAGTTTTTATTAATGTGAAACTTCTTTTGAAAACACAGCCCTGTATATAGCTTCAAGCTTTTGATATATTACAAATAAAGAGAAAAGCTTTTTAATCTATTCTACTACTAACGCCGTATTGTCTACTTGTCGTTTTCCACTTGGCTATTTAGGTGGTTAAAGATAGATATTAACCTACCTTACTTCGAATTTCAAATGTAATTCATAAACTCCTTAATTTAGGATAAGTGAGTTGGCCCCATTGATCCATAAATTATTGAGCCGTAACTTGAACTGTTTCGTCTAAGCTTTCGGGATCCTATATTTGCTACCACCTGCACCTTGTGCTTGTTTAGGAAACATTATCCTACCGACAACTAAATTATAAGTACACCGTCAAACGCCCTTGGCTCTCCCACTAGCGGGCTATTACATAAACCAAGAGCACGTTAAGGAGGCTCCAATGTATACCAGCGAGCAAATAGATGTGAGGATACATATCGGGAAAGCTCCTAGCAGTATTCTATTTCAGATTACCATTGCTATTAGTTCTCCACGGCTACTATTCACTAACCTTTCACATATGGGGGGCAAATACGGTAAACAAAAGATTTTTAATCTTTTAGAGCCACTGAATCTATAATAGTATATTTCTTCTTTACGAATAATAATTATTATTCATGAAGGAGGCGTTTATTTGGCAAAACCAAATTACGCGGTCACCAACACATTCACAAATACCATAAGTACATACATGTTAGATAAAAGCATGACCCGGATGAGCATTAGTTGAAAAGGTACTGAAGGGAAAATTAAGAATGCAAAGAAAAGAGCAACTACAAGAGGCACAGAATGGGTTTAGGCTAGGCAGAAGCCCACAAGATAACATCTTCACATTAAGGCAGCTGATAGAAAAAACATCGAACAGAAGGATCTAATGTCATTTCTGAACTTGGATAAAGCTCTTGATGGAATACCAATGAAGGTGGGACAGTGAAGTCTCAAAAGGAATAGGTGTTGATAATAAATTGCGGAAGGGAATTGACAATATGTACCAAAACAACAAAAATTATGTAAGAACAAGCAACTTGCGATCGGAACTGCTAACGAAGAATTGAAGCAAGGAGGTGCAGTGAGCCCGATATTGTCTATAATAATAAAATAATAGAAGAATGTAAAGATCGGTTAAACTAATGTGCTTTTGCTAATGATTTGGCGATATACGCGGAAAGTGAGTCCCAAATTAATTATTTAGCCCCGTTGTGTACGAAGCATAAAATAATAGTCCCTTAACGTTTTCTCTGCAGAATTAGCTCGTAGATTTTCAATGTATCGCTTCATGTTCTTTATGTTTTAATTAATACCATTTCAGTTTCACCATTTGTAATCTTTAAAAGGACTGCCTTTGCGTTTAACGGGTGAACTAAACCCTGTCTAGAATACCGAGTTGCCATGAAACCAAAAATTGTTACCAGTTAAGAAGATTATATTAAAGTATGTATTTGAAAGTTACATGTTACCTCGTTGTCTCTCTCTTGTGGTAAAATGTAGTAGTTATTATAAGATTTTAACATGTTTAATTCCAGAGTGCCGGCCTTTTTACTGATTACGTAAATTCTCAGGAAATACAAATACAATAATGTGCCTTTTAATGCAGAGTAATGTCACAATCCAAATTTCCTGGGATTGTGTCTGTCCGGTTCGTTTCCACTTTATATGATGGATTAATGCCATCCAGTTAATTGCCGCCAAATTCTTGGGAATTCTTGGTAACGTTAATCTATTGATTGCTTTAAGTAATTAGTTTGTAATATACAGTGCTGTCGCCGTAATATTTTCAATAAGTTCCTAGCATAGCTTGCAAGAAAATACTTAGTTTTAGTTGTATTGTGTATCTTTCACAATAATTGGATACGTTCAATTTAACGCCTATATTTTGTGTTAAGGGATGAGGGATGTAAACAGAACACATCAGAAAATGCCTAGAAACAATAACCAAAAAATATAATGCTAAGATAGCTTAGCTTCCTCATGGTATTGATGGAATAATTCACGGCAAACGCAACAAAAGGAGATAAAAAAATTACACTAACACACGGACATGTTTCTGCCTACCCGGCGTCATCAGCGTGGTTTCGAGAGTAATTTTTTATCTCTACCTTCTCTCGCTCGACATTTCTTGGCGCCCTCTAGTGCCAAAGAAACGCATGCCTGCCGTTCAGGAAGCAGCGACATAAACCGGGTACTGTTCCCCAAACCATCCCTCGAGCAGTTCTCTGACTGCTAAACACGAGATGGCGACGCTGGTAGCGCTTTGGGAAACCGCACATGTGAATATTCCGACAGGATGGTTTGGGGAACAGTACCCGGTTTTTGTCGCTGCTTCCTGAACGGCAGGCATGCGTTTCTTTGGCACTAGAGGGCGCCAATAAATGTCGAGTTTGTCGTTTTGAAAGTTGTGATATTAACTGCGAGGCAACAGCGATAGAAGGTAGAGATAAAAAAATACTCTCGAAACCACGCTGATGACGCCGGGTAGGCAGAAACATGTCCGTGTGTTAGTGTATTTTTTTCTCTCCTTTTGTTGCGTTTGCCGTGAATTATTCCATCAATACCATGAGGGAGCTAAGCTATCTTAGCATTATATTTTTTTATGAGAATGTAGCTCCTTCAGTGCTTACGAAATCTAAAGTTAGAGCTAATATTGAGAAATACAAAACACCAAAAGCGTCGTTTAAGTAACTACTTAAGTCGTATATATTGCAAAGCGCATCCATCTAGTATGTCTTTCTTAATTAGTTACGAATTTTAAATTAGTTTTCAGGATAAAACTGTGTAGTATCGACGATGGTGAACGTAGTGAAAGATACTTTGTGATTCCGGGAAGTAAGTAAATATTTCTGCTTCGTTTCAACGTAGTTATTTCCTGTTTATTTTCCCATCCAATTTCACGTTCAGAACGAACAGAACAAATTGGTGAAAACAGAATACACATTACAAGCAGTTGCAAACGTATTAGCAACGATATTGAAAGCTTGATAAGATTCGTTTTGTTACTCATAGGTTTCAAAACTCATTTCAAAGTTTTTATATTATGCTTAGACCGAGATCATTCGCTAGTTATAAATCTAGTAATATTTACTATTTAATGTTAGTAGTAGGCATTTCAATAAAGTACGTCCTCAAAGATACACGTTAATGTGCCGTTCCTCAACTCTTTAACAGGAACAGTTGAAACTCGAAAGCCACAAAGCAGGATACTTACATAATCCGGAGATAAGTAAAGTGCAGTTAGACATCATTAACAGTATCAGTATACAGGGCCTTCCATTAAAATAAACCGGAATACGTTGGTTAGTAATAATTAGAACTAATTACTATATTAATTTTAATACTTCAATTACTACTACGCCATAATACGAAAAATAATACCTGTTCCCAGGTCGGCATTAAACAGAAGAGATGTCAGACATACGCTACTTCAGAGTACGTACCTCTAACGCTAGTATTCTTGGTAATAAGTAGGTAGCAAATCGCTAAGGAGCTATAACACGAGATGATGTGGTTCATTACCGCTGGTCTCCCGATACACGCTCGCCGCCAAATGATCCAGAAACAATGCAGTTAGGGAGCTAATTACCGGCGAGATGACGTCCTCTCAGGGCACGCCAGGATTATTGGAAACGTGCGAACCGCTTTCGAGTACCGTTCCTCCTCCCCGGAGAGCGTCGCAACGGCCGGGAAGTAGTTTAGATTAGGCGGAGAAGCCGTTATTGAATTGAACCCTGCTCCTAATGGAATGATGAGGAATAACTATTTCACGAGTCAATACTAATGGTCTGTTGATGCGAAGTAGATAAGTAGCTTATCTTATTTTTCCAGTATACTAAACAGTTTGCTCAGTGAATAGGGTTTATAGCGATCGAAGAGGTTACGTTGGTTGACAGTTAAGGCAGCGGCTTGTAATTGAGTATATTTCTTTGTATAGATTTATTTTATTTCTTCTTCGAAATGCGAAAGATTGTGCTTTAGCTTTTGCTTCATTATTTCTTCTGTGTTTAAAGATTATTCTTTCTTTATCAATCCTAATCTGTTATATTCTTTGAACAACAAGGATATGTATAGATTCATTTTCAGCTTAAGAAGGAGACGTTTCGTTTCTCACACTCTAAAATACCTTGACTGGTTAAATGTAAGCTTTAAACGCGAGTCTCATTATGCCTGTTTTGTCCACAAATTAATTTTATTTAACTTGTGTACAAAACTGTATTGATACAAGTAAACTTATGTCTCGTACGGACTTACATACGTTAAATATTAAACATAACTGTACTCTAGCTTTGGGGGGCTTTGCGCCTACATAAGACTGCAATCTTTAATAGATCTTTTTCATATTGGGCCTGTAAAATGTATAATAAAATCCCTACTGCAAATTTCTCTCTCTTTCGAGTTTCAAGTGTAGGTTTAGAGCCCGCTTTTTTCACCTTATACACTACTTGATATTGTTCATAAATCAATTTAAATTTTTTCTTTTTTCCCTTTTTGTTTTTGCATGCATGTACTCAATGCACCGAAAAATACAAACAAAGATAACATGCAGAGTTTTACAAAAAGAATGGTATTAGTTTTGCCCTCGAAGCAATTCAATGTAGAAGATGATTGTATAATTTTTTATACCTTGAAAGAGAGACGTATTCGTAGAATTAAAACGATTATTGGCTGTAACCACAATAAAAAACAACAACCACAACAAATGAAATTTAATGTTTTTGGGAAACTAAAAAAAGCGAAATATCAAACAATTTGGTAGACCGCCATTAAGCAAACAAAACTGCTAAAAATTGTTTCGTAATACCGGAATCGAGCGAAATAATTGAAAATATGAAAATCTATAAAAATAAATAATTTTTTACACCTCTGCTTTTTTGCTATAAAGCGGAACGGAATGAATGCTTTGAAATGGAAATATACGTAATTATAACGCAGTCTCCATATTAGTTTCAATGGCTATGAATATTATTACATCAAATAAAAGCCAAACTAAAATTTAAAATATTCATCATGTACTCACGAATATCAATATCAGACTGAAACTATGTGTATTTTGTATTCCTGGCTTAGTTTAATTAAATATTTATAAACTGCAATATTTAGGATCTGTTAGTTATTATCTATATGCAGATTATTGAGCTTTACCTAACTTCCACGTGATCTCCTATAGCAACTGTTACTACCTACAACGTGTGTGTGTACGCATCATATATAATTTTTTTTTTGTTATGGAATCGAACCATTGTAGTGGGCCTACCATCTGTGTCACCACCAGCCGCCACTGGATGAAACCGCAATATTCGTCGTAAGTTCCCGCAAAAAAGAAACGGGCCAAATATTTTTTTATTCAAAATACCACATCAGACATTAAATTTAATTTTATTAATAATATTAATTTATTAATAATAATTATTGATAATATTAAATTTTAAATTTAAATGAATATTGATCGCTACGTTCTATAATGAAATTGGGTTTTCTTGGGAGCAGCACCTGCAGCTACGAGAACACACAGTGCTTGTTGAGATAAAAGTAACTTCATCGGCCCATAAAATTGAATTTGGAAACATTCTCGCTCACTTTCGAACAAAACTCAACAACAAACAAAATGCGTATCCTTCAGAGTGTTTATAAATCTGGATGTATAAGGTCAAAAACGATTCTTTTTGTATTCTTCTGTAAGAATATTTTCGTAAAGATATTTTGCCATTTTCAGTAACATAACCAATAAAATAGTTAAACTCGTACCTTCACCAGTTACCCACTTGTGATGTCTTTTCAATAAAACCGGTGTTTTTAAACTTTCGCAAAATCCTTGTTACAGTCATATGGTTGATTGGGGGATGTGTTAAAAATAATTTTTGTTTTGTTTTGCAAAGAAAGCATCTTAAGTACGCAAAATTAATCATACAAAATACGGAAGCCTGGTGTACTAATTTCAATACGCGAAAATATCGAAAGTTGTCAATGACCTTCATCTTTTCGCTTTCAACTTTTTCCGTTCTACATTTAACTATAATTATTTCCAGTTGATCGTCCTTTTTAATTATTAACTGAGGTTGCAACGCAGGCACTTTGACAGGACGTGCACTCTCTCAAGTGAATAATACAGAACAATACATTAAATACCGCCTTAAAAATTGTACCCTTCGTCAAAAATAAGAATTCGACGTAGGTTTGACTAAAAGGCACTGGCCAACGGGTACGGTTCCTCCTTATTTATGGTGGGGCTGGTGTTGTGAACGAGATAACTTAATTTATCTCCGTGCGAGAACGGTCGTTCAATTTCTTAGGACGATTTACGGTTATTGCTTTTTTATGAAGGAATGTTTACAACAAACTCGTTCGCCGGAGATGAACTTAAGTATTTAAGTATATATTGGCTTTCTTTTACCTTCCTCCCTTGAACTTTATTTATGTGCAGGTAGCGTCTTAAAGATAATAAAGGAGGATGTGGGTCATTTGCCACTAAGTAGATTGGAAAAGGAATAAATCGTATAATATTTTATGCTAAAGAAATTCATTGTGATGAATAATAAATCAGCATTATAATTTCTACAGCGTAAAAGAGAACACGATAGTGCCGGCTGTGCAATTTCCTAGTTTACAATAATCTTCATCTCCATCTGAGCATATAGCACGTTAATGGTCAGATATAAAGCAAAAATTTGGGACAAAAGTTGTTTGTTATAATGAATCTTGTGAAGCAGTAAGAAACGTCTACATATTCTGGATAGCCAACAAAGTTCCAAGCTTATAGCCTCCACGTTCTCCAGACTCTGGATTTTTTTATCTGGGACTACGTTGAAAATAAAGTCTATAGTATTCAAGTGACAACTCTTACATTCACTAAAGTATGCGAATATCAATAATTTCTTCAACGGAAGCACAAATACGAAATGTTGCTGGTAACCAAGTAGTAAAACGTGTCGTATTGTCAAAGTATATGTCCAAAATGAATTAACAATTTTTTTATAGATTTTAGATGGCAGCACAAGCACACAATAGATGAATGAAGAAATACGATGTCTACAAACTAGGATAATGTGATAGAATAGCTGGAACACGTCGAGTTAAGTAGGAAAGAATTCGGAAGTGATTGCCCTTATCTGAGGACGTGATAATCGAAACAGCCAATACATTGAACTCATTGTTTCCTGCTATATTCTTACGAGAGATGAGATTCCGCCCAAATGTTGAACACAATGACATCATAAAAATTATTCGAAAAATTTGTCATTGCTTTAATATTTTACATTAGTGTTTCCTTGGACGTCACAATATATCATTAACTACAAAAACTCATCATAAATCATAGAAACTCAATAACATTACAAGTGGTTTCGATAGCGGTACTGGAAAAGCGATAAAACACGTTTACAGGCAAAAACTTAGTATTTCATTGTTTTAAAACTGAAGCCTCATAAATCGATTTTTATTGTCAGATATAAGCGGAAACAAAAATAAATCTTCGCCCTGTCACTGTTCTTCCTCTAGTTGCGTTTGCCATTTTAACCCGTCCGAAGCGATAACAGTGTCCCCTGCAATATCTTTTCAGAAATACGTTTTACCGATATTGATCCGATTAAACGATTTTGTTGTAATAATCAGAAATAAAATTCCCGCCAGCCTATAAAGCAGCACTATCTGGGTATCACCATTTACAAAAGCGGTGCGGTAGTAGAATATGGAAACGGAACAAGTAATGACATAAAACAAGAGAACGGTGAAAAAGACGGTCGACTCGTCCGTCGGATGTTTTAATCGCACGTCCATTGTTCATTCCCGCCTACTTGATGATTTGTAATTGAGCGGTTTTCGTAGAAATGATGTTCCAGAGAAGAACGGTTTTATGAATGTTGAATGAAGAATAACAGAAAGTAATTGTGCGATAATTATTCAGACCGTATTAATTTGCTTTTATTTAACTCAAAAAAATCAACTGCAGTTTCAATTAAATTTAATAGCTTTTCAATGTTGGTTTGCGAAACGAGTACATTATAAATGAATACACGTAAATGTTATTATTATTATTAAATTACTAAAGGAACATCTTCTAACAGAGCTGCCAATTAATATCGTAGAAAGGAAAAAAAGGAAAGCTCAATTAACTGATTGTAATCGTTCCATACCATGCATATAACGAAAATCCTTTGGTAAGAAACACAAGTTAATGAGAGCTCAACCGCGGCAGCGTATTATTGACGTATAATATAAATAAAGAATAACCCGGAAGAATTTAGAGTGGCCATTCTGTCTATTCTTGATCGTGCTGTACTGTATATTACATCTGCAGGTGGTCATTGTGAACACATAAAGTAATTCTGTTACTTTTGTGTTTTCTCTCTTTTCTTATCTCGTTAAAGCTTGAATTTAAATGATTGAACATCTGTAGTCCTGTAACCATGGTAAATCGGATCTTTGTTCAATCTACATTTTTTTCTGGAAAGGACCTCGGGAATATGCTCCTTAAGTTTGTAAAGAACGTTATGCAACATCCTGTGTATAAGCAAATTTCAAATATTTTCTTAAAATGCTGATAACTATCTTTTTATAATTTTTGTAAGTTATTTTGTTTTAGATAAAAATTTTGCAAAATTTGTTTTACTAAAATTGCGCGTGGTATAGCTTTCCCGTACTTCTGCTTCAAGTTCGTATCCCTTCCTTTTTTTGTGGCGATGTGAACCCGTCGCATTAATAATAGAATCGATCTTCCGTACTTATATCGCCCTCAGAACGAACTATAACAAGAGCGAATGGCTTCGCCTCCACCAAAATTTATTTCGTTCACCAGTGACATAGAAATATGAGGCGAGGTGGAGGTCTAATGGCTTTACCCGGGAAACGCTGTTGATCTAAGACGAAAGAATGCTATTATACAGTGCGTTCAGGTTCTGTGGAATTGGGACAAGTGGAAACCCGGTAGCGTTGTATAAGTGCGCCGGATTGAAAAGGATCCTTTTTCGCTTACAGTTTGAATAGAAGACGTGAGCCCAAAAGTAGCGCGACGCCCTAGAATGGAAACGATGCACGTTATGTAAGGTTAGGGCTGGCGGCGTTAGGCGGTCTCGGCACGAACGAGGTTAACTTCCTGCTGATCGTAGAATGCATTCAGTGGGAATGCAATCGTATTTCATCTCGCTTTCTTATTTTAGAGCGGTATTATATCCATCTTTCACTTGGCTTTCCTCTACTCGGCTATCGGACAAACCATAGAATAACCTATTAAACCAGGCACTCCCTCTAATTGAACTGAAATTTGGGAACAATACCAACATTCATTTAACGTATAATATCTGGTCGGCTAGAATATTATTAACGGTTCAGAAAATAAAGAACGAAGGAAGGGTAATAAAATTTGAATTAGAAAAGAGTGCGTATGTAATCCGTAAATGTTGTAACAATGTTTATATTGTTAGATTTTCTTTTTTAATAGTTTTTAAATTAATTTTCATTTACATCAATATCAATATTACATCAATATTACTTAACAGCTCGGATCATTGGAGAATTGATTCAACCACTTTGATTACCCAGAGGACCAACTTCAAAGTCTTCAGTACTACACCACGAATAAGATTATCAACCATATAGACAAAATAATTTTTAAGAAATAAAAACGGCGTGTAATTAATTTTCTTTCAAATAAATAAATTTCCTTTCAAAGTTCGTTAATTTTAAAAACATCCCATTGCCATGGAACGCCCTACATTTATTTCATGGAAAATATGAATATATTACACTTTATCAAAGAAGAAATAAACCGCGCAGAGTCTATAAACCTCTCCGCGGAACGTTATACATGGAGGCATCGTCATCAGTATTATCACAGACGTCATAATTCACTTGCCAGTGTTTTCCGCCCGGAGGAGAACGTCTCTCGTCAAGGGCAGTTTGCCGACGACATAGGAAATAGGAGACCGAGCAACTGCCGAGACAGCGAATGAGGATCTTCCCGTAAGCAGCAGTGGAGAACCCGAGTCAACTGTCTCAAAGGCCGCCGAGTTGCTCGGGGAGTCCCACCGCAATTGCGTTGAGCACACGTTCGAGGAACAACAGCAAACGAAAAAAAGTGCAGCAATATTCTCAGAACGATACGCCGCTTTAAAATAATAGAAGGGTATGAATCTCCCGGCCGTTTCGTCGGTCGCTTGTTCGGAGACACCGGAGACCCGAATGACACGAGATGCGACGAGATTGCTGGCCGTGGAGAAAAATGCTGAGCATGGAAGCTGGTGCATGCAAAAAAAAAATTGGGAAGTGAGAAATGAAAAAGAGCGCACGACACATATTTATAATCAATATTAAGCTAGGCTCTATCGCTGCACATTCTCAAATACAAAGTGTAAAATTTGGAGCCGGCTCTGCTATTATAATTGTAATTATGGTTTCCGAGAAGCAAAGATTTTATGATAGAATCCTACCGATGCTAATTTTCTGCAGTTGTACATTAATAGCCAGCTAGCATCAATTAGTCTGTGCGAAAATCTAGTTTCAATTTTTTTTTTTTTCACATTAATCTGCTAATGCTGATTATTGAGAGGTTGTAAAGAAATACAAGTACATACATATGTTCTTAGAAATATATTAACATTTAAAACTGTCATTAAATTTTAGGAATTTAAATTTAATTTTAGCCGGCAGTGTACTTCGTAGAAATTCCGCTTAGGAATTCCCTAACGCTGTGTGAATTTTAAACCACAATTTTTAGTCAAACTCGACAGAAATGTTTTGGCCAGCATACTCAATGTTAATTGAATTGCAAATTTTCAAAATCTTTTCCCGTTGATTTTCTGGACACGTTCCGACATTTTTTTCGCCTAATTGCACTGCCTATCTCGACTCGATAATCCCAGTTCACAGCTAGCAGCCATCTATTCGCATTTTTACGGTTCCGATTCTACCTAATTTTAATAGAGTTGTACGTTGGCATTTTACGGACAGTGTTCATTGTTTGAACAATTCTCACGCGCATTCATTCGGTTGCGCTTTTTCGTTTTTTCTGTCTGTATGTAGGTGGATACCTAAATGTTGTTTTAATATATGCGTGTGCATTCATTTATTTTGCAAATGTAACGGTGCGGCGTTTTTGCCAGTGTTACACGCGGATACATAACTCTTTTGTTGGTAATTTAGCAGCCTTCAATGTTGTACTCATTTGAATGCACGCACGTGAATTTGAATTTGAACTGCTCTTTGTACTCAAATCTGTTGAAATATGACAGAGGGAAGTCGTCGATTTGTACAATTGCATGTATTAAAATACTTTTGAACGACAAGAGCTACGTTTTTAGAAGAAATTAGTTGATTTCTATTCTTTTGTATACTTAGCCCATGATTATATCCAAGCAAGTAAACACTATTTATAGAGTATCAAAGCAATTATTAGAATTTGATGCTTTAAGAACATACAGACCAGCTAAAATACTTCATACACTTTTGATTTTATCCCTCCTTCTGGAAATGTACAGGAATATAAGGACGCCTAGTGACGCCGAATAGTAATAAAGGTAAACGTCACGTTCACTGAGAACAGCAAAAGTCGTGCTCTCATGAAAAATTCCAGTATCGGTAACGAAAAAGATGTGTTTCGTCTCACTTATAACATAAATGATCTTTCAGTTGCTTTACGTGATTTTTCTCGAAACTTTAAAGCTGTTATCGTTACACGGAGTTGTTGTCGATTTATACCTTTTGCTTTGGCGCTGTTATCGTGCCAATTGAATTGTTCTCGTCCTGGAAAAACGACTTACGCTCCAATATAGATATTTCTACGCGATATCACTTTACTGCACCGTTATTTTCCCACGTAGTTATTGCAAGAGGTATGGAAATTAATGAAATAATTACCGTACTCCAAAAAATGAAAGCTCTTTCTTTTAGCAGCCCAATTTACTCACTAAAATTAGGAACGAAGTAAATTTGCAAGACGCTATGAATTTTACGGAATCCGCTTTTACAGTGTGGCTTCCCGAAATACAGATTTTAAACTAGCAATTGTACATCGATTTCTTTCAGAAGCCATTAATAATGTATGTAAGTGAAAGTGACTTTCTATCGCAGAGTAAATAGAGATATAGCCATGACATCTAGAAGCCAGCGACAGAAGACCGGGTACTGATGTCAAAGCAACTGCCAAGCAGCTCCTGATCTGATAGTCCTGAGATGCATGAACAGTTCTGGTCCTCATTACATGACAGGAAATATATTTGTTTGTTTATTTTTGAAATTAGTGACATAAATTGAGAGGCAAATAGCGGTGTGAGGTAGAAAAGCACTCGGAGCAACACTGATAACGTTGGGTAGAGACATGACCGTTTGCCGGTAGCAGTTCCATAAATATTATGCGTATTATTTTAGGTCATTAAATAAATTATCTTTTAGTAAATAAGTTTCTTCTTTTCATTTGGCTTATTTAATTAACTTGTTTTATAGATAAACTAGCTTCTGTAGCACCTGCATTAATAAATTAAGGAGAAAAGCTATAGCTGGATCATGATAATAAATACTCGATATTATTATTAGGTACATACGTAAAATGCCTGAACCCATTTGTTCAAATTAAATGTATTTATTATCCCTAACTTCGAGGTATTGGATAATTACAGAACGAAACAAGAAACATTACTCATAATTTACCTCGACCGTGCTCGCATAAGTCGCAAAGAAACTTGGGAACAACGAAAAAATCGTAATAAACACCACCCTCCCCGGAAGTTTCTTTTTACTGCTTCCGCCATAAAATTACTAATCGCGGATTTATGTTTTTCGCGTCCCCGGCAAACTGTAGGAAGGTAAAACAAAAACAGGAATAAGTAGAAAGGCGGCGGTGAGCCAAGGGGAAGCGTATTGTATATATGCCAAAGTTAAGGGTTAGGTAACCTCGCTACGATACCCCAACAATCCCTTTATATGTTATTCCCTTCTGTGTTTTCTCGAGAACTTCTCATATGAACCCGGGCGCGCATACTTTACCGTTTTATGTCGCACGAGAAAGATAGAGCTAGTGGATGAGGGATTTTATAAGTACAATAAAACGTTGAAAGTCGAATTAGATCTGCTACAGGGGAAATTTTATGTGTACACTCCAAATGCGCAATTAAAACGAAAGAAATTTTTATGAAGGTAATGTTGCATATTGGGCCCATCCCACGGGCAACTCGTGCAGTCTGCGCCCAGACATGGATAGTTGCACAGTTTTCATGGGTCTAGGATCTGATTTTGGGATACCTTGAAATTTATTTGAGCTGTACAACACACGCTATATTGTATGGTATAAATCATTATGACAACATGCGAACAAAACTGGTATAGACAAAATAAAGGCGTTTAATTTAAACTCTCTTTACACTTTTTTTTTCTTCCATTGACAATGTAACATAGACAGATCCTCCTCATCAGATTCCAAATGCAGATCAAGAACTATAGCACGCGTCTTCACGGTGGGACTTGACTGCCCGGAACTGAATTCAATATGCGATGCCTTTTCAGAAACGTGGGCGTGGGTAACTGTGGCGTGTACGTTAGACCTTAGAATTAAACGCAGATGATGTTGGTCATCCACAAATAGATGTCGTAACAAAAGCTTTAATGCTTCCTAACTAACCACCAGCCTACGAATATTTTCCTGGGGTATTCTCCGTTCTTGGACAGTTGTTAGCTGTTGGAGAGCGTAAGGTGGATCTGGGGGTCTTAACAAATCTGCAAAATGCTCAATTGGATTCATATGGGGACTTAGTGAAGACCAATCCATGGTTCGAATCTCGTAGTAAATCTTTCCAGTCTTCCTCGTGAAATAATTTAATTATCAGATTGAAATAATTTAAATGGGGTAATCAGAATTGATGGGAACATTAAGATTGGCGAACAATTTGACAAAATCTAGAAACTTGTCACCGAGTAAACAAATTCGTTGTCACTTACAAAATAAATTTTACTAATTACTCAAGAGTTGAGAATACAAAGAATCATATATATATCCAGAGCCTATGTGTATATTAACTTGTTTCTAACTTCTTCAGTTTGTTAGCAGAGAAGTTCCGCGGCAAACCGACAATCAAATATCAAATCCGCAAGACAGCCCGGTTTCGAAAGTTATATGACAAACAATAGACACGCGTAGTTGAAGTTTGATTACATTATTATTCGGTACTCCAGTGCCGCCTCTACTTGAATTCTGCATGCATTATAACACACCCCGTTATTGAAGAAGTTACAGCAACAAACAGAACGCTAATTCATGAACTGCATAGCGCTACAGAAATAAATAAATAATATACAAAAAGTATCAAAAAGTTAGATTTTTATTTCAAGTGGTGGAATTCTCATAGAAAACGTTGGGTTATTCTTATCTTTCCTTCAAACTTCATTCATACTCATCTTTTGCATATTTTCTGAGCTTTTTATAGTAAGAAATGATTTTAGACGTCCAACTATTCGGCCTTGGAGGACCCAGTTTCAGATTATGTCACTAATTCTATGAGTAAAATATTGTAGGTACTAGATATATATTAACAAATATTAATATCTCCCTCAACGATCCTGTATATCCAGAAAGCTTAATCTCGAAACTCAATAACATCTCTAATAGCTTATCTCATTTAAATATAATCAAATATATGTTACCCTGCGGGTTTATTTATAGAAATGGCACAAAATGAGTTTCTAATCAAATCGCGGAAGGTCGCCCCACTAATCAATTTTATATAATTACAGAAGCAATTTCTCTGTGTGTAACTGGAATTAATGGGTTATCTGCTGGAGAGATACGGAAACCGCAATACCTATTACTATCGGAAAAAGAGGAGCCGTTTTTCCGCTACACCTACATCGGGCTATTGCAAATTAATTTCCATCGCTACCGGATCTCGATCGAAGCTGTAATAACACTATTTTAACCTAAATAGCATCCTTTGTACGGCTAAGAAGTCGTACTTACGTATTATATGATGTATAGGTGGTGTATTTTGCATAATATCTCGCAAAACATACATACATCTACTCGGCTATACAAAATTGCTTTTCGAAATACAACTTTCTGCATCTCAGTCACATTCGGCAATAGATGATGGGGCCGAATTGGTAGGCGAAGCACGCGAAAGACGCAAAGTTCCGCCATAAAGGGAAATGTATGATGTATGCAAATAATATGTGAAATCCCTAGCGCAAGAAGACGTATACTTCGATGCGTTGCCTATTCCGATAGAGGTCGCCTTTATCTTGATATATGCATATCTATATGTACAAATATTAGTTTCCCTATTGCGAGAGCCTTATAACGTAATTACTACCGGATGTATTAGAACAGGTATTTCCAATAACTTTAGAAGATTATTCTTTTATTACTTTAAATTTCTTATTTAAATATCGTCCTATTAAATGCACAAAATTTAAATTAAACTAATTAATAATTCAAATCACTAAAATTCAAAACGTGAAATCTCTACTGGAATTAAAGCATTCCATTTATCCTTTATCAGATTCTGGAAAACGTACAAAATGTTCCATTTAAAAAAAGAATGAAAAAAAACATAGCGACGGTTTCGACGGCTATCTTGTAGGCACTAGTTGATTTTTTTTATATATATTAATATGTGTTACAGTTACATCGCTGCATCCAAAAACATAATAATGTACAAGGTGTTCATTTAAATAATTAAACTGTGCACCATTTGCATCCGAATATTTCTTATTTGAAAACGCTTTTTTTTAATTTCTCAGGAAAGTCGTCTATTCTAGTCGCATTTGGAAACGTACACCCTACGCCCTTTTACTTGAAATAGTGCTTAAGTAGTAGGCTCAAAATGTCTTTCTTAGAGGTTAAGAAGGTTCAAACGTCGGAAGATATACAATTATTTTTGCGAACATAAAAGCAGTTCAGCGGCAGCAAGTGAAATAAAGCAATCAGTTTATGAATCACCTGCCATATTGGTGCGTACAGTTGAAAGAATTGTCCAAGAAGTAAATGAAAGAGTGTTTACGCGATACTTCCCGACTTGCCGAGCTTAAAAAATTAATTTATTTAAGTTAAAAAACAATTTCTTTAATTGTTATAACGTTTCTCCATAACCAAGTGGTTTCAACGTTGTTACGGCTCGAAAATCGACCGCAAATGCTTCCATAAAGTTTGCCAGAGCTGATTAAAAAGGTCGACGGCGCTAATGAGTTGTTGATGAGTTTTAATGTGCCGCCAAAGCAACCTAGAAGCGGGAAGTACTTTTTTGTTGATTTTCCGGTAGATTTTTTCCTTAAGCATCGACTCCGTTAATACCAGTAATGGAAATTTTTAAAAAATAAATCTAAGGGATTGCGAGATTTATGTAGTTAGTATTAGGGTGAATAATCATCACCCTTTAAGGTGCTAATTGATCGATGTCGGTGTTATATGCACGATAAAAATTGAGGGATGATGTAGTTTCAGCAAAAAATAAAAAAGTTCCATTTGCGCTTATAATTATACACATGCATGATCGGAGATAAGATGTAGTAACCCAAGTGAAGGACACAACTCTTATCCTAGGTTTAGCTCTATTTTAGGATATAGTATCGTCATAACAGAGCGATGGATTGAGCTTCATTGCAATTTAAATTTAAGCATTTATTCAAAAAAAATTGATTCAAACCAATTTTGTCGAAAACTGAAAAATATTTCAAGTACAAAAGTGGGTGATCTGGATAGGACACAAAATTGACACTAATAATGTAACATCTTTAAAGGAATGTCCAAAAAAATGTGAATATGTGAGAGGCTATGCGTATGAAAAAGCTTTCTCAAAATTTATTAAACACGGATCTGTCTCCTTTGCAAAATATCTTACTCGATGTCATACATACCTTGAAATAAATGTGCGTTTCTAAACTTTTAACATGGTTTTATCATCCAAAAAAGAGTTTATGAAGAACGCATTTTTTCAAGTTGTTTTAAATCCATTATTGTCGATTGCATCCCAAGTTCTTAAAATAATAAATCAAGAAAACAGACTTTTCATTTATCAGAGCTTCCCGGCAACATTCTTTCAAAAACAAATAATTACATTTACAGAAATCTTGTCCTTTAAAACTGCCAGACCAGTAGTAGACTAATAAACTATTGTATATTATTCCCCTCTGCTTGCTTGTTGGAATTAGGTATCATTATCGATTAGTTTGGTAATTAGATACGGCTATGCAAACAGTGACAACATAATTACGTATTGTGTGTCTGTTATTTGTGATGTTGCCTAGCTTGAATAATAGTGATGTAAGTTAATAAATAAATAAAAAAAACTGCTTCCAAGTTCCGCCTCCCCTTCACACCAGAGAGAAATTAAAACAGTATCGATTGCTAAAAACGACTTTAAAATCAGATTAAAATTTATGAACTTAATACATACTACAGCATAAACACTGCATTTACTATAATTCTCATAAAACAAGATTTGAACAGTCGACATTTACACGCAACATAAATCGGCTATAATAGTTGAACATTATGGGATACGAGCTGGTTCAGTTTCAATGGCAATCCATTCAGCTTTATCCCATATATTATCCAGCATGAATTAGATTTTAGACACACATGCGAGAAATATTTATAGAACATACGCGATTGTTAGCGAAGCCTAGACATAATACATATACTGCACTTCGTAAGCCTCCATTAAAGCAGGTCCGAATCTCTTGTCGATATGATTTAGTTTTGAAGCTTGTATATGATTTATCGGCTGCTTAACGGCGGCGCGCTCTCTGTACCCGAGATACAGAAAAGAAAAGGAAAAATAAGGTTACCATCGCTCTACGAACAAGAATACACTTCGACAAGTAACCGAACCCGCTCGTATTTCAAAAGCTAACTGCAACTTCCTTTTGTCCGCGCAAAAAGATGTATGTTTGATATACGAAACAGATTTAAGATCTTCCTTTTTGGTGTTAGTTCCAGTATAGAGTTGTATAATATATCGAACTATTGCTACGTATTACGTGGTACACGAATAGACGTCTAACACAACCTGTTTCAAATTTTGGTAATCTTTTTTTCGTCCTTACGCAATTGGCTAGGGAAGAACAGCAAATTGTTCCTTGTAATGCCAGATTGAGTCACTCGTAGCAACTATAAGGCTGTCAAATCTCAATTCCAAAAGCACAAATTATCCTCGTTATTATATCCTACATTTTTCATACTTTCTCGTTTTTATTTGTTGTTAATTGTACAATGGCCTCCGTAAGATAAACCTCACATACCTAACTACGGAGTCATCAATCACGGCAAATAAAATGATATTATCGCCATATTATTTATTTCCGTGCCAAAGCCATAAAAGTACTATTTCGTATATTGTCTGTAGATATCGATTAATTAATTAATCATCTCTAATTGAATTATTTCGAATTATATCACATCCCCAATTAATAATATCCTCCTACACGAACTATGGAGAACGAAATTATTCAACATAATAGTATCCAAATAACAAACAAATAACAAACGCAATAAGTACCCATCTTCTAAGTGCTTCAAGCATAGAAAATTTTACCTTCTGACTTCAAATGTACACTTGTAATGGCAAGAATTGTAGAATATATTCTCGCATGAATCGTGTAATAAGTTCTATGTAAATAAAATTTATTATGCCGAACTTCTTACCGAACTACTCAACATCACATCCAATTTCGTTCGCTTTTCCATTTCAATCTATAGAAGACATTAGATAAAGTGCAACACTCGAAAATAACAGTAGATTATATGAATGCATATAGCCGTCTTTAAAATTGAGTTCTTATGCAAATAGCTTCACATATATAAGCACTCACCTTTTTCAACTTAGCTCGTCGGAATACCAGAAACGGGAACGCTGCTGAAGGACTTACTTGAAGATGTATCTAAAATAATAAAGCAAGAATAAACGAATAAAGTGCATATATGTGTACACATGTAAACAAGTATGCACAATCGAAAACAAACAATCGTTTAGACGATAGGATAAACATATACTACGTATATTTTATTATTAAATTCACCTAAGCTCTTCTGTATGCGGATGCTCGCTTGCGTAACTTCGTTAGCAGAACAAACACGTTTGTACGCCATGGCGTATGTGAATAAGGTTTCGTTTATGCAAGGATATAAAAGCTAGTTTGCTAAAAGTATATGCAAATAAAGTATATTGGAAAAGCAAAGGATTTTGAGAAAAAATAGAATCCATTACATTATTAGAAAGAAGTGCGCAAACATACGTACAATTCGCCAAAGGAAGCACCCTGTTGGGGAGAACATATTTATATAATAGTAGACACTCCCAAACCATACAAGCCAAGCACTAATATACCCTGCCGTTCAGAGAAGTTCGGTCGGTTGGTAAAAAAAAACATGAAAAGGTTACAGAAACAAACGAAACTAAAAACAAAATGCAATTTTATCGTATGTACAGATAAAAAAGTAAATAAATAAAAAGTTATTCTGGCCTAATATAACATACTGAACATTATATTTTTTTTCATCGAAAAAACCTCCTTTGCTGTTAATCACCGCTCGAACTATTCTAGGCATTCTTTCGATAAGTTTTGTTAAAACGGACTGTGGAATATTAATTCATTCATGTTGCAGAATATTCCGTAAATGTTCTTGTGAAGTTGGGCATATTTTTCGGATCCTCCTGTCCAGTTCATCCCACAACAACTCTATCGGGTTCAAATCTGGGCTTTGTGGGGGCTATGTCATTACTTTCAGGGTGTGCTGTTCTTCTTGCTCCTTTAGATAGTTCTTACACACTAACGCAGTGTATTTTGGGTCGTTGTCATGCATGAATGTAAAGTTACGGCCTATTATACGCAATCCTGATGGCACTGGATGATTCTGGAGTATTGCAAAATAATTTGCCTTCCTCATTACACCCTGCACTCTGCATAAATCTCCCGTCTCAGCAAAGGAGAAACATCTCCACACTAACACAGAACTACGCCCTTGCTTCACTGTAGGCACAATGCAGTTCAGGATCACGTTTCGGTTTTAGATCTTCGGACATAAACTCGTCGATTTTGCCCAAAAACCTCAAACTTTGACTCGTCACTCCATCCAAAGCACGTGTTTCCAATCATCTAACGACCAATCTAGATGAGAACGGGCCCACTGTAGCCGTTTTGCTCTGTTGCCCCGACGTAATAAGGGTTTTCGAATGGCAATGCGTCCCTGAAGGTCAGCTTGTTGACGTCGACGTTTTACCGTACTCGCCGAAACTTGTTCTTCACGGCCGCGATTGACTTCGGCTGCCATTTGTGGCGCTGTTAATTTTCTATTGCGTTTGCTTAATAATACAATTCTCAAATCTTCAGTTTTTGTTGTTTTCCTAGATACTCCAGGACGAACACGATTTTCTATAGTTCCAGTTGTCCGATATCGCTTTATGATGTCATTTACTGCTGAAGTTCTCATATTTATTTTTTCAGCAATTTGTCGCCCCGAATATCCTTCTTCAAACAGCGTAATAATGCGTGAACGTTTTTCTACACTGGTAGGCTTGCCACGTGCCATTTTGAATTAAATTTTCTTAAAACTTTCGCGCAAAAACGACAGATGCACACCAACACACGTTTAACAGTAAAATGAAGCAAATTTATATCTTTACGCCTGTGATAAATAAACAAGAATGATACTGCGGTATATTTCCTAAATGTATTGTGCGTTAATAATCCCCAAACGACCCGTTTCAAAAGATCGGTACTTCCGAGAAATTCTTGGAATGATAATAAAAGGGATTTATTGCGGTTGTCGCAATATTTCTACTTTACATAATAATTTATGGCTTTAATCCCTTAGAAAAGGGTGTATGCTTAATATTTTTCTAATTTTATGTATTAATAGTTATATACAGTGTGATATAATAGATTTTTATTGTATGACCGAACTTCACTGAACGGCAGTGTACATGGACGGTGATTACATTTTTGCTCATGATGGTGTACTCATATAGAAAGAAATATCTCGAATTGAATACTCATAAATTGTATCTTAAATTCTGAACAACCCCTATGCGGTCGCGTTATTACTGGAGTATCAAGTTTCCATTATCCCTGGTATAAATATGATACAAATTCATTCAATTGTATTTCTGATATGCAAAGAATGTAAAGGAAAAAGCCAAGACAGGTCAAAATCAGTTGATTCTAGGAGTAGGGAACCTCAATACTAATCATTCCATAACAGTTCATGGAAACTAAAAAGAATATCATTCCATTAAAAATATGAGAGCTTGAGAGTATGACTTCCGGTATAACCGGAAGTAATACGAGTCTAAAATGATTTGTTATGAGAAAGCGAATGTGCATGTGAGGCTATAGGCTGAGATTCTAACTACGAAAACTATTAATGAACGGGTTGCGTGGAAAACCTTGTAACCTACACAAGATTACCATTACATTTTAAGTAAAATCCCCAAACCTCATAGTAGCATTATGAATATCAATTCTAAACCTAATATTTAAGTACCTAAATGCGGACACTACTTATGTTTTTCATATTTACACATTGCGTGAGATGCGATCGCACTTGCGATTGTCGTAAGCAGCTGTATATTTTCTCAGGACGGTGTATATCTAAATAAATAATTCTATTTGAGCCGTCAATACCTGGTTATATATGTGTTTCCGTGTGAGCTAATAGAAGATAAATGGAAATTTAAACCGACCATATTTATGTACCCTGCTCGGAATGTACTCATTATAGGAAAACTATCACAATTACGGTGAATGATGTATTAATTTTTCAAATTCTAGCTATTCTTAATAGAATTAATTATTGAATGCAGGTATTTCAATATTTACGAAAAAGAGCTGGATGAGTAACATACATGCGGACGTAGATTCCTTCTTCGTACATATAAAACAAAATGAAACAGATGGTTGATACAAGAAACGAAGGATATCAATACTACATTGTGTACGATAAACTAAAGCAGAAATCAATAAAATACATTTAAATGTTCCGAAGAGTTCTGCGATATTCTCGGAAATTTATCAATAATCTATTAGTTGATCGTGAGCCAACTCGTATTTTTTTAACCCAAATGTTGACCTGCCAAGAGCTTTATTCAACTTTAAAAACTTCCCTCGTGTTCTTTTTTCTTGTATTTAATTCGGTTTGGTATCTTTCCACCACATAGTCACTACATATTGATAACCTCTCTATAACGATTTGTTCTCGCATATAAAGAATTTATGTACTGTAAAGGTCGCGAGATTCGAGAGTGTCTCTAAAACACTCTCTCGGCAATTTAGAATGTTTATTGGAAGAGATAAAGGGATATTCGAAAAAAACAGCTATTACTGAACAAACGCTTAAAACTAATAGTCACAAAGAAGCTGCGGATACTGCTCACTTTTCCACCTTTTTTTGAGTACCATCAGAGGGTGTACGATAGGTTCATTCTTTAGAATGAAGCTGTTGTTGTCCATCAAGTTTCGAGGTAATCTACCATGCAGCGCGACCTATAAAACATGCTTTATACAACGAAAATCCTTACTCTGATCTCATTCTTTATGTAGAAAATTGCACCCCCACGTCAACAACAACAACGATAAGTTCATCTGTCGCGACAATACGGGTATTTCTTTATTAAAAGTAAATATCATTTTACGATACATTATATTTTTTGCTCATGTCATCTTGTTATTTACCCAACACGAAATACCTACTTGTTTCCATTCCTTCAATAATTTCATCCTATTAAGTCAAGCGTTAACGAAAATAATCAACATTCTTTCGTTACGACAACGACCGCACTCGAAAATTATCCACCGCCGCAGGACAAAGAGCACAGTTCTGGGATAAAATTAATACCGCCACAGGCAGAAACGCCTAGAGCGACCCTGCAGGCTCACTAATGAAATTTAAACAATGTGCTAATACGTGTAATTTAAACGGGAGAACGTCACACTTAGCCAAATACTCGAGTTGCACCGCTGCTACTTTAGCAGCGAATTTCCCGAAATAAATGGCCACCATTTTTGAATAGGGGCCTAGCTGGGAAATGGGAAAAAACCGACATCGGCGGAACAAAAACCTTCTGGCGAAGTGCTGACCTTTTATTTCACGCAAATTGAGCGAAAGGGTCCTTCCGGAGAAGTTTATTTTTTGCTCATGTGGTCCTAGTATGAGGTACGCGGGACACACGGGGTTGACGGATACCTTCGGCAATAACAATTAATTCTCCCTTTTGAAAAGGTGACGAAAGCATTTAATGCAATTAAAAGTTATTTCCATCTGGGATAGGCACATATACAGGATGAGTCGAGAGGAACGGATCACATTCCAGAAATGTGTTGTGTAAATGAAAGTAATGTAAAAAAATTCATGTTTTCCTTTATTTCCAAATTACAGCGTAATTAGAAATGTTAACTAGCGTTAACGTCTTGTAAATGATCCAACTTTCCGCTTATAAAATCTCGACGATAGAGAAGGAGGCACCTACCGGCTAAAAGCAGCCGAAGAAATAAAAATGGGTCACGTCGGTTACCCGACCACAATCGATTAAACATCCCTTTTCATTATGCTAATAACAATGATTTTATATTTTGAATACCGCAGTATATTCTCAAGCCGTACTGGTTACTTGAACTGCGCAACAAGAATGCCGAGCAAATTAATTTCTTTGCGCCCATTTCATCAAATGTGCCAGGGGACAGAAATAACACAATTTAAATGTATAGATATCCTTAATTACATAAACTACGAACACCGAAATTCCTTATTCTTTAATCCGTCGGGTGCATTCCACTTTGCGTAAAAGTTTCCGGGACAGACGAAGAATTTCTGTCGCATCGCCTACATTACGGGTTTAATTGCAAGAAATTTCGACTTTTCCCATTTTCTAACGGAAAGTGGCAGTGCTCATTACGAAAGCAGCAGTACGGACAACATGGGGCGCTCCATCCAGCACCGTCGCACCAGCGAGGGTCTCCGAAAACTTCTCCACTTTGGAATGTCGCCAATTCTCCCCAATAAACTAGAGCTATTTATCTGTTTGCATTATTTAAGCATTTGCTATGTATCCCGAGCGCCTCGCTTTTCCGCTTCCCGGAAAACTCGCTCACTGCATACTTCCCCACCACCACAACAACAACGTTGCGCGCACAATTCTGCTATTGGAAAAAGTTTAGTGATGGTTTCGGAACAAGGACGGGAAAACCAATGGAAAAAGTACGGGATCGGATATGGAAATGACGTGGTAGATGGACATCGTCGTAATAACGTTAAAACTCCCCTTATAGAATATTAATGATCTGAAATGCAGACGACAAGAACAATATCAGAAAGTTCCTATTTATCGTGCCTCACCTCTCGCATTTTATTCTAATGGCAATGAATGTTTAATACTCGCATACCGTAGCAGTCAAATATCACTTACTCTTTACTCCCATTGATTATTGATTATATCAATGATGAATCAATAATCGGAGAATATATGTATCTTCAGAGCGTTGTAACAACAACGAATTGGACTATGTTCACAATAGCATTTCTTGCGTAGAATTACACCTGCTTTCATATCCCAAAGTTTATCATAGAACTAATAGATCAGCCTGAATAACGAAAGTATGCATCTTCCAAGATTAAAAAATGTTGAACACGACTTTCAGCGGGATTGGCACGAAGGTGTATTCGCTCTAAGATATTGAAGAACACGGCGTTAACATTAGTACTGAACAATATACAGATATCTAAAGAGCTCATGCGCTGCAAACAAGATTGCACGTACTAGGAGTTTCACAAAGGGTAAAAACCATTAGAAAACACGTAAGAGTTGTCACCCAACATATAGAGCGCACTTTTATATAAACAGATTTGGCATTGATCAAATTCAAGCTTCGCTTAACTCAAATAAACTGTACACTAACAATTTTTAATATTGGTACGCCTTCGATGAGAATTCAACTTTTGCAATTTTCCTGCATCATATCGTTGAAATGTTACCCCTTTATTTGGAGAAACAACTAGACACAGTAAAAACGGCAACTATTCATCGTTCAAAAGGACACGCCCGTTTTCATCAGACGGCTCCAATTGTTAGTCGCCGCCGCCAAACAAATTGTTCGTTGCACCTTATGTTAGCTACGACGACCATATCGGTGTACAGCACGCCGTTTGCTCAACTCTAAGTTTCAACACCACTTGTCCGGCACATAAATTGTTTAATGGTCTTAGAAAGTTCCTTAATAAAGTATCGAGGGAGTGCGGATCGATTCGGTCCTCTCCGCTGTGGGTGATTTGTACGAAGAAGTACGGGCCGTCGCCGCCACCGCATCGGCCGGACTTTGCTGGCGAAGCCATCTGCGCGCTACGAGAAGGCTTAATAGTTATTTATATTAGTAGGGCAGGGAGTGGAGCCGTCCTTCTAAGAACAGCATTTTTTCCCTGATCCCAGCGAGCCGTTACGATTCGGCCCTAATCGATATTTTATTGCTATTGACATGTTAATGAGAAGTGAAAGCAATAAGTTGTCATTGGGAAGCTGGGTTTCTTTGCCTTTTCGACTGAAATGGAATTCCCGGCAGGATGGAAAAGGGCTTGGAGTAAGCAGGCGCTATCTTTCCGGTAGAGCGGATAAAGGAATTTATGGCTATCAAAGACTGTTATCTGCATTAAGTTGAAAATAATTTGCTGGAGAGTAATGTGCTCGCCATTGTTTGTAAGCGATAGCAGACTGTGTGGAAAGCGAGGCCGGGGACAAATTTCCACCGAGGACGACACCCTTCGCTTATTACATTTGATGTCGAAATACCGATGTATCATGAAAAAACATGAAAATTCGAAACATCAAGCATGAAAACAGCCTGTAGATATCATCAATTACAAACCGCGAGTAATAAAACGGGAAAATTTTCAACAATTTGATTTCCAACAATAGTTCCGCCTTTTTGTTTTTATTGGGCACAGTTCGATTTAAATTTGATGTTTTAGACTGAAACCGAGCCAAATTCATTTAATTACGCGACCATCGTTATGAACATGGCTAGCTAATTAGGTTATTACGTTCCAATCGACGTTTCAGACTTCTCCTTATTGTTAATTCGGTCGCCTCGACTGGGAGCTTCACTTTCGTCTTCCGTTCGCTACTCCCCGCGAACTATGCATTACGCGCTTAATGATTTTCCTATTTCGAAGGCGAACCATTGGAAATAGGTCGGCGGATCGGTGTTTGTTGACTTTAAGAGGGAACGTACGGGCCGTCGCTTCTTTGTATGCGAAAATTGAAGTGAATATTTAATTAAGGAAAACTGAGCAAATAAATCGAGTTAGTGGAGCTGTGAGCAAGCGATTTATCCTCGCGAAAACACTTTTGCGAGGATAAATCGAGAGAATAATTGAGAAGAATGTAAGCAGATTGTATGTACTGGGTGAGTCGTCACCGTAGGTTCGGAAAATTCTATCGTTGAGAATTGTGATTTTTCAAAACAACATTTATTTTGTAGACATGTTAAGTGCAACTCTTTTATTGTATTGCGCATGTATACAAATGGTAAATTTACGGTTTTCTGGGAGAGTTAGAACAATTCTGGAAATCAAAATGTATTTTGAAGAGGAACAGAGCGAATAGAAGTTGTTCTTTGTCCTTATTTTTTTTGTTTCATTTATACATTTGGTAACCTGGAGATAAATCGCTTTTTATATCTGAATATGCATAATGAAAACAATAATCAACAAACTAAAATAGAGTTGAGAAAAAACTGACTTATAAAAGCCCATATCTACAATGAAACGCCAAAAACCAGACTTTTAAAGAGCAATTCTTTTCACGTAGAATAAACATAGCACAGTAGCTATTTTTTACGTTTTATTAGCCCTGAAACCGTTTTTGCTTCAACGTCCAAATTTCCTCCACGAACCACGTATACTTCGAACTTCAATTTTCTCAATGCACCGCGAATGCTTCTCTCGATCGCCTAATTCGGTATTTGCTTTTCAGCAACGTTCCCTTATTGTTTCATTCGACTACTACCGACAGTTTCAAGGCGGTACCGGCATCACTTATACAGCCCCGCGCTACGCTTCTTCATTACCCGAGGAAGTTCCTCGGAAGTAGTAATTTTCCAAAGTACTCCAGTTACCTCTTTCCCAATAGGTTATCGTCAGACGATTGCCTAAGTCTTAAGTTCCGTGCATAACATACCATCTGCGCTTCGCGATAGTTCTTCCTCTAGTTTCCATCTAGTTCGCTTTGTTTGACGGAATTACTGAATCGTGAAAGTTAAATAGATATAGGTGCTATAGTTGACTATCTCCGCAGTGAATAAGTTTGGTTAATCAATTAAATGACAAAAGGGAAACGTAACTTTGACGCATGGAAAATAGGCAATGGGAGTTTAATAGTTTGAGTAAAATGTAGCAGGCTCCAAGCTATTATTAACTTTAGCAACAATTTAATTAGGTTCCTTAAAGTAAAAACAAACATAGATGTAGATGGAGGTACCTACTTTTACCTTGCTATTTACAGAAACTTGGAGAACTTAATTGGAACGCTGATAAGAGTATACTAAGACATCTTTATTTTAACGCTAGTGCCACTTAAAAGATTAATAGTTGTATCAACTCCATTAAGACGAATTTATAACTTC
This sequence comes from Marronus borbonicus, assembly GCA_902655005.2. Taxonomy (NCBI): domain Eukaryota; kingdom Metazoa; phylum Arthropoda; class Insecta; order Coleoptera; family Scarabaeidae; genus Marronus; species Marronus borbonicus. The sequence goes on along the minus strand of LR737381.1, from coordinate 28,964,383 downwards.
GCTGTATAGGAAGTATTTAAAATTAGTGAGGACAATAAGGGCTTGGGCAAGACCAGCAACATCTGCACCAAAGATGTTACATATCTAATGCCAAAACATAACTTCATACGTCAGTAGGTATCAAAGAAAGAAGTAGTCTTTTCTGTTTGAAAAAAATTGCTTATATAGTTATTGCTTTTAACTTATTAAGTTAAAAGCAATTATATAAGCAATTTTTCTAATAATTAGAAGATAATCATTGCGCCTTGTCTATCTTTTCCGATGAATGTTTGGAGATCGCCAGAAATGTAGTCGGTTGTCAACAACAAATAATTTTAGTGAAGATTAACTGTTCTGAAAATTTTTCCCATTCTATAAAAATTCTGTGGTATTGCTTGGGAATTTTGGCGCCTTGGACATATCCGAACATTAGATACGGAAGGATACAGTAGATATATTCTGGTTCAATTAAACCCCACATTTTCGAACGATCCCGTATAACAACGTAACAATTCTGAAGCAAAAATACCATTGGTCATTTATTAACTTGTTCTCATATCCGTTTTCACATGACCTTCATTTCTTAGGCTTACGCAAACATCTCAATCATTAATTATAATTATAATACCTTCCGCCGTGCTAATAATAATAAATGTGAGCTAATTACATTAAAAGCCGCCTCAAACTCGACTCATTCGGCCCGGTCGCTTTACAATTCGCTCGACTCATTCGATGCAGGCGATGCAATTACGCGCGAACTCGAAACGAGCCAGCCAGATGAGAGAAAGACGAATGAACGGAACGTAAATACGATCGTGTATTTCTAAGGGCGAATAATAAAGACGTTAAAGAGCGCGTCTCAATAGAAATTGGTTTTGTTATGTAGGGCGAAGCGGGGTTACGAACGCAGAACTGCGTTTTCCACCAGCTCTCCGAGAAGATCCGGGCGCATAAAGGGCCGCGTATTGATTGGATGCGATGAAATTCTGGTGCACAAGACTTGCAGCAATTCGCGAAGAAGAAAGGATTAATCTCTGATCTTGACTAAGATATTCCGCGCCGCTTTTGTGTGGTTTCACTTCGTTTTATTTGCGACGCAATCCCTATTTAAAGTGCGCTTTAACTTGCAAGCGCATGTAGAAAACATTGAAATTAATTTCTTGTTACTGTAAATTGGCGTTGTGGTATGCATTGCTTTATTGGATAATAAACTCGATGCATTTCTTTCCTTTTGGTTTTTACCTATTCCCTTTTTTCACTATTATTCTCTTCCCTTTTCTCCAACTCCAGCTAAATTATTTTTGAAAAGAAACTATTATTTTTATGTGATTGTCTTTTTAAACCGCGTCCAGATTACATAATTTGTCAATCTTTGAAATTCCCTAAAATTACGTCGGGTTACATTATCCAATGGATGAAATAAAATGATCCAATTAATGGGTATATCTAACAGTACGCAGCAACCGTCTGTTTTTATTTATACTTTTGCCTTACATTTGTTATTTCCAAACGGCTAGTTATCTACCATTTTTCGAATCTTTCCCCATTTGACGATCTCACTAGCCTCACTGTTTTCAAAGATCGTTATACTAAGCCTCGAAAAGAACCCGATATCCCTTAAATAAGCATCCCCGCAGCAACACCCGACGGGTTCATGGGTTTCATTATATCATTTTTAAGAAGCGCGGTCAGAGAATTTCGGTACCCATCCTCGCTACATATGTTCTCTCTTCTTTACCTCGCCTCTGTTCGTTCGGAAATTAATTCCCTGACCCTGTACGTTGTGGACTGTGCAATCGATTTGTTAATTAACTTTAATACTTTCCCCGCAAAATTTACATTAAAAAGTATCTAGATAGGAGACAGATACACTGACATCTGCATGCGTGTATTGTGCTATAAACAATAACTTTCTTATAAGTTTTGTTTTCCTAGCATACAAATAAAATTCTGTGTGAGATATTATGGAAATGGCCACTGCTTCATTCCAAATTCATTGTTTAGATCGACCAAAGTTATAGCTAACTTAACAGCTATAAATCTGTTTGAAATACGCCATCGGTTTTCAATATTAGATCCTCTGATATGATAGAAGTAGATAAAAGTGTAATTTTATTAAAATCAATACTGGGCGCTTGGGTAATCTAGCAGCGAATATAAATAAGTTTCTTATTAAAAGGAACTGTGCGCTTTCCTCTTAAAGCCGCACTCGCCACGAATTGCGCTAATAAACATAAGATAATCTCGCCGAAAGCTCTCGAACGACTTCTATCGAAGTAAATCGTTCTACATTGGAATTTATTCCTCGCGAGCAGAAATGTTTTCAAAACCAACTGAGATCGCTACCCACCTCCCGCTACTACCTTCGACAACCTCCAAACGATAATGCATTCTCGTGTGGATGGAGAACGGGCGAGTTCCTCAAAACTTATCAACTCCTCGGCCAAATCGACGTTTCCACCAAGCGCCGACATATAAAATATTTGTGCCATTATCGAATCGGCGCTGTGATTTCCGATCGAAGTATGGAGAAATAAGAAAGACCCCGCTAGCAGACTTTCTTCGTACTTCCCTCCCTCTGTACCAGCCGATGGCTATGTCCTCTGCTCGATAGTAATAAAACTGGAGATCGACAACGGAATGGATTTCTATTAAGGCGGCTGATTCTTATGAAATATGCTATCTTTGCAACTGCAAATATTGACTTTTTTGAAGAGAATTGGTAGTGGAGGACCTTTCGAGTACCCTAGAGTACATTTTTCTACTCTGTATTGGCGTGGTAAGCGCTTGGGGACTTTTGGCTTTTGATTTAGGCGTATATGAAATGGTTCTATCCTAATGTGACTCTTTCTCTATCGACAAACGGGAACATATTGATCACTACTAAAGATTACACTGAAATACCAATATGCATGTGGAGAGTATCTAAATTTAGAAGCTAAAAAGAAAACTGAAGCGAATAACCTGTAACTAGACGAACTGAAGCGACAATGGGGAAGAGGTGCGAGGGTGGCGCTGATAACAGATAACCTCACGGATGTTTGTTTGTAATATTACAATATGTATACTGTTGTTGGTGAATCGCAACCATGTAGGGAACTTATTGTTATTTTGCATTGGTACCTGCCCAAATCCGTTTGACGGTTAAGAAAAAAACCATTGAAAGTCGGCCAAGTTGGGTTTTTTAGTTTGTTGGTTTTCCAACACATTAATGGAAAATTCTAATATATTATCATATCCATTTGAAATCTTTTAAGTCGAATTAAATTATCAGGTGACGGAGGGATAGGCCCTGGCTGTATTTCTGCGTTCCCAACAAAATAGAAAGTAAAGTGAAGAACGTACCAAGCTTATTAAGTCCATATAACCAAAATTAACTATCGTGAGTTCCTCCAATCCATCTTTTATTCATAGCACGTAATAGAACTAATCAAACGATAACTTAAACGTAACCTTATCCCACATTAGATGTTCTCGACAACAAAAACGACACATTGGCGCTTCAAATTGAATAAAGCCCCTACCCGTGTACGAAAGTTTTTAATCCCGGGTAATTTCTGCCGGATTAAAATATACATGGATATAAACAAGAGGATCTTGACGAAGAGATGAACACGCCCCGGCACGGGATTGATCCTGTAGCGGTCGGCTGTTCTTTTCGCGATACGCGAAGTACACGAACTAATTTGCGCAAAGTTTTAATAGAGGGAGCAGCTTAACTTTGTCGGCGGAAAAAACTGCTTACTTATCCCGGTTCCGTCTTTCTTAGCTTACTGGGGTAAGTCGCGATGACTTTGTTTTAAGCGAACTCCAGGCAAATGACGGCGTTAATATTAAATGTAAATCAGATGATGTAAAAATTGTATTGTTGTTGGAAGTTTCTTGTTTTTCTTGCGATTATCTAGTTCGGGGCAGACCGCATAATAACGCTCAAATTTTAATAACTCCAGTTAGAAGCAACGGCGTTTAAAGCACAGTATAAATGTATATTTTAAGCTATGCAAATTTGAGCTTGTAGTACGTTTATTTCTGTCGTCCCTAAATGTTGCCGGTTGAAATGCAACATCAATTTTCATAACCTTTTAATTTTTAGCACATTCATTGAAAAATTCTGGTCTTTTGTTTGTTCCTCTGTATACTCACCTGACTTTTTCTTGTTTCTGTACCGGATTAATCTGAATCTCGTGCGGTGCCGGAGACATTAACAAAACAAGGCATTTCTTTGGAGAGTGATAAACATATCGTTTCGCTAGGTATTTTCCACGGTCTCTACTGAATATCCTTTGTTGTATTATTTATACATAAAATTCACCTTTCTGTTTTTCTTATTGTGATTAGAAAAAATTACACCCCATCACGTTCACATGATAGCAATATCTCATTTTGCATGTGCCTAAAGTAAATCCACGTTGTTTCCTCTTTTTTTTTGCTTACTACGCCCCCGTATATATATTGAAAAACATAACGAGATTAATATTTCACCCCGGAATCCATTTTATGAATCTTCTCCGCACGATGTACATAAATCCCGCCGCCATTCCACAACGTTGCTATGAAAAAAATCTTATAAGTTAAGATCGGTTATATACGTTTTCATCTAAATAAGATATACTGATGCAGATACACTGGATGTATGTACCTATATATATATTATATATATATATATATAACATAAGCTGTTCCTACCTTGTGTTTAACCGCTGAGGTGTACAAGGATAGTAAATGGTTTGGGACCACAGATGATTTAAAGCTGCTTTCCTAGTTTACCTTGTTTGATGATGAACAAGGAGATAGGCATAATGAACAAAACACAAAAGTAGTAAAATAATTGTAAATAACTTTAATGCCTGTAAGAAACAATACCAAGTCACATGTAAAGGTCAAATATTCTTACACGTATTACATCCAATAGACCTACACACCTTAGACGTACAGACACCGGAGTTTCATGTATCTTGAATCCCACCAATGTACGGCATTGCAAGTAAATCTTATCAAACGCTGCTCAAGTATAGACGTACTGTTTCCCTTTTTCCAAACAGATGTCAAAAGAGAAAATCAAGAGACATCTATTGACACAACAAAAACGCCAATTTTGTTTTTGTCATCAAAAAATAACCCCAAAAACCTCTTAGGAAGCCCTAAAATCGTTGGCATGGATAATTTAAGACCTTTTAAAGCACAATATAGAGATTGTGATCAATTTTATACTTGGCAACTATCAGGAAGAGGTAGAAATAGTATCTGACTCGTCTTAAATTCAGAAGGTTTCAAAAATCGAGTGTTTGTCCACATAGGCCTGAAGAGGACCGTAAGTTAATTAATAATGTAAATATCAATTAGATAGCTATGAAAGCATGAAAATTTTCAACAAAGAAATATGCTTTATTCACTTTCCCTTCACAAGATAATAGCGAAGCAGTGAAGATTGTGGTAAGGGCGATACCGAAGTGTTTCATGATCTATAGAGAGAAATTACCAACACTACATAATACAAGCGAAATGATTGCTCAGCCATTTTACATTAAAAGCATTGTAAATTTAAAAAGAACGGAAATTGATTATGGGGCTCTCGCCTAAATTTTCAGCGATCAATCAACGCGAAGAATATGTAACATATCACTACGCTCTACGATAGTTCCTATTCATATTTCACGCTTATCCTAGTCTAGAGACCTACCGCCAATGTCCGAGATCAGGACCGTCGGTATCTCGCGTACGTCGACGTCCATCCCGGATTTACTAACCGGAGTTAAAACCCTCCGGAATTCATAAAACTCCGGTGTGTCCGCGTATAACTCAGCTCGGATGGATATAATGGACGCGAGCGCTTTTTTTCTCGTTGCCTACCACTTTTCTCCTGCTTTTTATTGTGTTCCTTTTGCTCTTCTTTCTGCCGACAGTTCCGCATACCGTGTCACTTTTTTTTTTCTACAGCGTACCGAGTGAATCACGGATAGAAGGAAGGAAAAATTAAAAGAAAAAGCAGAATTTCGCTATCTTTCGCTTATGACGTGAGCTGTCCTTTGCATACAAATTTTCAGTACAGCCGGAGAAGTACGGAATGTAATTTTCCTCAGTGGCAATTAGGAAAAAATTAATAAAGTCTTCCTTGTGCAACTGTTTTTTAAAGGAAGCGTAGAGTATGCTGGGATTGTTTCATAAATGTAGGTGCTTTCCCGTTCCACTGATCCACAGCAGCATTTTAGAATTATAACATCTAATTGAAAATATCAAGTTACGTGAAGGAATAAAATACAATCACTCCTCCTTTTTAATTAATTTAGACGTATTAGTAACAGGTAATTTAAAGGAGTGGATAAAATAACTAATTTCATTTCAAATGAACTAACAAAGAATCCATTCTGAGGGCCAATTAGCGTTGCTATAAACTCATTATTTTAACATCTACACTACAGTTATTAATTAAATTGCTTATTGTACAAAATTATGAAAATAGGAAGCCGAATGCATTGTCCATGCAAATTTTTTTTATACCACCCAGCCCAGCATTACCTCCTTTCATGTCCACCAGCAGCATTACCTCCTTTCATGTCAACTAGCGCTTTTAGAAGAGAAGAGGAGCTATTGTTATTGATCATCATTAGAGATAACCAAGGCAGATGAAATTTTTACTTTTTTGCAGCGACTAGACAGACTCGAGCCTATTTGACTCATAAGAAAGGATTCGTGTTGCCTACTGGTTTCCCCGAGAATCGACAAAACACGAGTCTGTCTAATCGTGTAAAAAGTAATAATTTCACCTGCCTTGGCCATCTCTAATCATCATCAAAAACTTTCATTAATAGTCTACACTCCAATGAATACATAACTCTACAAAATAAGATGCGGAACATTTTGTAAGTTACGTGTATATTAAGAAGGCATCCTTGAAGCTATCCACTTTAAATCCAGTACTGGTACTTGAAAGTTAATAAACACTTTAAGAACGTACCGACGAGTACTACCAACACAATGCTATGTAATAAAATATTTTCAAGGAATGAAACAGTGCCACGATTTCTCATTATATTTCATGCACAACCATTGTTACAAATTAAGTACAAAATTATTACAAACTATTGTGACAAACAAAGCAAATGGTTCTCGATCTCCAAAAGAAAAAAGAACGAAATGATTGTCTGACGAATCGTTGCTTTTGTAATTCGAAATAATCATTTTCATTCTACAATTCATCACAAATCTAATTTACTCAGAACATGAATGTCTTTCTTCGCTTCAATTATTAGTCATTGAAATTCCTTAACCATAAAAAACGCTATGTTCGTAATAATCTCTTACAATTGCTCGTTTCTGTCCAAATTCTTCCCCATTCTTGTATTTCATGGAAAGTAGCAACAATAACGCTTTCAATGGAAACCTGCGCCATAATAAATTATAACAAAAGCGCCATATTATTCAGCGCGTGAAAGTACTTTACCTACCTAGCGAGGTGATTGTCTGTGCTACAACTACACCACAGTATGTGGTGACCTAAAAAAACGAACTGCGTAGCAATCATTACGAGAACTTTTGTATGGAAAGATTGAATATTTTCCCAATTTTTCCGGGCTAATTCTTGGTTACAATACATAATATCGCAAATTACAATATCACTATCTGGAAAATGATAAGGAAAGTATTTACTACAAGAACAGTACATAAAAATTGGGGAACAGAGTTAATATAAAACAACCGAAAGTACAGTATTGGGAGAAAAGTTACCTAAAATTAACTATTTTATTATTGCAAAAAATTAATTTGTTTTGAGAGCAGATAATAGGGAAATAAAATAAAGTAACACCTTCATAGATGGTTGAGAGCTAGCAAAATTTGAGCAGTGTGGACCATTTTTTAGTTTCCTTAACTTAAATTAAAGCCCATAAAGATTTCTGCACTGATCATTAACCTAACGTATCAAGCTCTTGTACACTATAACTGCACATTTGTAAGCAATAAACATATATTAAGTACTAGTTGGGGTGCAATTGTACCCAAAGGAGTAAGACCCCTGCTACGATAAATACGTAATAATATCTTTCTTCTCAGACGAAGCTTGGTTCTACTTTAATAAATTAACAAACAAACCATGCGTGTATGGTCCAGTGAAAACCCTTATGTCTTCATACAGAAACAACAAAGTTTGATGGTATAGGTGTGGTATGTAATGGAGTAAGTGTTATCATAAGAAACCACAGCACATTTACTGATGTTCAAAAAAAAGGTAATTAATTCTCTTAACTCCATACATTAATTAGCAGAATAAAGATATGAAGTTGTTCATGAACACACTGAAGAGAAGAGGTCCAAACTTTGAAAGCTTAAGCATGCCCGATGTTGGCATGCTTAAGCCAGATTAAAGGAATAACCGTTGCAGTACGTATTGACAAATATAACCATATTCCTTATATTTTGTAATCCTTCAAGAACCTCACCCTGCACGGAAACTTTGAATTTTAATTATGCTTTAGACAGAGGCAACTATACAGTTCATCAATCCAATTTTAACTACAACCATCTTCAATCATCACTTTAAGAAGAGCTCTTTCAATGACGAAAGTTTCAGAAATATCCATGTAAAAGATGAATGTACACCAATTCCAATGTTCTTCGAATAAAATTGAATGGAAAAAGTTTCGGCTATCGCATAACTTGAGACTGATGAGCGCAAGCTACGGAATGGAAGATGAAACGGGTGATTAAGACACAACAGACGAAATAATAAGGTTAACGTTTCCACCGCTGCCAGCCGCTATACCCTATTAGACTCGCTCCTTGACTTATCGTGTTCCATCATAATTTAAATCGCCCGTGAAAGGACAAAGCCATCGTCTCTGCGCGTACTTTTTGGACCGAGAGAAAGAAGCTTTTGTTTTATATCTTCGAGACACACTTCAACCGAAACCTTAAAGATTTAAGTTTAAAGAGTTTAATTACAGAAATCATCGAGTATTCGAGAAAATAAATTGAATAAAAGAATGTTCTTACAAAAGTTACCACTGCTTTCCACGCAAATGCTATTATTTATAGTGAGATATTAAGTGTAATAGAGGGAATACGCTAAGGTTGGAGAATTAAAGAAAAACAGGAAAATAGTAGTTGTATTATTTTGTTCTGGAAATATCTTCTGTTGGTTAACAATTTGTCAGACTTGTGTATGAGGTTTTTCAATTGTCCATTCAGGCGAACAGTGTATCTGTATCAAGTTTCATTTTAAACTCGGTAACATTGCCCTAGAAACACATAAAATCTTATGAACGATCGATGACGCTTGGAGTCAAGCGCACACGTGTAACTCAACGAATATTAGTTGACAACAATGAATGTATCAACCGATGTTATAGCACATGCTGTATCTCCAGGTTAGATGATTAATACTAAATTCTATCGTGACGTCTTAAGGTGGCTAATGGAGTACATGAAAACGTTCAGAGCGGTGGCGCAAGAAGTTCGGTCATACAATAAAAATCTATTATATCACACTGTATACAATTAGTAATACATAAAATTAGAAAAATATTAAGCATACACTCTTTTCTAAGGGATTAAAGCCATAAATTATTATGTAAAGTAGAAATATTGCGACAACCACAATAAAGTCTCTTTTATTATCGTTCCAAGAATTTCTCGGAAGTACCGATCTTTTGAAACGGGTCGTTTAGAGATTATTACCGAACAATACATTTAGGAAATATACCGCAGTATCATTCTTGTTTATTTATCACAGGCGTAAAGATATAAATTTGCTCCATTTTACTGTTAAACGTGTGTTGGTGTGCATCTGTCGTTTTTGCGCGAAAGTTTTAAGAAAATTTACTTCAAAATGGCACGTGGCAAGCCTACCAGTGTAGAAAAACGTTCACGCATTATTACGCTGTTTGAAGAAGGATATTCGGGGCGACAAATTGCTGAAAAAATAAATATGAGAAGTTCAACAGTGAATGACATCATAAAGCGATATCGGACAACTGGAACTATAGAAAATCGTGTTCGTCCTGGAGCATCTAGGAAAACAACAAAAGCTGAAGATTTGAGAATTGTATTATTAAACAAACGCAATAGAAAATTAACAGCGCCACAAATAGCAGCCGAAGTCAATCGTGGCCGTGAAGAACAAGTTTCGGCGAGTACGGTAAAACGTCGACTTCAACAAGCGGACCTTCATGGGCGCATTGCCATTCGAAAACCCTTATTATGTCGGGGCAACAGAGCAAAACGGCTACAGTGGGCCGTTCTCATCTAGATTGGTCGTTAGATGATTGGAAACACGTGCTTTGGAGTGACGAGTCAAAGTTTGAGGTTTTTGGGCAAAATAGACGAGTTTATGTCCGAAGATCTAAACCCGAAAAGTGATCCCGCAGTGCGCCTACAGTGAAGCAAGGGCGTAGTTCTGTGTTAGTGTGGGGATGTTTCTTCTTTGCTGGGACGGGAGATTTATGCAGAGTGCAGGGTGTAATGAGGAAGGAAAATTATTTTGCAATACTCCAGAATCATGCAGTGCCATCAGGATTGCGTATAATAGGCCGTAATTTTACATTCATGCATGACAACGACCCAAAAGCCACTGCGTTAGTGTGTAAGAACTATCTAAAGGAGCAAGAAGAACAGCACACCCTGAAAGTAATGACATGGCCCCCACAAAGCCCAGATTTGAACCCGATAGAGTTGTTGTGGGATGAACTGGACAGGAGGATCCGAAAAATATGCCCAACTTCACAAGAACATTTACGGAATATTCTGCAACATGAATGGATTAATATTCCACAATCCGTTTTAACAAAACTTATCCAGCAAAACCAGCAAAGGAGGTTTTTTCGATGAAAAAAAAATATAATGTTCAGTATGTTGTATTAGGCCAGAATAACTTTTTATTTATTTATTTTTATCTTTTTTACCTGTACATACAATAAAATTGCATTTTGTTTTTAGTTTCGTTTGTTTCTGTAACCTTTTCATGTTTGTTACTAACCGACCGAACTTCTCTGAACGGCAGTGTATATCTACGGGGATGTTAATATCAATTAATGCAATAACAATTTCACAGCACAAAATTATCGATTATCGTTTTCATACGTATTATATAGATCTAGAGATAGAAGGAAGAATATCATTTCATAATGTTCATAGTCCTGTTCCCCCTCCATTACCGTTTGTAATCATCGTGATACTACAACAAAATCAATTTCCACCCCATTAGATAATATGTTAAAGCAATCTCAATATCTTCAGCGACCAGCTACGTATTAGAAATCAATAGACCTTACGATAAAATCTCTCCTAAAAATCATTTATATTAATAGACGGCGCTATTCGGAGGATACTTCCGTGCCCTGACTAACTCCGTCGTTGGCGTTTTCGCAAGCTGGCGTCGTTCCATGAAGAAACTTTATAAACAAGTTTTCAACGAATCGGTGAAACTTGCCCGAGAACCTGCTGACACAAAAACTACATGGGGACGTACTGAATCCAAGGTGCAAAAAATTACGCGTCAGCGCACGGATCAATTAGCCCTCTTCCGTCAATTTGGGGAAAGTTCATCCTCTCTCTAAAGCTCCTATACCTACTAACTTTGTACATTCAAATTTGGTTTGTTTTTAGTGTCGGTTTTGTAAAGTTTCCTTTTCCGACAAGGACACGTTGAAGTTTTCGGGGTACCGACGCTGAATTCTCGGCCTGACCTATATAAATGGCTACAACTAAGTCGGCTTGTACCTTTAATGCGTGAATTGCTCAGATTTCGATCGAAGCTTAGTTCGAGTAGCTTATAGAGGGTGTAATTTACACACCGGTAGTCGATAGCTATCGGTTCCTTCGAATAATAAGCAACATGAAGCACAAAGGCTGTTTTGATTTTATTGTAAGGTATTAATCACGCTGTTATCAGATATCAGTAGCTAGTGTAAATGTTTCTTACAACCACTGCTTAGGCTATTACTAAGTGATTTTATTTACTCCTTTCACTGTTCTCCGCATTTTACGTTTGAAATAAAATTATGGGCGACGACTATATTTTATTCCAAACGCAAACGTGAGTGATAAATAATTGGTGCGTTAGGAGTTGTTCCTTTGTTTTTAATTCAATGCTAAATAACTATATTAACGTGCTCTAACAGAAAATATTTCCACATTTTGGCAGCCCAATTAGATTTTACAAAACTATGCGGGGGAAGAAAAGTTTCCGGCCTACAGTTAGCTATGGGAATTACTTATTATACCATAGATACAGTTTGCCAATTTCCGTTATTCCTATTTGGTTCAAAGCAAAGTCTATACATTCTTTCGTTAATCTTTCAAATCAACAAAACAAAGAAAGAAAAGGTGAGTGTGTAATTTACTTTAACCGTATTCAACAATTACCAAGATAAATACCGCAATTTAAATCGTACTAATGTCATAATTCAGTGCAAATTCAGTTTTGAAAACAAACATCAGCCATAATCTTCCTTTATTACCAAACACAACTTTAATTGCCAAACACATGACTCTCAGCCAGAGGCGAACTTCGCCTTAAATTTATCGTACGCCGCTACTCCTTTCCGATAAATAACGCTCAGCTAGCCAAACATAAATTATACCCTGGACCGTTGACCGGACTCGCCGAACAATGCTGCGCACCACGCCATCTAGAGCGCAAAAAAGAAATCATTTCGGCCTTCTATACACGGAAGGCCATTGTTCTTTCCTCCGTGCGCGTAGAAGATGTGGTAGCAGGTACAATGCTGCCATCCAGCGGCCAGGATATCGGGACGTAGGTTGCATTTAGAAACGCCCAGGATTATTTATCTTTTTGGTAAGACAAAAAAGATGCGGCAGTAGATATACATAGAGGTAGATAAATCTTACGAATAGGAATTCGCTCGTATTGCACGAGGCAAGTGACTGCTAAATAACAGGAGAAAATATGGAAAGTTGCGCCTCAATTTTGAAAGCGCGACCGTAAAACGAGAATTGGTTGGAGATCTATGCAAATTATTCAAAACGCAGCGTTTTAAAATGCTTGAAACTTTCCCGACCCTCTCATTCAAGCTTTTAGATAAATTTGCTAATCGCTAATTAATTGCACTATCTACTGATCGCCCTGAGAGAAATGTTATCAAAAGTGATATAACCTATATAGTGTAATGTTGTGTACGAGAGGAAAACTAGGAAAAACTGATTTTTCTACATTAATTAAATTATTTTTACAGTCTGTACATCTGGAAGTGTCCCCAAACGCTCTTTCCACAGTCCAAATTGGAAATTTACACCGATTATTTACACTCTAAAAGAATTAATTTGAAAAGAGAAAACTATCTTCTAAATTTCTGATTTCGCGTATTTTTGAATAATCAAGCTAGACTCTCGGTTCGTAACTAACGCCGAATTTAACCTCATCTCTATGAGATTAACTGGAAATAAATAAAACCCAAAAAAACTGGAAACACAGAAAGAGATCAGAGGGATGTTTGTGTTCAACAAGTTTACATATGTAGGTTGAACGCGTTATACGTGGCGCGAATGACTGCTACGTTCGACGTTGTAAATTGTAACATTCCTTTAGGTTCATTCATAAGCTACTCTCTTTGAATTTTTCCTAGCTAGATATTTCGCTTTGATGTATTTGCTGCCATAACAAAGTACACGTACAGAGAGTTTAATGCTTTACCGTTTCTTTTATTTAGCTAAGACAATGAAACAACTTCTATATGGTAAATGAAGGTCTAAAAAGAGCCATCGAAAGGTATGAAAGATGAGGGTATCGGAGTGAATAAGTGTGAAATTATCTAGGAAGTGAGGTGAAAAGGGTGTTCCCTTATTAGTGCATGGGTGGAAGATAATTACTTCTCGGATGTGATAAATTTTTAAATAAGAAATAATTTACAAGAAGTCCTATACATTATAAAATTTTATTCGAATATACAGGGCGTCAGTTTCCGCAGCACATTGAGATTCATCTTTAAATACAACGCTCTGCATATTGCTGCATTTCAGAAAAAAAGCTTATCTGCACAGATTCATATTGAATTTATAAATGGACGTATTTCAGATATGCGGAAATGCTTATTAAAAGCAAAATGTCTAGAAGAGTTATCATCAACATTAAATTTAGTTAATTACTTCTAAGTAATTAACTAAATTACTCTTAAAAAAATTAATGCTTGTGTCCAAGCAAGTCGATCCCTTTTGAATTATTTTCCAAACTCTCACGATTAATGTATTAACATAGGCGAGGAGGAAAATAACCATACCATATGTTATATATGTATTTTCAGACGTTCTAACGGATGATATCGGACTTTTATTATTCTATTCAACTTTCTGAAACTTCACGTAAAAAGTATCCTCATATTTTCCGCGAGAATAAATTAAATATAAATATAACTTCCTCAACTAGGAAGGAAAAAAAGAGGAAAATAGGGAAAAGAAGGCAACAGGAAAGGGATCGGTCAATTTTCATACTCGAAAAACTACAATAAATAAAATATCCGGAACGCGTTTGCGGCCTGTAATTTGCATGTTTTTCCTTTTCCCAAAATCCTGGCCTTATTGGTTTTGTATCTTGACAGCCTTTTCATCTCATCCCACATCCTCGCTCGCGCGCCCTTCTTTCCAACTTTCCATCGTTCAGATTTTCCATATCTCGCACCAACAGCGAAATATCTGCACTAAAAGAGAGAGAGAGAGGAAAAAAGGAGGAAAGCCGAGATTTATTAAAGTTTAAAGTTTTAAATTACGCGAAATATTTCAAGAGTTTTGCAGCGTGCGCTGTACGCGTACGCGTGCTAGTAGCCTTTCTTTGACCTGTTTATTTTTTCCCGTGTATTTTTGTTCGTTTTCCCGCTTTGAACTGAAGACGTGGAGCATTAGTAAAAGGTAAGTGAAGTCCACGTGCGGTGATCAAATCCTGAAAACGTCGTAAATTTTCGCCGATAATACCTTCCGTTGACAGTTGAGCAAATACCGTTATTACTCGTTGGGTGCGGTCTTTAATTTACGACGCGAAATTATAGTTAGGGCAAATTGCCTCGGACCTTTCTATATCCTGGTAGGTTATTTTGTATCGTCGAGTCGTTAAAACTACACCAACGTTAAATGAAACCACGGAAGACTAGAAATAATTTTTTACGTGTACGCTAAAGGTGTAGCATTTATATTTCAATCTAAAATCTAACGAAAGTGTTGATTTATACCTTTAATTTACTTATGGAAAAGTTAGCTTAGAACTTATGGAAGAAATCTTATTTAATGATAATGAAACATACTCGTAACAATTAACAACAACCTAAACGTGTAACAAATTGTGTATATGTTGATTGAAAACGTCTATGTTACATGGCAAAACCCAAAAAACACTATCTCAACTCTCTACTATTTCAAGTAAATCCTCAGTAATATGTTATTATTTATCCGTAGATCTCGCTCTCATCAGAACTTCGTGTACGAGACCTAAACAAACTCAACGAGAGAAAAGGAAAGACACAAAAACGCTAGGGTAGCACAAGCTTTTCCTCAACATAAACACATCCCGTTCTCCCTTCTTCTCTCTGACGAAATGATCCGTTTACATGGCCTTAGGGAATGAACCTGTTTCCCGCTAACTTATTTCACTGCAGGAACATTTAAACATCTAATACTTCTACCCTCCTGTTGCATCCTTCGCACTCACGTAGGTAGCTGCACGCAAATAAAGGCCTCCCGAGACCCCGAATCGATGACCGCGTTTCTGAGGACACGAACTGTGTGCCCGGGCTTTTTTAACTCAGGGCATAACTCCGGGCCGGTCCGAACTGGCGAATAATTCGCATTCGGTAAATCAGCGCGATACCGATGTAGAGCGGGGGTGCAGTGGAGAATTTTCGAAATCGAAGTCTCTTGTTTTCATTAACGGAAAAGGCCCTGAAGGGCGCTGCCCCGCCTACGATCGAATTTAAAAGTTTAAAGCCGCGGGATAAAGGGGCTCAGTATATTACTTCTATCTGGCGCGCGCGAGCTCTGAGAGCTAACCGGAGTGGAATTAATCGGAATAGCGTCGTCAAAAAATAAAACCGTCTCATCGGTTTCGTTTATTATTGTTATTTCACGTTAAAAATGCAGGTTTTGCTTTTTAACATGAAAAAAATAAACTTTACCGAATATCTACAACACAAAAGTCAGCATATACTTTCATAAAAAAAAATCGACGTCTGCAATGTTTTTTGTCATTAGATAAACAATCTAAAATTTTATAACATGTCGATGTATAAAACTCATTGGATTTATTAAAACAAACGCGAAAGCTAAGGTTTCGATTCAGGAAATAAGCCGGCTTGATAAAATAGCAGGAAGCTAAGCACGGAGCAACTAAATCACATCGTTAGGTAAGGCAAGGCACCCCACGGTGACACAACGCTCCACCGCAAGCTCCTACCAATCATGTTTTATGGTCCTATGTCTGCCGAAATTTCAGCGCTGGGCCTTAATTTCTCTCTGTGGGTTGCTATCAGCGATCGATTGTTCATCAATTTCCCCTATTTAGAGGAGCTGCTTTAGTGCGACACCCAGATTGTTACAAGCACAATGAGATCAATAAATGCGACACAGTTGAGATTACAATAGCGTCAATATTTCAGCATATGAATACCTTGCGCCTAAAACGCTACACTTAATTTTACATCAAATTAGTTGTATTAATTTATTTTTTAATTTTATATTTGTATTTTCGGACTTCCCGCATCATCTATGTTTCACAAATATGAATAGTATTAATTAAAGTAATAAATAGGTCGCCTACATTCCAACCGGAACGTTATTACCAGAAAAAGTGGATGTTTAAACATAAAACAAGAAACCTATAAAAAAAAAGTTAAAAAGAACAAGAACGGAATAAGAAGTGTCAGTGATGTAATAAAAGCTATTGTTTGTCTACAAACTCAAGCCTTCCCTTTTCGACAAATCAAATGTTCTATGGCCGTTTTGTCAGAATTGCTGTAGAAAGGAATAGGAAAGGACATTAGTTTAAAAAGTACATTTTTGTAATTATTCCATTAAACAACTTTTCAGATTCTCGTCTACTTTAAAATGTGTTGATAGAATGGGTTGTTTTTTCATTTGGCGAGAGTTGCGCCCTTAAGTTTCTCATGAGAAGCCACGACTGCGATAAACATTCATAGTTTGCACTTGCCTTTGGCGTGATTTCTTGACAAGTTTCCGATTTAAACCATTGTTTTTACATTATTTCGCGTTTTCCAATTTACTTCCTCGTTTCAAATTACGATAAATTTGGAATGAGTTTCTGTTTACTTTGTTTCTTTAATTTATGTAATTTTCTATTTAATGTTCAAAAATATTTCGGATCATTTTTCTATTTTCGCTTTTCTCTTCGTTTTAAAAATTTACATTATTGTTCTTTTCTAACGACTTTTTTATGGCTCCTTTGCTACTACTCAGTTTCCATTGTGATCGTTAATGTACGACCGTTACCGACTACATGACCAAGAAAATTCTCATTCTCAAGCCTTTTGAGGCTTTTTAAAAGAGAAACACCTCTAGTTACGACAGGACGACAAGCGTTTCATTGGTCGTATTGGCAACGCAATCCAGGTCAGACACTCAACGCTTACACCAGGCACGCAAAAGACGGCAAAGAGAGTGCTGCCGTTCAGCAAATTACTAGTAGTAGTTTTAGGTTCCATTTGAGGATTACTTGTCATCTTAACGCAATCATTATTGTAATTTATGTAAAAATGATCCAACGTAAAAGGACACGTGTACCACCTACATAAACTAGGAAGAGCGGAAAACCAACACAAATAGAGCATTTCAGTAAGCCACATCTCTTAATAAAGAAAAGCCAAATAAATTTCATATTCAGAAAAATACGCGATAAAATTCTACAGGGACAATTTTAAACGCATGTAATGGTATGTGCGGTAAGCCATAAAGCGTCCATACATGTCCTGATAGACGAAACACCATCAAAACATTTGCAATATTTGTACGTATCTCCATCGCTCTTTGTACATACTAGAGAGTGTTAAACAAACTGACGGTAAAGAAGCCGGTCCCTTGTTTCCATTATTCATACGTCACTTCGCCTTACAATGTGCGTAAACGTGAAAGCCGACAGGAACATATGACACCGTTAATGTCCTACACGACTTTGCATAAAATGCGGGCAAATCGGATTATAATCACGGAAAAACTTCTCCCTTACCTTTATCATACGGAACGTACAACACATATGAAAGCGGCGTTCGTTATTGTATGTGAAAAGATAACGGATAACGGCGCGGAACGAAATAATTTCCCCATTGTTTTTTAACGCAAAATGTGTTCCGTTGCGATAATGACGGTCCGATTTACAAAGTAATTTTTTTTGACGGCTAAAAAGAGAGGAGCATGTGTGGAAACAATAAAGCTATGATAAATTGTAGCAAGAAATAATAAATTAATGAAATATATGTACGTACTTGTGTGTATTGTAGAGAGTGATTAATATATCTGGATGCATTTTGAATTTCTTTGTTGAAGCTTGCAGCAGGTGATTGATACCCCAGGTATCTTTTACTTTTTGATAAAATTTAATCAAATAGAAAGGTTTCACTGAATTATGGCTCCACTCTATGAATGTCTCAAACTACTCATAAAATAATAATAATGAAACAAACCAGACCAGTACTCGATAGTACGACGTTGACAAATAAAATAATATTTTGAAGAATCGGATATGCGATCTCTCTCTGGATGGTTTATAAAAACATAAGTATGTTGCCAAATATTTACAGCTTAAAATTCGCCCTGGCTGTTACAAACTTCTATCAGCGTTATTTCCTACGTTCTATCCGTGCGCGAACCTAACCCAATACTCATTATAATTTCATAGCCTGTCATCTAAATACCCCACATTATACGCTACGATGTCTAACGGAAAGGACTAATTACTGCTGTCGATATTAGTAGTAGGCACTAGAAAGTTTAACCAAAACCGATCAACAATATAATTTAGTTAAAATGAGACGTTCAATTAAATTGATGCAAAGTTTACATCTCTAAATTTCATCTCTAAATACGTATGTTATTTTCCTTTTGGCAATCCCTATCAGATTACGTATGTTTCCAATTACAAACGGAATTGTGGGTGTTGCCCAATTCAAAATTGCTACAACCCGTTACTTACGTTCTATTAGAAACATGAAAATACAGCATGCCGAAGATGAAATGAAAAGTTAAAAGAAACCTCGCTGCGGTAATTACACGCTGCTTGCTTGTTTAATGTCACTTAATTTAAACGTTATTAAAGCTTCGCAAACTAACTGGAGGCACATTAATTAAAAAGTATCAATTGCTAGAGGAATAAGGTAAAGCGACGATAAGAAGAGGCCAGAATACAAATTAATTTACTCATATTTCTGCTTTTCGACGAAAAAGCTATCCACTAAAAGGCAAAAGTTCATCTTTGCCGCGAAACATTCACCATACACCGTTGTACTTGTAATTGATTAATTTTCATTTGCTTTAAGTGCCAGAGGTCTTGCATTTTAAGTACATTCTTTTACCTCATTTTCCTAATTCTCAGAAACTGGTTAATTACAGTTTTTTCTTAATTTAATGCTATCAGTTGTTAAAAAGTGTCTCAAGTTCAACTTCTTCAAGATGTATTGGTGGCAAATGGAGGCACCTTTCATTGAATTCTCGACAAGTTCTTCCTACTCTTTAGCAACGATAATAATAATAATATTATATCTTTATATTAATATAAATATGAGCGGATCACTATCCATGAGATGTTGGATGAGAAGCGGCAAAATCGTCGTTATAACCTCTCTCTGGCATGTACACTGGAATATAGACAACATTTGTGTGACTAAATGTTGTCTATATTCCGAGCCCATGGAGATGACTCACCCTCTATATGACCACCAAATTCTTCATAAGAAGTACATTGAGCTGCGGCAAATTTCATAAGAGGCTTAGTTGATTCTATTAATCAAATCTTATGGATTATTTTTTATTATTCGTTGCTCTTTTAGTGTTCGCTCCGTTAACTTAAAAAGAATCTTACAAAATGGTTATGAAAACAGCAGACGAACCTTGATAACAATTGACCCATTGAATTGAAAGAACTGATAAGTTTCAAACTGATTATTTTGAAAAATAGGGAATCCTACTATTTTCTTTAAAAGTAACAGTAGGAGTAAGATTTCTATCAGACCCGTTTATTTTTCCAGAAATAAGCATCTTTGCCTTCTTCCTCTTTACAATTAACATAACGTTAGAAAAAAACCTGGTTACTACATCCGAATGCATCAAAAAGAATAGAATAGCGATTGGAATTAGAGGGCTTCACCTGGGGATTCAAGCTCCAAGTAACGAGTTCCACAGTGTTGCGTACGACGACAACAGGACAAAAGGCCATCCCGAAATCCCCATCTAATTTGTTTAAAACCATGCATGAGCGAGAATTGGGTAAATAAAATTAAAAATACAGTCCGCTTTTCTCTATTATACCTTCGCAAAGTATCCTTTTATATATTAGATCCGCCCAAAAACAAGAAAAAGACAAATTAATGCTATATATTCTCTCGTCGCGTTATTCCATATATTGCCCAGGGTACCAAGGAGTTTCAATAGCATTTTCCTAAGCGGATTACACTAATAACGTTTTTAAGTTCTCAGAAATAAAGGCGACTACAGTAGCGAATCTAATAATGCTTTAATTTACGAGAATACCTACTGCTTCTGGAAAAGGATTGCGTGGTACATTTTGTGATTATTTTAATCCCATGTACACTGCATGTGATTATGGAGTGAAAATATAAAAAACTTCTCATTGCAGCATCCCATTACATTTCACTGCAAAAATAACTAAAATAATCCGTTCCTTTAGTCATAGGCAGCTTCCGCAATCATAATTCTAACCATGCAGGTAGTTAGTGATGTGATAAACAATATGAAATAAATGAAAACCACAATATTATTCACTTATTCTCTACAGTAAACCCGAACATATTTACTAAATCAATGCCGTACATGTACATGGAGTGGTGAGCAAGCAGGAGGTCAAAATTTAATAATGAACGCGCGAAGATGACGCGGCAATACAAACACAAAGCGAATGGTAGCTTATTATTAAATGTTATTTTAAGTGATTTATGCGTTTTAATTACCGTCGCGATGTAGTGGCGGTGCGAGCCTAAAAAGCGCCACCGCATCGCGGAGACGCTAAGTATTAGAGTATCGGTTTACCATCTGAGATGTATCCCCGGTTTTACGGGCCACTTTGCAATTTAAATTGCGCTGCCTGATGGGAGGCTATCGATTTTCATTTGGATGTTGTGTTGTGCTTGGGTATCTAACGCGCAATAATGAAGTAACCGCTTTTTGGGGATAAGGAGGCAAGTATAAATGAAGGTAGGTAAAGTTAATATTGGCCGTATTATGGCGGTGATATTTTTTCTAATTCCGCATATTGTAAGATTTCGCAAAGCTTTTAATGGTACCCAGATATTAAAATTTCAAGTCTCCAACAATATGAAGGGAGACCCTAAATGATTTTACGATGACTTTGCGGTTTCCTTCTACAATAGCGATAGAAGGGGAATGGCTATAACTGGATCGCTAAAAATGGTAGTTATTTCATAAATTCCAGCGAATAACGAAGACCTTGGGCTCAGCTGTCAAAGATAACGGTTGTGTGGAATAGCTTGTAAGGAAAATTTTTCCTATTTGATTTTTGCTAACTACTACAATAGACGTGGACATAGACTAGCTAGTTTCAGTGTCACTTTAGTTATATCCGAACTATTTCAAATTATTTATCAAAACGACAGATGTTGAATCGTCTTCGCCCTCGGGGTTAATGTCAGGTGAGCAGAACGCTTTCTAAGTGTCGTGTCACAGTTCACATTGTACACCTATCGGGTATAAGGATCTATCTGTTGGTAGGAAGCCCGATCCCTAGGGAAAGAATCCTGTTTTGAGCCGAATATATTTGGTGCATAAAAATTATAAAGTTAATATAAGTCCAGCCAACGACAAGCGTGGGGAAGACGTATATTAACTACTTATATCTATCATTCTCTTTTTCGAAAGTTAACATTAGAAATTTCTACAGCAAGTTCTAGGGCATACGGGGTACAAAGGTTATAAATGTCAATTAAATGTATTTCGCTTCGAATCATCTAAATACTCAGTACAATTTAACATTGTAGTGTTGCATGTGTTCAAATATGTCTTCCTAGAACACAGAATCCCGGCAGCAATTGCGTCTTTGTGTCACACTACAGCAAAATCATTCGTTTCGGAATCCATTTCAGTAATTGCATATTTTAAATTGTTAAGAATTATTGTAGGTATCTATGAAAACAAAACCGTTGACAAGGAAACTAACAATAATTAATTATTATTTGTAACTTTATGTCGAGATATCATTCAGACATAATATATTGAGAAGTTGCTCCAATTTTTCCTAGTTTCGATCCACTATTTAAAAGTTATTCAGAAGTGCATTTGAAGAATATTGTGTTTATGTAGAAGAATGCTACAACATTTAAGGTTAGTGGTCATTTCATTTCTCGTTTTCTGTTTTGAAACTATCGTCAAACAAAACTTTCATTTGCCGAAAGAGTGTCTAGGAACATTCTCGGATTCACGACCCCCAATTTTAGTAAATTTCTGACATTTGTAAAAATTTCGAAAATTTCTTTAATTTAATCTATCAAAGACATTACAATATATAGATATATATAAATTATATATATTACTGTTTTATATATATTATAAGTAATACATATTTTTAATTAAAATCGTTTCGTAACTTACTATAGATCGAAAATTAACAAATGCTGTCGATAACCGATCAGAGAAAGGACGCTTAAACAATCGAGCACTTTAGTGCTAGTTCTTGTAGAAGTTCGACGTGTTTAGGAATAACTTCCCAATGAATCTAACACAAGTAACCGACACTTATTTAGAAAAATAATTGGCAGTGAAGTTTAAGTCAAAAGATACTTTCGACAATCCTTAATTAGACAAATCACGATGAAAACTAATTTTATAGTTAGTCGTGACTGTTACGCCATATACTAGTCATTTTGTAAACTTCAAAATCATTTCTAGTATTTTCTTTTGGCCACATTTATTAAAAAATATTTTACGGGAAAGCTCTATGATTACTAGTTCCTGAGATATAGCCGGCTGCCGTTCTTATTCGGCCACCTGCCACACAAGTCATTAAAATGGGTATTAGTTAAAAAATTTAATGTCACTGCAGTATTTTAAACAATGCAACTCAAAATTTACTTGTCGGAAATACACAAAATTGTTTTACATAGAAAACAGTGGCGTGCCTGTAATGGTTCAACCACAAACCTAATTACTTGTTGTTATCATAGATTAACATTGGCATATTGAAAATTTCAACAATTAAGTAATTATGGTCGACTGCTATGGACTAAAAGTTACCAGGACTTCTCCCGGCGGTAATATTAATATTTTTGCAAGAAATACGACCGATGTAATTACGGGTAACAATTCGGCAAGCGCGAAGGAATAGATGCAGAGAAAAATTTAAAATTTTTTGGACGGCGTCCAGCTGTGTAATATTCCTGGTGGTCAGGTCTACACAAATTAGTTGACTTTTTACTCTTGATTTATTGTACAAGTTAGTAACGAGCAATTCGCTTCCAAAGCGCTGTAAAAATATTTATACAAAAGCTAAAAAAAAAACGAGTTATTCAGTGTTTTATCATTTATCACGGATTCCCAACATAAGTAAATTTGCCCTTAAGTAATTTAAAATACGGCCAGTATATTCCCGGATGACGACATGTATGCGACAAACAAAGCTGCGTGGCTCAACCAAGAGTTTTGCTTTAATATTTAGGGTAAGTTATGTAGAAACGCAAGATAGCCTTTTTGATATAATGAATCGAATTGAATGTAATAAATGAGTTAAGATGTTGTTCGGCTATAAGAAATCATCTTATATTCGCGTTAGTTCGTTGTTCCGTTGGAAATGTAAAAGTCGCGGGATAGAAGAACGTTTAAAGATGTTGATCGTAAAAATCTTATATTTAGGTTTTAGGATTTTTTTTTGCTCAGTGCGTGCCGAATTCCTACGTATTACATTTCTAAATCTATTGCTGTAAGATTTTACTACGTAATAAAAAAAATCCTTTATTTAAGGGTTACCTTACAAAGTTACTCAAATTTTGTAAATTTATTCAGCAGCAGGATACGCTTTCAGGATAGTATCCACGCGTACATCACGTATAGTGAATTCAGTATGTCCGCTCGCTTAAGTTAAGACCCCGCTTAATAATGACTTCTTTTCCAGTCATTTTTCTCACCTCCTACAACATCCAATTTAATGTGAAGTTACCCCACAACAATCTGCTAGAAATTATATAATCAAATACCTTATTTCAAAGATAGAACTGAGAAAAGAAGCAGAAAAGAAGTTAACAATTTGATATTTTGGGGATGTAGTTAATGTTAATTCTACATCTTTAGAAAATATATCCGATATACTGGGCGTTTTATAAAAAGAAGTCGCTCAGCAAAATTTACTTTTCTAAATGGAACAACTGTTTCTGTTAAAAATCACGTACCCCAAAGGAAGTATTCCTACGTCCAAACGCTTTCAAATTCAGCAATAAAATGTGTGTCTTAGTTGAGATTTTAAGAATTGAATTTTCACAAATAAAGATATCTTCGTTATAATGTTTTGAACAAATAGCATTTTATAGGAAAAGTATTTATCACTAAGCCCCGAAATCTCCATGTATTGTTTGAAATTTGGTTTCGGACTTCTAATACTTAAATCTAAGTAAGTAGATTATTTTATAAAACTAAGTGCATGAACCTGATACAAACCTGTGAAATCTGGAGGATGACTCAGGTGATTGCAAGCGTGGAACATTTCAAGAAGAAGATATCACACAGTATAGCATCGTTTTTATAGATGACAAACAAAAACTAACAATAACTAAATATATTTACATAAATCTGCTTATTCAACAAATAATTGACAAAGTACATATCGCACTCCAGATCAATAATAATTTGTGATTATGTGAAACAAAGCCGCATGACACAACATATGATGGATAATCAACGAACCACAACTATCTCTAATATTTCTTCGAAGTTTCTCTATCACTCTTATATCAAAATGACCACCACAAGAAATTCACTCAAAATTTCCATGCGCTAGCGTTCAGACTCATTCTATATATTCTCTCTGTCTAAGTTTGCCTCGGTTTCCTTGATGTTTTCCTCAAGTGGGTTCTCCGGTGTAAGGCATTAAACTTACATATTACGCTTCTGCTTCTGTATTGCCGTTGCTATTAACTTTAATCTTCTTGGAAGGGCTGGAACTCAGCGTGCAGCGGTATTCACTCCTACTTCGATTCAGGATCTTAATGATGGACCCATGTTTCGACTCGAGTCGATAGATCTATCTGCTCTCCACGAAACGCGAAAGATTATTAACACATCTCTACCAGCATACGAATTTGCGCTAACCTATATCACTTAAGTTACATACGTGATCATTTAAAATTCTGAATGTTGTCGCGTATTAAATTCTTAATAAAGCTACCGCTTCTTCAATCTCGTAACCGACACTATCGAACAGCTGCCTTTTTTAAACGTCCGAAGTTAGCAATATGACCATCATCCACTGATTTTCGACCATTTTCAAACAGTTTTGAATACTCACATTTAATTCATTCCCGGAAACATCCAATATTTCTTCAAGGATAATTTTTGGAGACGTTCTTTGTTTTATATGAAGAAAATTGTATTGCAATGAAATCCCAACTGGAGATATAAAAGAGCCCCTTGTGTATCTGAACTCATGAATAAGCTAATAACTTGAAATGTAACCGGAAAAAATTATATTCTAATAAAGTAGCATTCATTGGAATTTATGTACAATTTGCTGTACATCCTCTTGTCGATAAATTCATTACTTATATGTACACAAGTCGGTTAACTGAATTGCTACTACAACTTGGTAGGCCGTAAATTATCATCGCGTTTCGCAGACGGCAGAAAAAAAAAACGCCGATTTCATCCTGTAAATAATGATCGACGACGTGCCGCCGTGCCATTGTCCGTATACATTTTTTCGCTTTTACAAAGTCGGACCTTTACACGCTGATGTTTATTAATACGGCCGTTGTTTTACAATTGATATTTATGGCAGTTCTTCCGTCCTTCGAGTCATTAATTCTAATAAAAAGTACGTACGACTTGCTCTTTAACCGGATTTGCTTCGAAACGAGTATGATTCATATTCGACTTCGGAAAGCGAGAGGCGATTTTCGAAATCCGACGCGCATTTGCTCGTGTTACAAATGGCATGCATGGAAATCGTATTTTCGTATTATGTAACTACGGTCGGCAAAAAATGTTACGAATTTCCATATGATATCTACGGAGAGAGATTGGAAGAGAAAAAATTCTTTTGTTTGTAGACTTAGAAGGAAAATGTCTGCTTATATGAACCGTCAAACAAAGACAGGATTTTGTCTTCTCCCATCCGCAGATATGAGGTACGCCATTGTAGTAGTACTAAGACTATCTTGTTAGAACTCTTGAACTTGTTATGTAAAGCGAACTTTTTGGTTGATTTAAAAGTAATATGTTTTGCAGCACAACCAACACAAACATTGGTTTGATTTAACAAGAATATTTTTAGGTGAATAAACACATAAATGTGCAACACACAAGGAATTGGTTCCTTTCCCTCAGAGCTTATACCCTTCAATTATTTTGCCAGATGGTGTCACACTATAGCAGATACATCCCCCAAAAAAGGAGGAACATGAAAGCAACAAACTATTTTGTTCCTCACAAATTAGTATTTCCGTATTAAAACTTTACCCTACTTACTCGTCTCGCCATTCGGACTTCTTTCGAATTACTATTGATGGACTCCTAAAGCATTATATCTAAACGCTCAACATCCGAAAATATTTAAATTACAGAGCGATTTTCTTGCGGGTCATCGTGTACCGCAATTATTTAACATCTCGCATTCGGGTTCTGAGAGCATTCCATTCGAAGAAGAGTATGACATCACTTGAAGATAATTAAAACGCTTTGCTGTTGAATTGATAACTTAAGAGTGTGAAATTTCTGTGATATTTGCTAGACAAGAGTAATTACGCATTGAAGCTGCTTTTGTGTATACGTCCCGCATTCTACGTGAGGACCTGCCTTGGTGTTCTGTCCGGTTGTTCCATGGACAGATATAGTGTGATACATTCCCGCACTATCAACTGCAGAAATGTAGACGTTACACGTAATGAAGCATTTAATTAATTCGTATTCGTTGAAGAAGGCGCGATGCTCCTTTTCTATATTTTTTTTATTACGAAGGGAATAACATACTGTTAGTTATACACACTTTATACAAGATTTACTGAATAAAACTGCCACATGAAGCTTTTAATAGCAGATAACATTGTACTAACGTTTACTAACTATTTAGTAAATTATAAAAGGTAATTTTTAGACTTTACATAAATTCCTACGTTCTTCATCCAATACAAATTCTTCATATTTGTTCCTCGTTATTTATGTTTCACAATGTTATTTGAAATTTATTGCAATATCAAAATTTGCTAGAGTTTGCAATAACAAAGGATGTCGAGGTCAAGGACATAAATCTGAAACCAAATAGCGGAAAAGAAGAAATCCCAATTAGAAAGATAATAATACGTCACAATGAACCAATTTTATCGTATTATTAAAACCTAACAACGTACATGAAAAGCTTCTAAGCTTGTTGAACGAGTCACCTACCATAAACATACAAATTGAAGTAATACAGTACAAAACAAATTGACAGAAAAGTCCTTTCAAGTTACTTTTAAAAGTAACTAATAGGATTAAGCATTACTTCCAGCAGCTATAACAATACCAAATGTTTGCATAAACTACACATTGTGTTTTCAAAATTAAATATAAATGCGACGAGAAAGTTTACAAAAGAAACTATTACACCGATTTTATATATATTACAGTGAACTGAGACTCTCTCGAAATCGAGCGACATCTCTTATGTATGTTTCGTTTAAAGTTTTCAGTACAATACTCGGGTATTACCGACGACTTTCCTGCTTTACATATAACCTATACCTAGAAATACTGGATGCACATAATTTATAAGTGTTTCGTGTTCGAACAAACTACCTCGAAACAATTTCAAAGAGACTCCATCGACTCAAAGACGTAAACACGCTTCCCTCACTAAAGTTCTCTTCCACCTTTCTACTGTCTATGTGTATATGACACGAATCATCAGATTTAAGTAGGTCAGTGTCTGCCAAGTCGCTCGGACGCGTCGAACGGGAAAATGTATTCTATTTACGGAAATATGACGATTGGTATTCACGCGGGAATCTTCAGATTATAAATATCAAAGATATTACTCGTAATTTGATAAAATAGACAGTCCATATGGCAGATCCCCTGGGAAAAGATATTTTCAGGTATATCGCAAACCATTTTACTATTTACCCGACTATTGTTAATTTGGGGACGGTTTCAGCCGAGAGACAAAAAATATAGCACGTCCCTTTTAACCAAAAAATATAATGCTAAGATAGCTTAGCTTCCTCATGGTATTGATGGAATAATTCTCGGCAAACGCAACCAAAGGAGAGAAAAAAATTACACTAACACACGGACATGTTTCTGCCTACCCGGCGTCATCAGCGTGGTTTCGAGAGTAATTTTTTATCTCTACCTTCTATCGCTGTTGCCTCACAGTTAATGCCACAACTTTCAAAACGACAAGCTCGACATTTCTTGGCGCCGGGTAGGCAGAAACATGCCCGTGTGTTAGTGTAATTTTTTTCTCTCCTTTTGTTGCATTTTGCGTGAATTACTCCATCAATACCATGAGGAAGCTAAGCTATCTTAGCATTGTATTTTTTGGTTATTGTTTCTAGGCATTTTCTGATGTGTTCTGTTCACGTTCCTCTTGTAAAACGGGAGATGTCAGGATCGAATCCTTACCGAGATTGATGTTTTTCAAAAATTTTATTACGTCGGAAAAGCCAAGGAAATTGCGAATTATAACGGGAAATACAGGTTGAGTATTGAGGAACCGACCAAGCTCCAGGAATATTTTATACACGTGAAAATAATATTTAAAGAAAACTCACATGCTCTCATCCGATTTTCATTTGTTTTCAGGTTAAAACATTTTAATTAGCGTTCTCGTAAATTAGTCCAACGCACTAGATTTGCTAAAACGGATGCCAGAAAAGAAAAGTCAATAACCTAAATAAAGGAGATTAACCGAAGTAAGGCTTGTTTGAAAAAGAAATGACCAAGGATTTTCATTGGCAATGTGTTTTTAACCAACACATTAAAGATATATCGCAAACTAAACATTTTGTTTCTGCGCCATCGTATATTGCATCCGAATATCACTTTATCTGACAGTGGATCCACTTAACGACGAAATTTTATTACGTATAACGTATATGCAGCGTGTATTGCAACCGGCCGCCAAACACATATTGGATACTGCAATAAGATGGCTTGCGCATATATCACGAATCACACAGCCGAACAACCACTTCCATAGCGATGCCTGTGAAGCGCACGGAAAGTGGCGAACTTTAATTATAATGTTAGAAATAGCGCTGTCACTAGCAACACTGTTAACGCGGTTCGACCACATTCTCTTTAGAAACAACTGTCTAAGCGTCTATCTTCCGACATCGTATGCAACACTTCACCGGTCTATATAGCCGATACCCCCCCTCATGCAGCTCCACTTTCTCTATCCCCGAGGTATATATCTGCACATAGGAAATAGTTCTACTTTGGTTCACGTATGTACGTGAGCCCTTGTGTTTTGCTATTTCGAAGCTAGCTAGACTATCTTTTTCGGTCGCTATTTAGTAATCGTTCACTATTACGTTTCAATGCCACAAATCAATAAATCCTTGAGGAATAAGTAAGATTTATCAACATGAATAAATCATACTGCCAACTATCCACTATAATGCAATAATGTGAATATTTCCGCACAGCATTTCGTATTCAATAATAACATCCACAACGTTTCCACTAAAGACATTGGCAAAGTTATTATTGTCGAGTTGGTACGGTGCCACGCTGGCTGTAACTGCAACTCGTATTTATGATAAATTACCGGAGAGCATCCGGACCAGAGCCAAGCGCTTGTTTAGTGTCCCGGAAAGAGCTGGCAGGACGCGGCAGGCAACTCACTTGGACCTTAACTATTTGGACGGCTATTTCTCAACGGACCAACAACTATGCAGGAGAGAAAGGCGAAAGGTTGTTACTACGCCGCCTCCGGCATAATGGCCGGTGCATGAATCTGTTTTGCTACATAACAGAAACGACCCAAATTAATTTCGGCATCGAGGTATCTCGCGACATAGACGAATTTGGGATGATCCTTGGCCCGCCAGCGGTCAAGTTTTCTTGGACGCTATGATTCAAATTAACATACACTAGTGACTTCTCATTGCATCTTGAATTACGAAACTAATGTTTCGGTGAACTTATTTTGAATGTCATAATCGAAAATAAATCTAAAAATACCTAGCGTCTTATGTCGCTACTCTAGCTTAAAAAATACAGTACTAAACATTCTAGTATACTTAAGGAAGAACGGCGAGAAAAATATTTTCTAGCTGAGCCACAAAAGTATTCATAATTTTCATAGCTAATGACATGACTAGCGCTGTTTAGCACGTCGATTTGATAACTATCAGAACAACACTCTTTTAACGCCGAATCCAATGGTCCTCCTTTTCAATCTCGGGGTTTTTATTCTATAAATATATTTCCAGACAACGATGACCCCATAGAATATTACTTCTGTATTTAATTTTCCAATTTAAAGTAATTTAATCCATTAAATACAGAGAGTAAAACTGTTTGGTTTCAACATTTCACGTTTTTCCAAATGGATTAGAGCTGCTTAAGCCTCAATAGCTTTGTCACCAGACGGTAAACCCTAGCATATATTATAGGCTGAACCAGAGTCTGCAATTTAACCAAATTGTGTACTTCTATTTCAAACAAAAGTTGCCCAACAAATTCTGAAGATTTTAACGTGAGGCGTTGTTCACAAGTGAGTTTTCTAAATTATAAAGTTACTTATACAACAAAATTTAGAAAAAAGCATTAACAAATTAATTATTGAAATAATAAAAATAGCGTTAGTTTGTCCACCTGTCTTTTCAGCACCAGCACTTCCACCAAAATTTACATTTCGTTCTATAGGTACTTTCTTACGATATTTCCCTATAACGAATTGCGCGACATGACTCAATGCCAAATAACAGTATAATAAAAAGTTATTCAAAAATTTATACAGATTCAAAGTAAAGCATAATGTATAATCCGAAAGAAGCTTTTAGCGTTAAAATATTCGGAATTTAATATTAAATTTATGCCTAGAATGTATAATACCTACGTGAAATGTTAAATCTCTTAACCCTGCTAGTGCTCTAATTTAAATATTCCTTATCGGATCTTCAAGACATCACAATACCGTCTTCAAAAGAATACAATCTCCATCAATGATCACACCAATCGGAGGATGTCGCATTTTTCGCAACGCGGAATTAATTTTAACGGGTTCTGCCCATCCGAAGTCATCGGTTAAGGCAAACGGCCCTAACGTTTCAATTTCTATGCTAAAAACATGCTAATCGGGTGGCTCAATTTTTTCGTTCAAAGGCCTCGCCCATCTTCCCGGCCGGGGAAGGTCTTTCGGTACCTCGCCATCTAGACGTTGTCGTTAAAAATTAAAGCAGAGGGGTAGCCGTTGGGTCTGTTGACGACCTTTGGGGGGGAAAAATTCGCCTCGACCGAAAGAAAGACGAGTAGAAAGGTAACTAACAATAATTAACGGAAAGGATCTTCAAAAGTCTTTTTCATTGCTCCCTTTACCCTTACGCGCCTTGTTTCACATCCTTTTTTTCGGGCTGCTGAGTTGCGCCGAGTCTTCGTTCCAGAAAGTTTGATGCGGAGTAATTTGTATCGCTTTTTTCCGTTCGCCTTTTGTGTTCTTTAGTTTTTTTTTTAATTAGATTTCGCTACACGCCGAGACAATTGACGATGGCACTTATTATTCCTCGCGTTTGAAGCTTTGTTAATTACGTGGCAGGCAGCGCGTTTTTGACATATTTTAATGGGGATGCCGCCTACGTAAAATTAGAGGTTGATAAAAGTTTTTGGAGGCATGTTTTTTCCGAAAATTTAATTTAGCGCGACAGCGTCGGCATTATATGATTATGTCATAAAATGCAATAACAATGTAGCAGATTTTTAGTTCAAAGTATAATAAACAATTTATATTGAATTGACTTTTAGGCTAGATCCATACCTGTTTTTAAGCTGAAACTGAGAATAACTGTCTTGACTGAAATGTGTACAAGAGGACGATAATATATGGAGTAGTCATTGAACAGGAGTCAGAAATCCGATACGAGGGTAACGTCTTAAGTTTTTACAAACCACCACTAGATGGTGCTGGTGAAATTTGACGTTACAATTTTGGTAAAATTTGTTACTGTTGACTCAGTTGCTACGCACTTACTGCTCAGAAATAGATACAACATAGAAGATTGTGACGCTTGTATCTTCAAATAAGAATCCAAATTACTGACTAAGTGGATCTACAAATTACACTGTCGCTGGTTTTTAGAGAATTTCTAAAGAACCTAACAATATGTTTAGCGAAAAGTAAAGAATATTAACGTACAGAGTAAAACCCCAAAGATACTGCTTCATATCTAAAAATATCCATTACTACTACTTTGTTATCTGCACTTCGTTGACTCAATAAATAAACCGGAAATTGTTCAGTAACCTGTAAGTACTTCCATATTCTCCAACACCTGTTGTAGGTACATAAAATTGACGATAAAGCGTTTTGATATATTCCCGTTTCGCGAACAACTGCAGCTATGAGGAATGTACATTATACAGGTTAATATTTATATTTCGTACTTACATTTCCGCGAAGCTAAAATAGGAAATGGGTAGTGGAAGGAAACAAATCGATAAATACCCTGTTCTCACGTAAACTAGAACGATCGAAAACACGAAATGAGACATTCACATATACAATAAATATGTCATGCGGTGACATAGTCGTTGTTGGCGTAGGTAATTTGTTGCGAGTTCTTTCCTCCTGTTTATCGCTGTTTTTTTTCTTTTTTTTTTGATAAACGAGACGTTAACATGGTTATTATTATTCCATTTTTATTTATAGCATAGTTTTCTAATAGCATTCGTAAAAATAATATCTCTGTTATGAGAAAGTTCATGGTCAACCTGAATGAAGATCAATTTCGTGCTCATAAACGTATAAGCTGTTTTCAAAGGAGTACGATTATTCGAAGTTCCTAATGCTCGAAATTAAACATAAATTCTTGAATGAAATGTTGAATGAAACGTTGGAAATATAATTTTATATTTTATTTACTTCGTTTGAAGTAAAATTAATATACTTACTGTAGAAAAATTAAAAGATTTAGTAACGGCAACCTCAAAAGTTTGGATGAGGTTAATAATATTGGATCTTACTTAAAGTCATTCAATTGGTCATGAAAATTGTACGTTAACACGATTTATGAAAGGTTAATAATTTTAAAGAGACCTGTTTAGTAAATTATGCCATTTTTTTGCGAAAGACGAGCAATATAAATCTTAAGATGAAGACGCAAGTAGGAAATGCAAATATTCCAATTTTCTTAAGGTGTTAAACGAATACTTTACTTTTATTCCAAAGTTTTCTTTAAATTAAAAGATTTAACGCCAGCCAAAACAGCAAAAAGCGTTGAGCGATGGAGCAGCTGATCTAAAGATTACGCAAATTGCACAAAATTTTCAAAGCAAACGATTGATGTGATGACTGATGACAGAATTCTCACGATGAGTGATGAAGCTCATCTCCATTTGCCTAGTTGTTTTTACACAGAACTTTCACTATTGGTCAGATCAAAATCCTACACAAACAGTGGGGTATGGAGTTTTGAAGAACTACGTAATTGGCCCATACTTCCTTATGAGGAATTTTGGACGAACAGTTACGATTGCAGAGCGTTGTCTCTTAATGCTTGAACCATTTTCTGTTACCCCCACTAAGAAGATGCCTACATGGCAACCGAATGTGATTCCGACAAGATGGAACAAATGGTCACACAGCTAACATTATGATGAACGAACGAACGAAGACATTACTTAGCTCTGCCGTTCCCAAGATCTTAACGTATATCATTTCTTGTTGTGCGGGTACTTTAAACTATTCACGCACAATGAACAAACTTAAAGGACTCATACTTCAGAAAATCGCTATCATACCAGATCAAGTGTTGAGACGTGTTTTTGAAAGCTTCAATGGTCACTACCTCTATGATGTCAGCTTCATATATTAAACTTTAGCGTTCAAGACCTTACTAACTGCTGCTAAATGGCACCTATGCCCCAATACGTTGAATAAAGGAACATGTAAAATGTTTTCTTTTAAAGAATCTTCGTTTCACTCTCAGTTACATAGAGCAGCTTCGGAGCTGCATACCTGGGCTCTAGGCAGCGATACAACATGCAGCAGCCCAGAAGAAGCATCGTGCGTCTGAGAGTGAAACTTCGGTAGACCCATGCGATTACGACTCGGATGTTTCAACCCAGAAATCAAGATTCTTTGAAAGAAAAAAAATCAAAAACCGTGCATCTCCCTGTATTATAGCAGTATCATGTGCAATTACAAATCGTTTCGTTCGTAGCTTGCTTGAAAATTGTTTAATTTTCTGTAGGATTCCTCTTGAGCGCCGAAAACGAAACAATGCAAGCAATAAAATTTCTTGCCTCTTAGTCGCGGTGACGATACCAACATAAAGCGATAGAACTTTCATTGTGCACTTGCTCGTAAATTACTTGCGCTGTTATCGAATCGTCTAACTCTAGTCAGCCTAGGCAGTCGAAGAAGATGGATTTTCCAATTTGCTTGGCAAGAAAACGGAAGTAGGTCGTCGTATAGAAGCATGTCCGGACGACGAAATATCAATATGAGACAAATAAGAGCGAGGAAGGAACAACTCACCCCTTGTATCTCATCTCTTACGACGCTAGGATCGTTGGCGAAAGTAATTTCAGTTCCTCCCCGAAGCTCAATCCAAAGTTGTAAAGTTAATCCAAAGTTATAACGGCTGTTATCCATACAAGTTCTGGATGAAATGTGTTGTTAACAAGCGGTCTAGGTTCTTCCTGCCTCGACTGTGGCGATTTATTTCGGAATCTATTTGAAGTAGGTATGCACCGTGCACGTCTTCGACGGTGTTGGATTTACGACGGAAAGCAATGCGTAAATTAAACTTGAAGATATGTAGGTACATACTTTCCAAGTACTAACACGTTCAAATATGGAATATGAAGATAGCGATAAATTAAGATTAAAATCGACGTTATGTACTTATTCTGACATATATTATTTCGTAACTTATTCTATACTTATGTATTTAAAAATTTAAAATCGGATATTATGTAAAGGAATATTCCATAACAATTGCTATGGAAAAAAAACACAACTTGGCAACTTAGAAAATCACATTTCTCAACACATTAAGCGGAACGTCGCCTCGTCATAAATTATCCAATTACCTTAGCGTGATTCGAAAACATTTTCGCACGCATAAACTGAAATCCAGCGCTTCGAATTGAGCAACGTTTCAATTTTAGAACTTTCCGATTGTTTTTACGACGCAAAACGGATTATACGTATGCAGCAAAAAGGGTCAAAGAAAAAGACGCCAAGCATCACGTAAGGCTTCCGCCGCCACGCTGTAACAGGTCCCACAGTTCCATTAATCACCATGGCATGCAACGTGTACCACGTCAATACCGCCGACACCGGGAAGACAATTCAAATAATTAGCGCTGTCAATCACGGACCCAGTTATCTCCATACATGATCACATGTCTGTAAAGCGCAACACCTACATACGTGTGTATGCCAATCCATTAGCTAACGTTATGGGGTTAGCTAGTGGTACATGCCCAGCAAATGAAGCATGTCTGCTCTGGTTATTACACTGTGATCTGCATTAATACGGCAAATTTGCGTCAGAGCATAGGATGAATGAGAGAATAAGCGAACTGATAGCTTTTCTTAGCGGTGTAAGCTTACCTAGTGCGTGGACGATTCGATTTTGAACTAACCATTTTCATTTCGTTGAATTATAATTTCTTTTGCATTACACATTCACACTCAAAAATGTTATAAAGTGGAACGGTCTTGACAAGTAAATGCCAGCGAAGTGATATATGTACATCACCTTCTAAATTAGTCCTTTTGATTAGCGAAATATCCTCTAAATATATGAATACTGCGAAGTAAGAGGGACTAGAAGGTACAACTCGTTATAAAAATCAATTCACCATTACAGTACCGTAGCAAATGGCAAATCAATACTACATATGGAACACCACAAATAATCCTTATATATTGCCATAATAACCGTATTAACTCCATCATTCTGAAAATCGATGATATTCCATTTGTTCAGAAGCAATATAGAAATACACAAAAACAATGATTACGAAATGCCCAACGGGCAACATTAATTCAACTGAGTAAATACAGGTTTAATAAATTGCCAATCGCGCCTATGCGATTGTACGTACGAACAAGACTACTTCCACCTTAATTTTGTTCTGCAGTACGCGTACAAAACAGATATTTTACACAAAGGGATAAAGGTGCATCCCTACAGCAAGATCTGGATACAAAAAAAGCTTAGCTGTCGCTGCAGTACAAGCGATCAGCACAAAGGCTGGTCAGACACCGGTAGCCTTCGGCGCGTTCAATACATCACCGACATGTTTCATTGCCGCAGGAGCTACGTCTGCATATACTGCCGTTAATTGAAGCATTAAACTCCCGTAAATTATTAACAGATAATAGCCATTAGATGGCGCGGTACACGAGAGCTTCTGTTGCTTGCCATGTAAAACTGGATTTTCGACTATATACTGTGCCCACCTTGTTCGTGGGTGGAAGATAATTGCTTTCGTGAGTAATTTCAAGAACGTTTTCAAATAAAATATATTTGAAGACAAGTGCTGCGTAACATAACATTATTTTCAAACATACATCAAAATAAATTGGAGAATCTTCTTTATTGGATTTTGGGAAAACATAGTGAATGCTCCATTTAAGAAATTGAAATAACATAAATCAGACTTGGCAACGATATCGATAACCATCTCACATAATCTAGACATTTTTCGACGTATTGCCGAAAAATTTAAGAAATAGCCATATAGCAATAGGGATAAAATTTGAACCACCGCTCTAGGTCGGTAAAAAAACTCAAATTATTTAAATTATCTAAAAAAAAAGATGAAAATGGATGAGTATAGGAAGAAAACTGCACCTATAGTGTGTGTTTGTCCACCTTACCACCAAGCCACTAGTTAACACTGATCTGACCCTCTTGTATAGCCATAGCGCCATTTTCGGCTTTGATGATGGCTTTATTAATATGAAAGTTCTACGTAAGACTTTGATCAAGCCGTACTCCCAGATACTTAGTTTTATTGACAAATGGGCCATCATTCCACCTAGTATGATTGGATTTGCGTTCGTTTGTAAAAATGATCACTTATGTCTTTTGGCCACAGGAATAAATCAATGATTTGTCACCGCACACGATATTGTAAACAATTTTTGGGTTTCCATTATTGAATCGGCTCAAAGTTTTTGGACACCAACTTACGCAAGCCACATTTTGTTATTTAGTCAAAAGATGAGCCATGCATCAACTTTCTCAAAGCCAAACCGTCATACAGAATTCTTGGATCGAGCTCTTTGAAATGCCTAAGAGTGTCTGTTGATCAGTTGGCGCACAGCAACGACGGTTCTTTACTGCCTTTGGTGGTTCGCTCCGGGATTGTCGTTGAGACTGGCACATCCAAGTTGGAATTCGCAATATTAGAGAGAGATTATCAACTGATGTGATGCTTCATTACCAAAAATAGAAACTAACTCGACGACAAGAATCCACTGGGGCCAATTGCATTTTTCGAATAACTTGCTAATTTAAAAAAAATCGCTAAGACTAAATCGCATGCCGTATCGGAAACTTTCAATAGATATTAAAATTAATTTGGGCAGGAAACGTTTCATCGGTTTCACCCTCTACGTAGCAGAAGTAAAAAGACAGCCCTCGTATGTATATTGACATTTTCTAAGTGGTTGTTTTATCAGCGTTTCCACTCTGACCAATCCGTTCACCAGCTCGCTCAGCGTTCTTAGAAGTAGAAAGTGTAAAAGCTAGGAGTCTATGATTTTTGTGTTACATCGAAAACTTTCCCCATTTTAACAAAGATATGATGCCATTCACCTAAGTTTTTTTCGGAAAACATCTTCGACAGGATAGACGCGAACAAATTTGGTGTGCATTAAAGCAATAAAATGTGTACAAGACGAGCATGGAATTGAAAAGCCTAATCACAAACCTTTCTTTGTTTTCAATAATCTACCTACAATAAATGCCTGTGTAATTTGTGTGTGTATTAAAAATTCTTAATAAATTCGACTTCTTGGTCTGAATGTTGTTCATTTTATCTCTATTTTGCTTTACCATGTGGGTGTACATTTACAATGGTTTCCATTATTTTTTCTATTATTCGGATTAAAAATTAAAAGTCTAAAAAATAGCCTTATCAGAAATATATTTCATCACGTTGCAAACCATTCTTCTTCATCCAGCATCCATTTCTCGCATCCGGGTGATATGATAAATGTTTTTAATAGAACGATGCACGATCAAATTGGATTCTAGATTTGCCTCATGGGCTCCCCTCTATGCAGGAAGCACAGGAAAGCCTCGTTCCGTGTGATTTCGAGCGACCGACGTGAAGTCCGGGCTCGTGTAACAAGTGGGAGAAAAAAGGCGGTGACGCAGGGGTATGAGACTGTGGAAGGACAGTGGCACGTCCGATCCAATAAAATTTATTTTGTAGTTCGGAACATTTTGTGCATGTTGTTCGTTTTGTTGTTTCGACGTTCTCGTATGCGAAGCAACGCATTCTTTTTTTTTATATTTGAGAAAGTTTCTTTATTCGGCCTGTTTCACAGTATTGTTTGAGAACAGATGAATCACATTAGTCTGTTTATTTTACTAAAACTTACTTGATGCATTTATCAGACCTCACAAAAACTTCCTCTTCTTTTTACCGAGCAAGTTCAGTTACGGAAATTTAATAGCCTGTGTATTTGAATATAATTTTACATTGTGTAGCATTTGCGTTCCAACTTTTATTAGAAGAATTGTTTTGTAAATTACCGAGGCAAGAAATTACTTATTAAATTAAATTAAATTAAAATTAAATTAATTGATTTGAATTCGAAGTATTATCCAATATTTCTTCTGGTGGACTTTACACCACTTTTCATTGAGATGCCTATGAACTCTTTTATTACGAACAATCTGCATGCGTATTTATCGTGGATTTTTTGTATAAGCTGTATACAGACCTAATGGTATATCGTAGATTTAAGATATATCGACTTCGGAAAAGCTAAGAAATTTAAATAAAGGCATATAAAAATTAAGAACAAGCAGTTGCAATTTTTCACAATCCGCAAGTGCGAGAGCTGTTGTTGTTTATCTGCTAACTCTTCAGCCGGTTGAAGGTATTAAGGTTTCTGATAGAAAAAAAGAAAACGCTATATAGAGTTGTATTTGAAAAAATAACGTAGGCTTCCCCAGTCAGAGTCAGTTAAAACTAAACGTGTTCCAGGTTTTGAGTGTGTTATAATTAATTGAAAGCTCGACGTTTCGCCCGTAATCATATGAGGCTTCTCCGGGAGAGACCACAGTTAGCATGGTAACCCGACGCGTAATCCACGCCAGAGGCGAAATTAACTCAGCGGGAAGCAGATGATCACGTTAACTCAGCATGTGAACATGCCAGAAGCGAAAATTAACTGCAGTTGATGTAAGTTTATTCAATTTCATCAAGCGTGTCGTAAAAACAAAAAGATTTTTAGAACACTTTTATTTCTGAGATCATCTATCAATTGTTTATACACAAATGAGAGGACTTCTTAAAAAACACAATGTCCTGTGCGTCTCGATTACGTTTATTTTTTTCTGAAAGGCGTATCAAAAATACATTTGACATAAATTGCCCTCTCTGAATATCAGAAACCATTCTAACGTTCTAGCATAAATAATCTCAAATCCTTAAATATAGGAATACGCATGAAATAAAATTCTAACCGATTTTGACTAATGAGCGAAACATTGCTGGACTGTTTAATTGCCTCCAAGTAACGTCTATTTATTATTCATGCTTCCGAGTATTGTGCCATAAGCTCCTTTATAGCAGGCGAACGGGATTAATCCCTTTTCGAACTTCGAGCGAAGTCAATTCTTCCAGCGAGCAGAAATACGTTTTTGACCTCTTCGGTCGTTTCCCTAAAAACAAATTGATTTTTTTGCACAGGTCCAGTCGAGTGGGGTATACGTATACGCGCTTAACCGATTCAAATATCTTTTGAATTATACTTAATAGGATCAGTATGTAATTCTCTCCATGAAATAAATGCGGCATGAATGAAACAGGAAGAGACCCAATAACATACGCCTTTGCCATTTCTGGCAAAACCTAAAAGCAAATTACAGGTTCAAATCAAAAATTAAAGTAATTTTATATGATAATACTCTTAATAAGTTACTTATCGCAATTATTTTAGTGATAATAAGGTAATGATAAAGTGCCAAACAATGCTAAAGTATCAGCACACTCTGCACCGCACAGGTTTATTTAATTAATCCGGGAACAGCTGTATCGATCCTCATTTTCAACCGCATAACCGAATGAAAATGAAACATCTTTAAATCAGCGATTCCGGATTAATTAAAGTTGTGTGGTGCGGAGTGTGCCAATACTGTAGCATTGTTTGTCACACTACCCCATAATCCTTGCTATCAGTATTAATACTAAAATAATAATAATAACATTCAGTACACACAACAACAGCACACACCAAACACATTCTTTCGAGACGTTCACAGCTTCTGCTGTCTCTCTAACGTGTAACATTTAAATTTTTTATCATTATCCTTTATAATGTGTGAACTGCAATTTGCCCGGAAAGTTCAAGAAATTTTAATGGAATCCAATTTAAATATTTTTACGGCTATAAAATTTAAATAAGCACTGGAACTGAATATAACTCGAAACTGTACCAACTAGTCAATATGTGCACCGCATTTTAGCGTAGATCTTCCCTTTCAACGAATCTGTGAATATATATCTCGAGTTGTTCATGTACATACATATACACACGACACAACTACGTCTATAACCGACGGTTTGGGAATTTTGCAGAAGGAGTTGCGATTTCACGCTTTTACTGCCACTTGTTTGATGACAACTCCGTCCCTTGAATGGAACCATCAAAGATATTGCGCAAAAGCGCCGTGGGATTGAGTTGCTCTGTGAAGTTAACTTGAAGTATATCTTGGAAGATAAGAAATGCAAACATTTTTCAAACGGTTTTTGTTATCCCTCAAATTGGTACTTTCTTACTCGTATCACATTGTATCTTCTTTGCTCATTTGCTTTCCTTGGTTTCTACAATGTTCGCCAACGTTATGTTTTAGAATTAATAATTTTCACGCGTATCAACATTATACTCTTCAAGATCTAGATTTCAGAATGTTGAAAGTAAT
Source organism: Marronus borbonicus (assembly GCA_902655005.2). NCBI lineage: Eukaryota > Metazoa > Arthropoda > Insecta > Coleoptera > Scarabaeidae > Marronus > Marronus borbonicus. The sequence continues at coordinate 28,922,687 of LR737381.1, read as the reverse complement.
TGCGTGTACTTTCTGTTACATAAGGATAGGTTGAATTGAAAAACGCGATACCTTGATTTTCTGAGACGCAACACATATTCAAGCGTGAGGATGGCTGTAAAAATAAACGAACTCTATTACTTCATTAACTGTTACAGGTTCTATTGATTGTTTTTCGTGCTTCCGTTTCCTGAAATGTACGAAGCTGTGCTGAGTTTTCGCAAACAACAGTAGCTAATTGGGGGTTCAATGGAATACGTTATTAGTATTGGAACAAAACTAGGTACTAGAAAACCAAACCAAATTGTAAAAATGGCCAAACAAATGTGCTACGCTGGTAAAAATTGGAAGGAAATTCAATGTATCAGATAAAACAACATCAAAAGTGCTGAAGTAAAACAATATAAAGCGCTTCTGTAAAGCCGACGCTCCAAAATCGACACCAGAACAACAAGAACGGCAAATTTATCGCTTGAGAATGTTAATTTTAAATTACTTCAAATTTGGTAGGATTTCTCTCTTGAAAACAGTAGGTTGACATGCTGAAAATAAAAAGAACGCACCAGCTGATAATAAATTACGAAAATTGGTTCCAAAAAGTTGTTTGGCGCCAATCTTAAGTTCGACAAGTTAAATCTTTGCGTTTCTTTTAACTTTTTGTGCATTATTTCACGTAACCAATTTTACAATTACCGCTATTATTTAATTTAGATTCTTTCCAACTTGGTGAGTTACGTTTGTTTGGAAATTTCCGTTTACTTTTGGTGGTAAAACTGCGTTGTTGGATATTTGGTTAGTGTCAGTATTTACATTTGAGGCTTTATCTTAATTTGAATCTGAATATTAGTTACTTTTATTGAATGTTTTCTTTTTTATTTTAGTTCCAAGCTCAGTTAATTTCTAATATTATTTAGACTACCTCGTAGCTGGTAAGTTGTGTTTGTTCTCTAGTTTCTTCTGAATCTGGAAAAATTTCATCGTTAACAGATACTATAATTAGCTGCGTTCTTGTCTCTATATACATATATATATACATATATATAACCTGCAAATTAGAGCAATAATTATTAACAACTACCACTGTCAAGGCTTCAACAATATTCTCTACAGAACCGCCTCCTTTTCTTTTATTATTTGCAGTTTGCTGGATATACAGCACTTTAATTTCTTATCATCTAATATCCAATTCTTTTCACTGTAATATTTCTCGGGAGAAATGTTACAGTGAAATACAAATTTGTATGAGCGTGTAGGTATGTGTATAAACGCGCCTAGGCTTCCACAACTGGCAGAAATAAATGCATTTCACGTAGAATCCGGATGAATTTTAATTCATATTCCGCACGAGCATTGTAATATTAATACAGGTCGCTTGTAAAATTAGAAATTTTAATTGTCACGTCAGGTTCGTTCTATTCATAACTGGAATTTCACATTCATGCGCCGCTTGTCTGCGGAGACGTGGTCTTTGCCGTCTCGCTAGCGGGTTTAGCTCTTGGAGATTGAAATGTTTTCGCAGAATTACCCTATTCCGCGAAAAAAGGGGCTTTGTACTTTACTGCAAATACTTTGACTAAGAAAGTCTTTTTATCCTGGCAAGAATAAGTAAAGATAATTATTATAGAATTTCGGAACAACTCATTCCTGAACAGTAGTCCAACATCCAGAAAGTGAACCACATAGGGGAACAAAATGGTCGCAACTTTTGCCTGATTTTCCATCATGTTGCCACAATTCCTTTAGAAGATCAAAGAACGATTAATGCTAATTGGTATACAACTAGAAGTGATTGCCATGCTCCAAAAAACCAATCCACAACTACGAATCATCCTCCACCACGATAATGTCACGATAAAATAACAAAGCACTTTTACCCGATCTAAATGTAAATTTTTTCTTTATCCGCCGGGTTTAGGCATTGATAGCGTCGGTTGTGAAGCAACACGTTCCTAGGATGCATCAGTTAGCGTGCGTTTTCTTGGTTGTTTTTCTTAATTTGTAGTCCTTTAAGTTATGATATTTAATGAAAAATCGTTTAGCGGGACACTAATCGTAAATAATATTAACAATAAATCTATCAGCAAGCACGCACCCTAACCGAACAAGCCATTGCGAATTATAGGATAATAATAATAGATTTTTTGCTTTAGTCCTGTAGCGCCTTAAAAAATACAACAAATTTTAGATAATAAAAAGCAGTTGTATGAAATGAAAGCCATTAATGCTTAATATAATTTCCGTCCATTCGAAGTACTAATGCCAGATCGTATTGTCCCAATGGAAGAGATTCGTTAAGGAATTCTCTGCAAAGCGAATACTCGCTGCTCGTTGTTGTTTTTTTTCCTCAACGTCTAATTTCCCGACTCTCAGACGTGCATATTGGAGGTTTATTTCGTTGTAAGCGGCCATTTCTATTTTCATTAGTTGCCGTTATTATTATAGCTGTCATTATTTCCAGAAATATCGTTTCTGGCACTCCTGGTATCTCCGGATGATGTAATGGCGGTAGAATTACCTATATAAGCTATATATATATATTATTTACGTAAATTGTATCGTATCATATACGGAGTAGAAAATACGTATGTCTGTATATATCGTGAGATGAATAATTGACAATAATTGGATGTTACATGAGTAATAATTGATTGTAAGGAACGAATATTGCTGGGAAAATGATCATTCTTATCGTCCAATATCGCCCTGTTCAAAGCAACCATTAGGAAATACTTTAACGCAACAATAGCAGCTACTTCAATATTAAAGAGAGCTTTGTACATTAAGACCTAATTTACGCATACATGGAAATAGTAATGGTATTATCAAGCAAGAAAATATGTTTGAATAACTGACAACTTGGCTACCTAGGTTAACCTAATTAACAAATATATTGACAAAAATGTATGTACAAACAAGATCTCCGGCTTGAAAAGCGTCCGCCTAGTGCGTAGGTGCAAAGATAATTCGTTTTCTGTTCAGTTCAATAGACAGTGTCCATGGTGTGCCGTTCGTTTTCCAGAAACTCGTTAGGTGTAAACTAATGTTTGTAACTATTTTCCTAAAGGACGGTTTTTCGAAAGTTAGTACGAGAAACTCTCCTCGTCTACATCAGCCTTTAGGGTGGAACCATAGTGCAGCGGTGGGACTGGAAGTAAAGGGATGATCGCATATTAAAAAATACGCTAACACAAGCGATTCCATTTTTCTTAATATCTCATGTTTATTGGGTCATCCCTTTGCCTCTAGTCTCGAAGTTGTACCATGTTCAGAGCCTTTACTTCCATCAAAATTTTATTATGGCTAGTACAAAAGCAAAACCATAGCTTTTGCTAGGATAAGCACGCTTCAGATTTTTGTTTTTCGAATTGGCATATATTTAAAGTTACTTTCAATTTTTTTGCAAACAGTCTGTATAAACTTATTCAAATATCTTATTTTTATTTAAAAATTTTTCCAAATTACTTTTGTTATCTGTTTGCATTCATTTTCTTAGTACTCGCAGCAGAATATTAAATACGGACTAATTTAAAATTTTCTAACATCTCAGCTTAGCAAGTAATTTAGCTTGTTAACCTACTCTTCTGCATAAACTTCCGACCGTATATAGTTATCGACTTGGAAGTTAACATCTAGAGAAAAACGCTTTAACTTTCAGAAACTTTTAATGATCATTTTTATCTTACACATTTTTTCAGCTCTTTCTCAGTATATTTTCTCTCAACTTCAAACAAAAAATAACTAACGGTCTTAAGTGGTAATTATAAAAAGCTTCTGTTGCGATCTTACATAACAAAGAGAAGTGGTTATGTGTTATATAACGATTGTAGATCGTCTCTTATGCAATGTATGTATATCTGAATGAACGTTTTAGCAAGTTGAACCGTAGCGTATTGACTTACGCTGAAGATGAATGACGAATTTATTAACACGCTTGTTAAAAGCGAGAAACGAGTTTTCTATAACCATGTTTTCAAAAACAAAACCCCTAACGGATTCTGGCAAGAATTGCAAGGAAAAGGAAACACTTGCGAAGGGTTGATGAAATTAGTTAATCTTTTTATCAATAAAGTGCCTGTGGTGGATGGATACTAACAACAACGATTTGCTAAAATTTTTTTTCGCATATTTCATACAATTGTGAATATATAGAGGTTTGTATGCCTATACATGTTTTAGTAAAAAAAATATTTCCTTTTGAATTCGTAATTTATTTGAGGCGTAATTCAACAAATGAATTGACGATGGTTAGAATTGATTTTAACGCAAGTCAAAATTATTTAATTTTAACCTTTCAGTCTTATCATTAAATGAGGCGCAATTCAGGTTTATCCATATATCACGTCGTTAGCGAACACATATCTACCGATACGGGGAATGGATTCTTAGATGCAATTTTTCCTTTTTGCGCTTTAACGTAACGTATAATAAATCCCTATTTAAAACAAGTTTTAATTAGTTGACGCAACTCGTTTATCCATTAATCACGTTGTACCTACGTGAGTAAGGAGTTCATGCTGTCATATTTAGAAATAAACTGCCGGAGTATGGTGCAAAGTTTATTTGATGTTCTATTAATTAAAATGCTGCGTCAGCTGGTCGAAATTTGTTGCAATTCGTGTTGAGGGAGGCAAATTTTTGAAGTTCATGGAATATATGCACGGTAATAGTTTCGGCAAAATTTATGTAAAACAAAGTTTCTTCCTTTTTCATGTCAAACGGTGTATCTGTTAAAGTCACCTTGCGCCAAATAATGAATTGTACGCACATTATTTAGATCAGGCTGTGTAGTCCCGCTACTTTGAGAGCTTCAAACTACAACAAGCAACTAAAATAAATTTATTCCATTTATTCTATTTATTCCAAGAAAGCAGCCAAACCTGTTGTAATCAGGCTCAATTTGGAAAATATTCAGAAGCAGTTTTTGGAGTAATATCGCGTAATAAGCACCCTTGTTAGGCGTTTCCTTACAAGGTTTTAATGTAAAACATCAACGCAGGTTCAAGGTTGCATTAACAATTCTCCAAGGCTTGTACGTTGCATGTTTCACTGACCATATTTTCTTAGTAAACCAAACATCCTTCGACCGCGATTCTCCGTCATAATGTTGTACTACATCTAGGGAACATACTTAAAATTATTATTCTTTCTACCACTCATAGCTAAGCCTACAGAAACGTCTCATGAGAATGGGTTCGTGTTGCCTACTGGTTTCTCCGAGAGGCGACAAACCACGAGTCTGTCTAGTCGCTGCTAATTGCGTGAAACGCACGAAAAATGTACTCGTTTCTACAGGTTTGCTCATAATTAAGCTCTAGATAAGCTGTAGTACGACCTTATCTATCTGTCTTACAAACTATACTTGCTGTTTATCGAACTCAATTTATCTTGATTAATGTATAAGGTGTTTGTTGTTAAGGTGCTTTTAGCTGAGTACTGTGTTCTGTATAGCTCGAAGTAGAAAGAATGCTAATTATCAGTTACACCTCACTTCATCTTCTCTACGTTTGTTTTACTTCAATCTAATAACAGCTTTTTGGTATATTCTAATTAATTTGAAATTCTAATTCCAAGGTAGAAGCAGTTGCTGAAATTTAGACAATTACCGTTAAAATTGGCGACTGTGTGCAACTAACTTCAAATATAGCAAACACATTTTAGTAGGTCTCATTTCAAACCTCAATAGAACAAAAGCCATCCAATCACATTCATCTGACGGAGTATTTAATAATCAATTATTGACATGTATTGACCCTATGTACATGGGTGCAAGTGTATTTGCACAATACAATGTGGTGGCACAGGATTTAATCTTCACACGTTCGCAAACAGTAATTCCACAAAGACTCGACGCTGAAATTGCATTTTACAAACAAGCATATAGATTCTTTGATTTACTCTCGACACTTTATACAAATTGTTTGATCGGTATTTTATTCTAATATGATCAAAAAACAATTTAAATGCAGGTAATTAGACGTGGGTTCATCAACGAACTTCTTTTTGAAGAAGAGATGTCAAAATAACTTTATAGCGGTGTAAAGCTACTAGATTATGTTCTGTTAAACCAGTAGCTTTTAGAAAACACAAAAATTATAGAAAATAAGTCAGAAACATTTAATAGTGCGTTAATTTTGGGCATAAGCTTAGAATACATCTATTTTTTAACAAGAATGGAGGCTAAAACGAAGCGCAACAAAAATTTGAAAATTTTTACGTTTATCGAAGGGACTCATTCTAAACCAATTTATCTACCCTCCGATATTGGTTAAGAATATATTTCGCGATCTGTTCCATAGTCTTCACAATTCACGAGCAATAAAAAAGGATCCGCCGTTAATTTGCTTAAACGTTTTTCCAAGTGAGCGAAGCGTACGACGGAGTAGTCCCGGGCGCATTATGATAATGATAATGATGTCGGCTATTACATTCCGAACTAAGAAAATTGGTTTATTCTTAGCTCTTTTCGAATACGAAATTAGCGAGATAAATCGAAGAATGGGCATATTGACGTAACAAAGGAGTTATACTACTTACGACTCGTCATTAAATATTATAACGACAACACAAAATTCTCCCTAATTCCTCCATAATGCTCGTTATTTTTAGATAACAAAAGTCTATAATTAAAAATATCCTATAAGAATCTCTGCCGCATTGCATCGAATAGTGGAATAGACGGAAGCTAACCACAAACTAGGTCAATAGTTACGTAAAAATACCAGAATTGTCCCTCCATTTAATCTGACGGAGGTGGACTGCAATTACGTGAGGTATTAGAGGAAGATATAGATGTCATTATGATCGCCGTAATTATCCTATAATAGGATCATCTTTTCCACCGATATTTCTTCACTGGGAACGAGATAACATGAAGCGCTATTAAGTAAAGTGTTCTCCTTCACGAAACGATGTAAAATTTCGATAAATTTTCTCGACTGGTGGATCGTATTCCGGGATGTTTTCTACCTAAAGCATAGGAATTACATATAAGGACTTTTCTTGGGAATATTGCACCCATTCTCTTACAGATTGCATTTTTAACAATAGCGTCACTTTACTTTATAATATCTACAGTACATACATCTCTATCACTTCAAATTGAAGATTTCACGCTGTAAGCAAATTTGGGGGCCTTCGGATCCGCATTGTAGGGTTCCAGATTGTCATTAATAAATGGAAAATGGCAGTATAGTGCTTCCTCAACCTATTTATCACTCAGATTGTCTTAGTTGAAAAATATAAACATACCGTACATTCTTACAATCTGCTCTTTTACACTCAATTGAAATTGCAATACATCTAAAAATTTCGAAAATATTGAAATATCGAATAAAAAAGCAATGTGCTATCAAAACCATTAAACATAAGAGTGATAAGAGTGCGGTTTATTTGGAGGTGGTCAAATTGCCGCATTTTTTAAAGTCTACGCAACATTGACATGTTTATTTGAACATTTTATAAGAACATGTTGTACCCAAAGGAGCCGAAATGATAGGCGAAGGATTCGTGTTGCACGTTGCCAAAGTAGCCAAGAAATCTTTTTGGGAACAAACTTAGATGGATATCTTTACACCGACAACTACGAAACTCACTCTCAACTAGGTAGAAGTATTTTGGAGAACGCACTAAAACACTTGGATAACGACCACCTAAGCACATTACTATAAAGAATCAAGAAATACAATTTCATCTTCAACAAAATTCTCTTGTTCAATCTCCTAATGTGTAACTTCTATTTCAAATAATTATCCGACGACAAGCCCAAAAAATTCAATAAATCCCTGTCTAATAACTAGCCATACGCACGAAATATGATTATTCGTTTTAACCATTCGATTTCTCCACCGTCATTGGACAAATATTGGTTCGCGTTTGTTTAAAATCGGAAACAGATGACGTTTTAATCAATTACGCATATACAGCGCGACCAGTACACATGTTTGTAAATCATTACAAACGAGCAAAAAAAAAGGACGAAAAGGAGGGTAACAGAATCCCTTTCAACGAGCTAATTAAATGTTTGCCGAATAATTAGGATATGAACGTAAGCAGTTGAAAATAAACAGTTGAACGCACGCGATTCTGTTGACATTATACTTATTATTCTAATGTGATTTGCCTAGATGGTGTAACAGTAAACACGACGACACTGCAACTAATGCTTTATTAATTGAAGCTAAATTGTTAAATCGATATTTTTTGTACGGAAACTGATGGTGAGGCTGTCTGGAAATACGCGTCATTGGTTTATGAAATATGGCGGAACGATTTATCGCATTTAAGATCAACTTGAAGCTAGCAAAATAATTTAATAATATCTAGCAAAATCAATAGGAAAAAATTCGACGGTAGGTAAACAAAATAAGAGCTATTGCCGGAAATACGGTAAAATTGTGTGTAATTTTTCTCAAACCAATACATTTGTAACGCAAGCAGGACAATAATTACATTGCTTTGAAACTTGCAATTTAATGGAAGCTTTAGAACAACTGAGTGCTTGACATTAAATTCAGAGCACAACAATTGTGATTATCACAAAACATTAGTATTCCTAAAACATTCATATTTCCTGTCACAAACAGATTAAAATAATATGTTGTAAATAATTCATACATGCTATTGATGTGTACCAACAATTTCGCTAATGCTTTGCTGTTGTTTAATAACAGCTCCTATCTTATTTATGATAATATTCACGTAAGCGGTTTTGCCACAACTACAAATGCTTACGTTCTCCCTAAGACAATCTTGGTGGAGGCACCATTGACGACAATAAATTATCTAAGAAATTAAAATCTAAAACTGATTGAAGTTACGTTTGACACGGTACTGTTTCAATAACTTGTAACAATGGATAGTTCTTCCCCATTAATAGAATTATATGACAAGAAATACATTTGGTATGACTCATTCCTTCGAAAAAGAAACGAAGAAAGCCTATTGCTGAACACGTACAAACAATTTGCACTTTTTCACGCTCAAATGTCGTGCACTTAACTCATATCGGTGGTAAAACTTAGCGTCCATTTCTTATCTTTTTCATACAATCTCACGAATTTCCTAACGATTTTATAATTCCTGGATTCAAATGGCATATGTATATTTAGAGATTTTCAGATAATTCAAATCGTTCTATACAATAAATAAACTAAAAAAGCTATAAAGAACTAAGCGAACTAGCCGATTTTCCATAAAAATCTGTGACAAATCCATGAACAATTCGTACAACAATTGTAGTCTTAGTCCGTTAACCCATTATCCGCTGTAGTTTAATTGAATTAGATTGGCTGACATTAATAAACACTTTATTCAGATTTCCTCACATTCATACTTTTCCATGAATCATACAGTTCCCAGTGAAATATACTCTATTGTATTTCTTTAATTCCCGATATCAAAAGAGTTGAAAAATGAGGATGAAAGCTGGACATCTGGATTAAATAAAAAAACTTTCGCAGATTAACATAATCGACGGTGCCTGATAATATTTACAAAAATGGTAATAAAAAAGGTTAAGACTAACGAACAGCGAAAGTGATATATTTCAAATTTTTGTTATACCCCAAGCTTTTCCCATTCAGTAAGTAATTTTACGCGATTCCAGGCTATAAATGCTGTAATCAAATCCTTTAACAGTGAAGAATCGGTATTATCCGATTAATATTTTTGCAATATCGCTTAGCATCCGTACCTTTCCCTTAGTATAAATTGTCGAAGCATAATCTTGAAATTTATTTTTATAGAGGAGCAATTAAACACTGCGGTTTAAACAAGATTTTATGGTTAAATAAATATTACAATGAATGCTTTTATATTTGTTCAAATGTGATAAATAGACTGGGTATAAACACAGAAATACAGGTGGAATGTATAAAGCGGGAACAGAGGTTTGGTATGGCGAATTACGTGGTAAAAGTTACATCACAGTTATTACTGCGCATGTATTGTATTCAAAAGGATTTAAAATAACCATTACAGTCCTTAAATTTAAAAACATTTTAGGGGTCTGCTTCGTAACTATATTTGAATACGAAGTTTTTGCGACACCTCTTATTCAACGCATTTGCAATGCGCAAGTATTCGCTACGTTCTTTGAATGTTTAGGTACTGTCAAAACATACCTTCTATTCAATGCATTTGCAATGCGGAAGTATTGGCTACGT
>LR737381.1:28849059-28912535 GCA_902655005.2 Marronus borbonicus | reverse complement strand
TAGAATTGTTTAGAATCTTATGTTGCTCCCTTGATTCAAATAAAGTGAAAACTTACTAATCTTGTAGTTATCCTATATAAGAACAAGATAGTTTCTCTCAGAAGACACCATGTCGAAGATCACTGTGTTAAATGTATTAAGTAGTAGTCACGAGATCGCTATTTACATCTGGTGCAAATAATTTCAAGTAAATATTTCCTCTATTTCCATTTCCCATATCACCATCTCGTACTGACTTTCAATCCGGAAAGCCGCAAAATTCCGTTCGGTATCTAAAAGTCCGACCGTTAAAGGTACCTTACCCGACCGCAACCGAACGACGTTGACAAATTACCGGCCGATGAAATAGGTTCCTTTCCCTTCGCCGCCACCATCGCCGTTGCCACCGCCTCCAAAAAAGAATTATATCTTCTTTCGCCTGTCTGCGATCTGCGCAACCGCTCAGCCAGTTTCTTGCGGTAATGTCTGCGAACGGTAATATGCAAACGGTATCGGTACGAAGTTCCCGCGATTAAATCGACCTTTCTTTCGACAAGCAACGAGACGACGACGAATCCGGTGATTTATTGAACCTACCGAATTTAAGATTTGATGAAAAAAACAATTTTACGTATAAATATATCCGATAGAAGGGAGGAAATGCGTTAGGTATAACATAATGGATGGTATTTAATTAATTTTAAAAACGATAGAAGAAAAATATCTAGTTATGGAGTACCTCTTGCAAGTTAAGAAAAATGTATAACAATGAGTGTCTTACATGTAATATATAAGTTAGATAAACCAATATTTCTAACATTAAACCAGCTACAAAACAGTTAACATTCTTCTTCAAACGAATGTACTCTCTATACATATATGCATTGGCCGCAATTAAAAAGGCACCACCCCTAAATTATTGGAATACTTCGTTAAAATTTTACAAATATATGTAGATCTGAAGATCTGATAAGATATGTATATCTGAAGGTCAACTTAACCAATGGTTTATCATATTGTATTGATCTAGCTTGTATTCCAGCATTTACAAGAGTCAGATGTTGTGCACTTTTTCTTTTAAAGGACGCTTGTTACAATCCCATAGTTGCAGTCCAAGTGTAAAAAAAGAGTAAAGTGCGAGCTGTATATTTCAAAAATCGTGAGTGGTACCTCGCAAACGAGAATTTATCAACTTGATGAGTAATTAGCGAGAATCTTTTCTTTGAAAGCAATTGCTTGAGGGTTCCAGAAAACTTAGCGATAAAATAAATGTAGGAAAGCCATTCACTTTATAGAAAATTTAAGTAGATGCTGGTATAAACATTCATGATGCTAATAGATTTAAATAACTAGAAACATTTTAATAATCCTTAAGTTAAGAAATTATTATCAATTATAAGATATAAGCACCTGTTTCAAATACATAACCCGAACAATAAATAAACACGAAGGCCTTTACAAGAAAATAAACCACGATTTGGGCTGCCTTTAAACCTTCTCTAAATACAACCAATAATCTCTTCTACACAATTTTTACTATAGCCTGAATGTACTTATTTTCTGAGCAACATTGAAATACCTTCTATAATATTTTGTATCTCTCATCTTTCAAATTACGATTGATTTTTAGGCTCGCCTTTCTTTCTCGATATTTGTTACGATCCAATTTCGTAACGAACTGTTTTATTTGTATGACACAAGGATCAGATCCAAACGACGTAATTCAAGTGAAATTTGATCTGAACTGATGCGGTTAGCAAATAAAACAATGATAACATCTACTGAATATCTGACAACTCTTCTTGTTATTGCTTTGTGCCTAGGAGTAAATCGCATTACACTTAGTTTGACGTAATACATAGGTTTACTGTTGTAACTAACCTATTTTACCCTCCAAAACAATAACGGGTCGTGCAAGCTCATATATATGCAACTCTATAATTATATAGCAAAAGAGAACAGACTTGCCAATATTGTGCTTTTATACTTAATAAATTACTTCTGCCTTACACTCGCAAGATTTTAATCTCTTGAGTATCTAGATATCTGTACCTCTTTCGTCGTGATAGCACTCATAACAATAACAACCGCTTACTGTTTGTATCTATTTCAACAAAAAAAAATCATCGTAATGTAAAAATAACGGTTATATACTCTGTAATTTTATACAAAGCAGTTACAGAATAAAACGAGGGGGACCAACGTTGTACGTTTCGATGATATCCTCTGACAGTGCTTTTTCGTTTTCGTTTCCATTTAGATAGGAACTGAATGAAACAGAATGGTATACAAACAAATTTTATGTGTTTGTACAGGCCTTCGGAAGTATATTTCATTTCAATTTTTTATTATTTTTATAACTTTTAAACGCAAAACTCCGGCGGTTGTGGATTATTTTATTTGATATAAAGATGAAGTTTTACATTACTAGTAATAAGTGACTGAGGTTAATTAAACAAGCGTTTCTGACAACCCACTGCTTAAGATCGTAGGGAAACCCCAGAATCATCCTCCTCCTAAGACAAACATTGTTCGTATTGCCGATCGAATTTTTCTTTATTATCATGTGGCCTCCAACAAACTTATATTAATGTGATTTCTCTGTGATTGACTAACGAAGTTCATTTATTTGCTCTTTTTTGCTTGCTTTGCTTTCCCCTTTAAGTGCAACTTCCTATCATTCTCTTTTTTCAACTATAATCGAATATGCAATGCAACCCAATGCAACGACTGAGGAATAGGTCATATATGTCGCAAACAAGTTTCACAGTCTTAGTCTAGCACGAATATAGAGGCTGGATCTTAAAATTCTATCAATTAGTAATTCGTATAATTATCTTTTGCAGCTTTATATCAGCATTTTATTTCATCCTCGACTCCACACAACTTTTATTTTCCATAGCTTCTTTTTTTTTTCTAAATTCGATCATTTTCAAAACATACAGCTTCTAGTCTAGCTCTTAAAACCTCAGCAAAAAACGGACGAAAGTAGCACAAAGTTATATAAATTCTAGACGGTTCTTATATCAAAAGTAAACAGATGTTTTAATCCTACAATCCCAGACGAATTCTCCCAAGTGTGTTACGTATTCACGGAATTACGAGATAAATCCTATCCTCCTGTTACTAATTACTACTAAAAGTGCCAAAAGTGATAGAGGTGGATTCAACGCTTTCGCTCTGTAAGATAAACAAGTATTACCTAATGAAAATTATTTTAGTTGCAAATAATGCTCGCTTAATTTTGACGTATTTCAACCGTTTAGCTTTACAAGCGTATATTTTAATACAGAGCGTAAATTGTTGCGAACGCAGATCAAATCAGAACAGCCGCAGACGTTTGAAGCTATTTAAAGCTCTATAAGCTTATTACTTGTTGAGGCGTTAGGATACTTTCAGATAGTCTTAAGTTATCAGTTTGAACACTTATTCTAAATGTAGAAAAAAATATAGAATTTGTTATACCTTGGTGAATTTTAAAGTATCGGTGATTTTGTATTAATGGTTACCATTCCATTCCATTATTTTTGTTCTGCTAAAAGGCTGCATTTATCGTACCAAAGCAGAATTAATCGAATTGCTAATGGGTAGGATTATCCTTTTATAAACATAATCTAAAGTAACCTCAAAATGACGCAATCACCACCGAACAATACCGATTATAAATATTAATAGGTAGGTACGTGTATGTAATTTCGCATTGATGGCCACTTTAAAATCAAAATATATTCCGCCTAATATAAATTTAATTCACGCAATTTACGCATTAAAACGCACAGCAAGCATATACATACGGATATTTCCCAAAATCGAGAATGTAATATTAAAAGCCTCTTTCATCCAGAAATAATCTCCAATTTGTTAATCCCCCCCGGCATGCAATCCACCAAATGTAATGGCGAAACATTTACGCTCGAATAAATTGCAATCCAAAATATTATTAATAATTTTGATGTATCCACGCTCTAATTTATTCCATAATTAATATTATTTTGACCGCGAATGCACACGAGGATATGCAACACGGCAGGATAGCTTCGAGCTAACGTATCAGATAGTCCGTAGGTGCCTAATGTTATTAATTACTGAATTTAATTAGCGTCTGCTCGGCCGTAAAAACGCCGAAAATCGTGGAAATTGTAACTGTTTAATGGTTATTGATTTTACTCTCCGATAATATATCATTTTGATATGAAAGAGCCGACCGATGGCGGCCATTGTAAATTATTTCGTAGAACTATTGTAGTGTGCTGTAATGCTTTACGAAGGGAAAAATTCAGAAAATTTGAAATTGATTTTTTCAAAAATAATTAAATAAATTTAGTGCTCGTGATTATCGAGAGTATCTCTAAAACGTTAGATCGCGATGTATCTTTATTACAATAATAATTCTTGTTAGCACATTTATTATATTAATGAAAATGATTTAGTTTTAGTCCATACACGTTTCCAGTAGAGTTATCTCTATAGCTTTTCCATTAAAAAAATATGGGAAAGTGATCGGTTGTATTCCCTCTGTAAACGTTTAAAATTCATATAGAGTGCGGGAATCCCGTTCTCTTTATATTTACCATCAAATCTCCATCATTTTTGTTTCCATTTTACGAACCGATAAATGTTATTCCGAAACGGTTTGCGGCGGTATATTTCTCCGTAAATAAAAATATGATAAAATCCAACAATACAGCCCACCGATCTTTCTACCTTACCTTTTCCCGATACAACGACATCGCCTCTTCTACCTTCAAAAATCGGATATCAAAGGAAATCTTTTCTCGTCTTTCGTTTCAACCTATTCTCCCTCAAGCATCCACCCTCACTCCCACATACAAACAGGTTGTTTTTTTTCAAGCTACAGGCCATCGAACTGGACGTTGTCGGTAACAGTTTTCTTTTTCCATGCCCTTATCGTCCCCTACCTCACCTTTCTGCCGGTTTCTCTCGGAGGAAATAGGAAATTTGTCGCAAAAAGCCCTCGCAGCAACCATATACAGGTCAAAGCTTGATGCCGCCACACAAAAGAACCAGATTTATGCCATCTATACGTTCAATGGAAATTATTAGCCGACGGAATAACCTCCCTTTCTAGCCAATTGTGCGCAGTGAGGAAATCCTCCTGTCCTTTGAAGAGGGCGCTTTGAAGCATGTACGTAGTCTTTTATAGTAACATAGCAAAATGAAAACATAAAGAACGGTATTTTGAAAAAAAAAAAAAACTTACAAACAACATTGTCAGAAATGGGGAAAACATATATACAAGTAATTAAAAAGCATGTTATAATTCATAAAGTAATAGAAAAAATTCTTTATTTGTAATATATAAAGCCTTGGTGACAACTTCAGCAAATACGATTGTCCAATACAGATTTTCTCGTAATTATCGTTGCAGGACAAATATCTGAATTGTTATTTACATGAGCTGTTCGCACCGTTCAAAAGCATTATTCACTTTAGTTGCGATAAAAAGACATAGGTACTTGACGTGTGAAACAAATTAGACATGCTGGAATTAGAATTTGTTTCTCACATTATTCGGTCATCGGTTAAAGATGAGAATCGACGCATCTTCGAAACAGCTGTCCCGGATTAATCAATTAAACTTGTGCGGTGCGGAGTGTGCCGACAGTTTCGAGTTCGTTGCCTTAATTACACGAGATTTAATTCTGGGTCAGCAATAAAGCCTACTATTAATTTATTACTGTTTATTGACCTTTACTCCAAAGTAGGTATCTACATTTGTTTACGATGGAGAAAAGAATAAACTCTTACGTACAGCACGAATTCGTGTGCTCACAAAAACCTCATATACGTTTACCGTTTGTTTATATTATTTTTTAATACTATCATGTACACCTCTTAAAAGAAGATACAGAAAATTTCGTGCTTCATTTACTTCTGTTTTTTCTCAAAAAAAATCCGGAATAATCACTAGAATACAATATCCTACAGCAACACCATTTTCAATTGTTTTTCTTGGACAACAGAACGACGTTTTGCAATTTCTCCCACAATTTTATCCGTTTTTCTTTTTTCCTCTCGTTTCCTCAGAAAAAGAATTGCTTTTTTTGTTGTTTGTGTACAAGCACATTATTCAAATGGCATATTTCCACTCGGCAATATTTTTAGCGATCGCCCACATAAAACCATCAGACGTGAAAGGAAAATTTGTTGCCGATACGTACCCCTACAGCCGGTAGGAATCCAAAGGGAAGGAAAAAGGAAGGGATAAAAAACGGCTCTTATAAAAAAAAGCGTAGAGTTTGATCTCTGCGATTGGCGATTTTCTAGTCCGAGACTCTTGGTGGACTCAACGAAAAGGCAGAAAGGCGAACCCGGATAGAATTCGTTGTGCAAGGGTCGCTAGTGGATTGGGCATTATCCGACTCTGTTTATATTGTATATAAGTAGCTATGTTCATACTATCGCGACTATCGACGTATAAAATTCCCTCCGTCTAACTGTAAGAATGGACAGCCGGTACAGCACAGACACGAAGAAATGTCAGGTCCCCAGTGTTCGAAGCAAAAGTGCTGTATGCTTCACTTACTTCGGCTTCTACGATGTATTACTTCTCTGTACAAAGTGGCCCTTTGTTCGTAACCTTTTTCCCTTTGTCTTTCTAGTTTTTTATTTATTTTAAACCGGGTACTTATCGTATAAGTTATTGATGAAAATCCGCATCTAAAGCTTTTAAAAGATAAAAACCTACAGAGTATGTACATTATTCTGTAGGTTTTTGTCCTTCAATTTTTTAAGTTACCCGCGTAATTTTTTTAAATGGAAGCTTATAAATTTTACTCCACCATTCGATAGAGCTTTCTTTTTCTTTCAAAAAACAATAACCAGCGACAAATAGAAAAAGAACAAAAATAATATGTTTGTCGTTATACACGACAGGGATTGGATGACAAGTTAAAAAAAGTATTGAGATAAAAACAAGTGCTCCTTTAATTGTTTTGAGCAGTGTGTATTTAAAATTAGGTCAAACAAAAAATTCCTACACATTCTGTGTTGAAACCATGGACAAACTTCAAGTTAAGTTCGCGTTGTATCTTCGATTTGGGAATTTAATTCGGTCTGTTTCTTGCTGTATTTATCTCCAACTCACCTTTCACTGTAGACGGACTTCACAACGATTCGCCTGATTACACGTACGTTCTTAATTCAGAATTTTTCGCAGATCTCTCATTTCATTTGCTCCCTCGTCCTCTTCCGAAAGTTTCGTCCGTTGTTACTTGCCTCCTATGAAATCTTTATCGCACGCTCCATTAAAGACGATTTAATTACGCTCGTTAATAATTTCGTATTCGACCGCGAAGACGCAGGATGCCAAATTAAGAAGTACGAAGAGAGGGTAGTTTATTTAGGTTGCCGCATGGTAAGGTATTGTCATCTAAAATTTACTCGATCGAAGTTCAGGACCCTTTTCGGCAATAATATTTTAACTTCGACCCCACCGCAGTATGAATTTTTAACTGATGAAGTAGAAGTTGCCTTGCAACTAATTTAATATTTATTGGAATTGATCGACTCTGCAGTGGTGGTAATTTAGATGTAAAGAGGGAATCTTCGATTTCAAAAAAGCCGTCATGTTCGGCGGCACTTACCATTTAAAACCGCAATAAGAACTTTAGATAATCAGACACATAACAGGCATGAATTGTTCGGGAGTATTTCAAGTACTAAATATTGACAGATAATATCATTTGAGTTTAGCTACACAGAGAAATTGGTTGAAATCAAGCCAAATAGAATTTTAAGCTTATTACCCAGATGAAAAGAGTTATCGACTTAAATCAACTCATGCATATTTTGTTTTGATTCGTTTCTAGAATTCTAAAAGAAAAATACGCCAAATTCAACACATTGACCAAATGTTGCCCAAAACACACATTGCAAAAGGCACATTTTGCTTGGAAACATGATACCTCAGAATTATAAAAATTTGTGGTAATTCCCTAAGATATTAAACCAAACGCAATAAATAGTTTCAATGTATTGCTGCTACAAAATTCCCCATTGATCTTGCGATTGCCAACTTAAGATAGAGTCACTTGTGAGTCACACCCTAGACTTACATGTCGTAAGCCAGTGATAGTGACGTCCTAAAATGTAATAGTACAAACTTTGGACCAAAACAATTCAACGTACAAGATTTACATAGAAAACATCCATATAAGAATGCTGACAGCGACAACATAAAAAAGACCTTGTCCTTTACAATAACCCTTGCAAATAATCGAGAACGTTAATAGAAACATCGCCACAGTCACAATCAATATGTCAAGACCAAAGTGCCGGAGCGAATAGAAATTGTGCATTGATGAGAAAACGACCCGTAAAAAAAAGAGGAGCGCAAAATTCACTGGGGAGGGAAAGGCAAGCGAACCGTACGGCCAGTCCATCTTCAGCCAATGAGAAAAAAATCAATTCCAGATCAGCGAACTCAGTAAACAGCAACAAATAATCAGCTTGTTAGGGAAACGACAACAACGACAAGCGCTAACACGCCGGCAATTGCAGTCACGCTGCAGTTCCCTTCCGCTGGGGTGCGTTCGTGAAGAATAAACACTTTTACACCGTACACGTACTCATGACCGGTCCCACAAGGGTTCGGTGAAAAGAATCACGGGAGTAAACTATGTATTTAAAGCCGCTTAGCTTCCTCCACGGCACCCCGACGTTGAACTCAACGGACGTCGATTTAGCAGGAAGAATGGATGCGGTGAAGTGTAACAGCTCCGGTATCGCTTTAAGGGTGGGATTATCGGTATACTACAACCCCAAATGTTTATTTACTTGACCCGATTTATTTGCTGCAACTAGCGGCGAGTATCTAGTATACACAGAGAATGAATAGATACGTTACAATGGCATTACCATACGCTTATCCTCTTTCTTGTGTTCGGTATCTACACAGACAAGTAGTGCTTGTAGACGTTATATACATGTATAAAGACGTATTCTTCTATTATTGCACTATCACAATACCGTCGTACGTATATTGTTCGTGGAAAAAAAGTGGTTTATATGTGTATTACGAAAATATAGAACGAAATGTACCTATTTTTTCGGAAATATTACAAAAGCAAGCTTGTCACTAATCTAGGAAGAGATTGAAATATAAGAACCATTTCATTTTTATCCAATAAAGCTCATATATTAACAAGTGAATAGATTTATATAATTACCTCGGTTAAAAGTAGTGCTTTCTTGGCTACTAATGAAATTTTTTAATTTGTTTTGAAGCTAGTGATGTGATCGTTAAAGAGCTCGTGATACAAAATGAGAGATAAGTAGCGGTGTCGGCTACAGATGCACTCGGAGCAACGTTGATGTTGTCGAGCTGGCAGAAACATGTTCGCACTGCTAACAACCAACCCATGAATCACTTTTTAACCTCCTGGTACGACTAACAATTAAAATTGTTATTTTAAATCGCTATGGATTATCCAATTAAATCTTCTCGCCCAATTATAAACCAGAAAGCCTACTCCACTCCAAATAATTACTTGCGAAATCTACTCCAACCGAGTTACACTAACACGTACAATACCATCTAGAACAAAACATGACGTACGACCGAACGATATGTTAAATAATCATAATGATAATATAGGTGGCGAGCACAATCAACCTAACGTTCCCAGTGCCATCTACACTCCGGGTTTGCATAAACGATAACATGCCTACCCTGCACCTACAATTACGCGGCACAAAGTCATTCATGAATATTCAGCCGAAAACGAGCACTAAATTATTCCTGTTTACCTAGAGGAACCAGCCGAACATATTTTATACGACCCATGCCGGGGTTAATTATTAAAGAATGGTCGAGATTTATGCTGCGAGGTCCGCATTAGATCGCAAAAAGACCGGCAAATTGAATAGGTACGTACATATATTGCGAGCGACCTGTATGAAGAAGTATACATATTATTTAAGGTTTATCTCTTCTCTGCTTATAGCATTTATACAATATGTCCGCCTAATGCGTGGATCAAAGAGGGACATTTACTTTGGACACATGGACAAACTGAAGTCCCTAAATATGATGTGTGGCTGGCGCTGATGACAGTTAACCTCTGAGACGTTAGCTGCAACATTTGAATATATAGGACGTTGTACATGGAACAAAATAAATCTGCACCATTACCATTATGTAGATAATTAAACAAAGATCTACATGAGGAACGTTTTGCTTTCTGATTTCGCAATAAGTATCTTTTAGTCAACATCAAGATAAAACTGCAAAACCCTAGAAAGGACATTGTGTTTATCTGGAGATATAGACTATTTATGTTAACCCTTATACCATTTCCGTAACATATTTAATCCTACAGCGTTTCTCCGATAGATAAAAGCTCTATAAATAAAAGCATCCTACACAGGTTTCCGCTATCTTCAGTAGTTTTCGTCGAAATACGTTAACAGGATACCTCTAATGCCTCTATCGTGTCAAGATGTTCTGAAACATCCCAGAAGTTATTCTCACGCACGTACTAACAAGCTCTTCGTTCGCTCTTTTTTCGTAGGAAGCAAAAGCAATCTATTTTTGTCTCCGCTATGGATAGTAAATAATAGAAGGCATTGAAAAATCACAAATTGTAAAAATAGCAATTGTTCATGTCACGTTCTCTTGCTTTGGGGAGAAGTTATGCTGGTAACCGACTAAATGTATTGTCTTAAAATACCTCGGAGATCAATACTTCCCTTGAAAAACAAAAAAGAAATCTACTTTTACAAACGACAACTAAGTAGGGCTATTGAGATTTAACAATACTATTTTCGTAAAATTTAACATTTATTATTGTTGAACTAGTAACAAATCGACAGAGTAGTTCGTTTACAGTGCAGGGAAAACAAAACGCTTATCATGTCTCTAAAAAGAAACGAAAATTGCTAATTTTTTATGAACATATCATAAGGTAAACGATCGAAAGAATGAAAAAAATATTATCGTTTTTATGTACGTAGTGCGTTTTATACCTAGTAGTGCGTTTATACTCCCTTTCCGAAATGCTCCCTTACGTTGGACATAACCGTTACGGGATCTCTCACAATAAAAGAAATCTCGCACTCAGCGCTCACCTCGTAACAGTCCTCAGAATCGCGTACATTCTGCTTAAGCACTCCTTATAACGCACTTTACATTCCATATTTCCAGCGTGGAGTAATTTTCTTTATTTTGTCAAGCTCGTGTGTTTTTAGGTACTTCGAAAATGCGAACGTGGTATAAGCTTAACTCTTGTTGAGCTTATACCGAGTCGTTTAACTTTAGTAACGAAAACTTTTAATCTCTTAAATTTGACTCTGATAAGTAACTTTAAATGTCACCTAAAAAAATGTGCTAAAATAATTTACCTATTATACGCACATATTCGGCGTATAACAATGGATAATAAAGCTGATGAAGCGATATTTAAAGGCGATGAAATTTTAAAGATTTAGAAAGTAATGATATGAGTGATCGCGACGAATGTGAAAATGAAGTGGGTGATGCACGTGGAAGTTTACCGATGCAATGTGCCTAGTGCAGCTTCAATCAAAAGACTTGAACTAGCGTACACACAAAAAAAAAATATTTTGCGAATATACAACAAACAGAAATAGAAGATAATAAAATGAAATCAGTGAAGAGCTGTAAGAAGAAGTTCTACTCAATGATTAACCCGAGCAAATTGACACTTTTTGAACAGTTAAAGCCAAGATTAACCCTGAATTGAAAAACGCCAAATTCAAACAAAAACCTTGGGCTATACCCAATTTAATGGCTCTAATGGCAAAAGTGTGCCAGACATTACTACACTCATCCTTCAGTACGACAAAAAGAAAAAAAAGTAAGCCATTGGTAGCCATGCATAGAATTTCATCTCAATTTCAGCAAGTAGAGAGAAGATAAATATGACAGACCCTATAGTCAAGGAAAACTATAATGGGAAGCATAAATAAATAATTAAAGTAAAAAATAAAAAAATGCATTCTACCCACAACCAACGTCCATTTACTCGCTAGCAATACCCGCATTCTACTTTAATTCCTTTTGCGGGCGATTTTGCGAAATAGCGCCATGAGAAATGGAAAAAAACAGCGCTGGATCAAATTCTACGAAATCGTATTCCCCTACCACGCAATAAACTCATCCGTATTTTTCGCACAGAACTCCGGCTACGTCCAATTGGATGCACCGCGTTCAAATTGCGACTAAAATCGCTACTAGCCGAGAGCGTGTAGTGATTGGAATGCAGCGTTCCAAGTATATACGCTTACGACACTTCACAAGCATCGCGTACTAGCAGATTTAGCAGATTCTTTTTAAAAGGCGTCTACCGCGGAAGATAAAATCGCTGCATCGAAACTAATTTGAATATTGCAGTAGTTGGTGATAAACTCCGGCGACTTCTTTTTGCTCGGAGATTTCTTTTTCGGCATCACAAAATTCATTTCATGCGGAAGAGAAAATCCGATGCTCTTAAATGTTGACATATAAACAATTCAATAAATTGAGATAATATTAATAATTTATGGATCTAGCTTTGCATTATAACATATTAAAAAAATAAGAATTCCAAACAAAGGTTTAACCTTGATCAGAAAGTTGTAGAGACAGTTGAATATGGATTCTGATAAACTACAACTACAAGCACATATACAAACCCACACAAACATATGTAGCTGGTGCAATCAATAGAGCTGGCATTTCCGTGCGTCGCGCCAAAATTGTACGTACCCACAAATAGATAGCCGACGGGAAAAAGAAATACTAACATCGAGTACCGATCTGAGATGCATGATGATGATGCAAAGTAGCTCTCTGTAAATAACCATTAGGATATTGCGCTTTCTATGGCCTTACTTTACTTTAATGAGATTTTTAGTCTTTTATGGTACTTCTTTGTACTCAAAGTTAGAAAATATTTGGGAAACTTTCCAATAAATCCAGCTTCGCATCAATTTAAAAATTATATTAAAAGATAAATGTACACCAAGTCCGTATTATTCCAAGCACAAATTGACTTTATTGCCAGCCATTAAATAAACGGAAAGCCTTATCTTTGAAATCCCTTGGCGACTGTCTGGAGACTCGGGCGAACAATTATATGATTTGATTTATAAAAACGAAACCGGATAAGCCGTTAAATACATGAAAACCAAGATCTCAAAGAATACACGAAATTAATAATTTATAGTTATATTTATTTCATACAATTGATAGCAGCATATAGTAGGACTAACACTCTGTTTGTAAAAATGCACAGTTATAAAGAATTTCAATTGTAAAGTAACATTTCTATAAGGAACCTCTTAACTACTGGAATTGTCAAGGAACGTAATATATTTCTCATAAGCGCTTTCCGTAATAATCCAGTAATAAACAATATAATGTCGTAACTCCTTACAGTCTATTTAAAATTCCGTAATCAACGTGGACGCATAAATTCACTTAAATTAAACTGAGCGGCGTCCGCTTTATTCCTATTAAACTTTCGATACTTCTGTAAATTCAAAGAAGGGTAGATGACTATAAATTTCTTGGTTCTTTGAGACCCTACTTTCCATTTGAAAATTAAACTTGGTCTTAAAAACAAAGCAATTACGTAATAAATGTTGCAACACAAGAAATTAAAAGTCTTTCGTAAATTTCTATAATTTACTGTCTCTATTTCTGAAGTAACATAAAAGTTAATGCTTATTACAAGAGTCGTTGAAAAGTTTAATTTTAATATTATCAAAGCGCTGTAAAGCTTTGCTTGACCATCTCTATTGCCACCATTAGCCACACTAATTAACTTACACTATCTAATGTTATTTAGTTAATTAAAGTAGCTTACGTACAAATTTCTACGCCTAGTAACGACAAGCATTTCTAATAGTAACTTGAAACTATAAAGCTAATAACATAAACGTACCTATATCGTTCGTATGTAACATATCGGTAAACAAGCCCCCATGTATTTAATAATAAAAAAAAAAAAGATACAAATGCATGCCGTTGAACTGTTATAAAAGCAAGACGCGACGATAATCGTTCTTAAAAATTCAAACAGTTTTTATTATTTATTTCGACTATAATAATTAGGAACCACCTTTTTCACAACCGATTTCCGGTTATTTCTGAATTTATGAAGAACTCATTGATATTTTCCGACCGGAGGTGCGACCCTCAATCCGCACCGAGTCCTTTAATAGGCTAAAGATTTCTACCGAAGATGCAGTCGCCAATCCTGACATCTTGACTGAACACGATCATTCTTTCAGTCTCCGGGAGAATCCAACAAACTTGCATAGAAAGTAGGAAATTTAAATTATTCTACTCAAAGAAAATCTAGCAACGTCCTTAAAGCAGTATCGTAATTAGAGTAAGTTTAGCCCAGAGATCGCATGTAATATGTGTTTAGTAGGTGGAATGTTAAAATTAGCAATTCAAGACTTGATATTCATGAACATTGTTTATTTTTTTTACAACTGCTAATAAATAGTTATCAATCACATTGAAGAACGAATTGCTAGTAAGATCGCAAGGCCTTGAGAAAACCACAAAGCCAATCAAATAAATGTTAATTTCTTAATTTCAATTCTCTCATAAACTTATCGTACGAACTCAAGCGGCTACTACAATACACTCATGAAGACCGAATTGTGTTACTGCAAAACGAAGGTTGCCTAATAATTAATTTAGAATTAATTGCACGTCTAATCGCAATTGCTCTCGGTTAGTATTGGAATGAGGAATTATTAATTTACTAAAAGATTTAGGACATAATTTCAATAATGTTGGCGCTACAGCAACAAACGTGGCTTAAAATATAATCGTTATTGAAACAGAGAGTTTGACTGAATAGAATTGCTGCTGTTTATTAACACTATTAAAAAAAAATAGCTTTATAAAATATACAGGGTGAGTCAACGGTTGGACAACATCTTGTTATTCTCCAAACAACGTTAAAATTTGACATACAGGGCTGATTCATTCTCGACCCCCAGCATAAGAATCCTGTTTATTATTGCAGATACAAGATTGGTTTAAGTTGCTAAATTTTGTATTTGTTATGAACCCGAAGTGAAACTCTTCTTTTAGCATATTTATTTGGCCTTGCAATTAAAAACAGAAAACACATTCTCAAGGCCTCGGTTCACGGTTATTTCTGGGCTGTTGTCCTTGTAGCTGGCGAAAACACAAATTAATTATTGTTATTTCGTTCATTCGTTCCTTCATCCATTATTTAATGTAGAGGCATTCGCTATAATTGCAGAAATAATTCGAAATATCAGTTTGGTACAATTTTAAAAGTAAAAAAGCTAAAGCAACATAAAATAGGCTCCAATTTTTCAGTCTCTATTAACTCAAATAACCACAGGAAAGGGTGTAAAAGGTGAACATTTTCAATTTATGCAGGGGTTAACTTCACGCACCCTTATTAAAATTTTCATCTGTAATTTCTGGAATTTTAAAATCTTTCATTCCCTCCGCGTTTAATCTAGTGAACCATGAAAATTTAACATTCTCGCTTATAAAGAGCTGAGGATTGTAAATATGTATATGTTTCTGTTTGTTTACGTATTTTAATGAAAAATTGAGATTAAAAAAAAACAGAAAAAGAGATTAATTTCTGGAGTAAAAATCGAAATAGCGTACAACGTTTTTTTCCAGGCGTATCATATTAATAACAAAATTCTAAAATGTTTAAAACTGTTAATTAATTTTCCCCGGAGTACGATTTTCGTTAATGTTTGTCGGAAATTCCTTTTTACAGTTTTGCGTTTCCGAAACCGACGCCAACGCCTCCTGTCGTTTCGTACAGCCTTCGGCTACGATTCCTTTTCCCGACGTGAAAGTAATTTTAATATTTCCCTGACTGCTCCTACTGCTTCTTGAAAGTAAAACCGAAAACGTGGGTTCCAGTTTCGTAGAGGCAAGAGAAAACGCGACTTTTAATCTCTTTAATTTTTGTTTACTCTCGGCGAGAGTGTGTTTTACGTCAAGAACATAAGATACGACTACAAAGGAAAGTAATTAACTTTTAAGAAATAATATCGCAAATAAAAGAATAATTTACTTTGCTAAACGATTATCAGGCATCATATGGTGTTATACATGTACTACATGATGTACAAGACATATTTACTTATTCTCTTGTTTATGCAATAAAAGAATTCGTGCAAACATTCTGACAAACACTCTTTTCTTTGTGGAATGTCAATATTTAGTAAACTATCCACGAGGTGGTACCCAAAAATGTAGAACTGAAAAATACAAAGATTTCACGTTCAAAGTTGTTACGTTCTGCCGGTTTGCCGTTTTCATCGCCATCGGAGCTACGCGCTAACAAGACGCTATTCGCACAGATTTTATTTAATTTTTTTTTGTTTTAAATTTCAACCATTTTTGCTTTGCTTTATATCATCTTCATCATCATCAATATAATAAGTGCTTTGTTGTGAATTTAGAGTTAAGTAGTATTTTTGTTTATATTTATTCATCGGGGGCCTTCACTCTTACGGTAGAATTTATTAATTTATTCAACCAGTTAATACATATTGCTTATTTACTCGTTTTGCCAACGTATTTGTTCACATTTACCATTTTTTGTAACAAAATTCATTGTTATTTTTGAAATAATTTTTTAGTCCTTGAATCATGGCTACTGATTACTTGAGAACCACACGACCTGAGAGGTTGAGGGGCTAATTTATAACAATAGTCTCAGTTAGTATTTAAAATAATAATTTCAAAAGTAAGTAGTCTCTTCATTAATTTTTCATTTAGTTTGCAATCAGCACCGTTGTAAGATGTTTTGCCACTATGCTACGGCGCGAAATTACTGTTATAAATGTCTTCCTAATTTACCGTTTTATTCTATTCATTGTTAATGAATTCCCAGCATCTACATCGATTCCAATGCACTTCCCAGATTCTTCTTCAATTGTCTACTAAATTTAAATAAACACTTCGACTACCGGACGAATTGTCGTCCTTAAAACAACAGCCCTTCGGTAGGGTATTCAGTACATGTTCGGATCCTCTCGCCCCAAAATAAAACAACAGCACAACAACCCCAAGCGATCCTCTAAATGGGAATTCCAAAGCGGATATCAATAAGAGTAATTCTAGAGGCGAACGAGCAACATCCCCAGGTATTTACTTTACTATTCTACATCATTATTCAGTTATAAGCCGCTCCCTAGCGCATCATCAACTTGTTTTTTTAACGATCTTCCACCTTTCGCCGAGGGAGCAGAAGCTATCTCGCGTTCACCTTCGTTGAATACCTAATACAAATACCAAAAAAATAAGGCGGACGTCGAACAAGTGCGTCGTAAATGCGAAACCCATTTGTGTATGCGTCTATATTTTGTTTCAGAGTAAATGGGATTCGGAGAATTTCCCGAATGCCCTAGAAACGGCAAGATGCCTTGAGGTTTAAAATAGAACGATTATATGAATTTATCCCAGCCTGCATTCCTCGGTGGTCTCACTCAATTCTTGTTCTGTTAAGGTTTGTCGTCAGTTCTTGGAAAAGCAGCAAATTATTCTTCAGTTCCAAGTCATTTCGCAAACTGGGGTACAATTAACTGCGCTTTAAAGTCACCTTGCACACATCATTTACTTACACACTAAAAGCTCCTGAAATTATAACTAATGGGCTCTAAAACTTATATACCCTGTTGGATCATCATTACACGTTAAAGGAAAAAGAAGAATTTTCAAAGTCTTGATATATGTGAACTTAGAATTCTTGTTCGAGTTGAAAATCCATCGCTACAGTGCAGTAAACTACAGGTTTTTCGTACGTTTAATAGATAATGGCAAACCTTTTTTGCCGTCTTTACTTCCATATTTGCTTTAATTTTATTAATTGCTGTAATCAACAAAAATGTCCAAGAGCGTGGCATGTTTGTAGAATACAACCATGGCTTTATTGCTATCATCCTCTTGCCCTGAAGGGAGAAGCCAAGTTAGGTGTCTCGTGAGATGCGAATGGAAATTCTAATACACCCTCCCAAAAAACCATCACTGTCACTCGTACGTATCAAACGCACGACTCGTGATTCGCCAGAGAGAAGTACCGCTGAACCACGATGCCGTTTCGAAAACATGACCATGGCGTAATTAATTATAAACCGTTGAAGAGCACGACGTATGAACACATGGATAAACACAATTACGAACATCATTGTTTACTTGAATCAATTCAATTTATTGTTGAAGGAAATTCTTTTAAAGAACGGATATGTATAAGTCATAGCATCCAAGAGATGTTATTGAGATAAGCCAAGTTTGACTGATTTTAATCTAATTTTATAGAATGTTTGCTTGATTGAATTTCCTGTTCTCCTCTTTCTTCCTGCTGGTTAAAGGAACTGCTTCGCTCTATTAAAATTTTATTCTCCAATTTGGTTCTTTCGTAGAATTTGCGATCTCTAATAGCTATTTTCAACGCTAGCAGAATTTTTGTATTGATATCACCAAAGTGCACCCCCATTCGCAGCCTGGAAGTTGTAAATTACCACTGGCTTCAACGGAAATGCGTTTATAAACCTCTCCCAGTCGGTCTTGGTTAAATGAGTTAGTGGCGCCCCTTTACTGCAAACCGACAAATTGAAGAGACGGGGCACAAGAAATGCACATCAAACCGAACGCGTATAGTCTCACTGCAACGCAACGATAGCAATAAGTGCATACCAAATTGAATTTTTCTCTTTGGGTCTTATTAAATTATAGATGTAGAAGGTACGTAGTTAGCTCACAATAACATCGACTCCCATCCATTTGATTCGGTGATACGCTGTTACATGAAATCCTCACTGGCAAATTCTATTTATATATTATAATGCCTTTTCTTTGACTTTGTTTCTTCCCTGAAAAACTATCAGAGAGAGGAAGTTAATTGAATCAAATGAAACTTCTAAGTTATTGAACATCTAGGTATATCGTGAACAATTACGCTTCGGTCCATAGATGGTTTTTGCGTTCCTTCTCTATTTACTTCCATTCGAAATACTTTGACACCGTGTATTATTGCGAACAAAGATATTTCTAGGTGTTCTTCTATTTATATAAAACGCTATTTAAAAATCAAGTGAATTTATTTCTTAACATAATATACAAGGTTATAAAAATTGTTTGGATTTACCCCATGTTATACAAGTTATATTTAATTTCTTCGGACTTAGGAGTGTGGGATCAGGAAGTATGTATGTAGGTGTAAACATTATTTCTAAGGGACCACTTATCTGTATATTTTACCTTTTCTCGTTCAAACACCAGGAGATGGGAAGATAGTAATAGAGGTGATAAAAGAATCTTATATATCTTGTCAGTCATTACCGCTCCGATTGGATGAACGTAACTACGACTGGCCAGTTATTTACATCAATTACGCTTGACAATGGATTATGTTTAAAATAGACGAATACCGTTCAGCGACAAAGAGACGCTTTCCCAAGCCTTTTGCGATTCTGCAGTGGCTTATACAGCAAGGTAGTTCCCCTCTCTCTGTCCCAGGGTTTTTTGTAGGTAATTATATCTCAAGCCAAGGGAAGTCACGAACTTAAAGTAACTTCTTCCTATACATACGTAGAAAATATTCACGGTATCGTAGTAAACCAAAACTTCTGCATATTGGATAAAACTAATGGTACCTACATTAGGCATAAAAGGACCTAATTTGGACGTGCGTTAAGTTGGTATGACGTCTTTGTCATTATTTTAGAATTGGAACACCGTCTTTTAGCGTTTAACTCTCTGATCCAGAAACCACTAAACAAAAACAATTTTTGACAGGAATCATCTCACTAAATTTTCATGAACTGCGGGTTGGTAATAAATAAGTAAAAACTACAAAATATCAACATTTAAAGTTTCCAGTTAGTTCCTGACTACTTCATTCATCATTAACAAAAGTTTCTATTTATCTTCATATGTTATTGAGACAGTAAAGGCATGTCTTACATTTTCGTCCAATATCCTTCGAAGAAGCGAAAATATTTGGACAGAAGTTTCACAATTTGTTTTTTTTTTGTTTACACAGATTATAGAATGTGCGAGTTCGTTTAAGCCTCAGTATTTGTTTCATTAAACAATCTTTGGGTGATAATCAAAGTTGTCTTCATTCTAATAACGACATCAAATACGTTTAGCATTTACTATCCTTTACATAATACGATCCTTTATCTTATTTTTCTTTTGATATAATTATTGTAATATTAAAAATAGCATTATTATAACCGATGGGAGCTCGTGGTTAGCGTTGTTCAATTACATGCATTGAAATGCATATGTTCAGGTAATGGCGAAGTTCTAGTCACGCCTAATGGCTAAAATGACGCTGCAGCGGTTTATATAGTCGTGTCAATCAACGATAAGCCCGAGAAAACGAAAATATAACTCAGCTTCGCCCTTTGTTTCGTTGTTTAACTTTTTAATCAAATCTTACTTCATTCACTAAACACATAATGAGTAATTTTCTTTGGTTTTTATAGTTTTAGTGTGTTGTATCATTATCAATTTGCTAAGAATGTGAGGATTTCAAAGCAGGGATGACACTTAAAGGTGACGCTTGCCTGTAAACCCTGGCCTAAACCCTATAAATTTTATTTCGTCTTTATAATAGTTTCCCAAATTAAATTATTGCTGTTATTTATTGGAGAAGCTGCAATTCATTCTTGTGAATGCAGCGTCAAGTTGAAGAAATAGATTTCGCGATTTCTTACAACATTACATTTCAAATTACCCAACTACTACGTTACGAATGTTTCAAAGGCGCTTAAAATAGAAATATAACTCATTTTTCATTATATCTACAGTGTTTCTTTCCTTCTCTCAAAAGCCTTTTGCTAAAATACAGTCACTCCAGTATTATCCAAAGCATTACGTTATTCGTCCTATTTTATTCTACAAAACATAAAAGCGGCTCTGGCCTGGACGTGGATTGTACTCGGTACGTAGAGGGATTATATTCCAGCGAATCTAGAGGAATTATCGCCGTCGTATGACTCGTACCCGTATTAAATCTGATCGTCTGACCCTTCGTAATAAAAGTTTTAAAGAGAAAATCCGCTTCCTCTCCTGCATATAGACGAAACTTCTTCTTCTATGTTTGGTAGTATTCTGAAAACGAGCGATGCAAGGAGAAAAGTTCAACGGGCTAGCAGCCACCTTTATTTTTCGGGAACGTGTTTCCTTACTGAATCGTAAAATGTACGGAGCTCATGAAAATACAAACGGGCAGAGATGCTTCGCGCAAACTTTTAAGATCGTATACTTGTTCGAGAAATATGTCGGGGGTGGTTATTTTTTTATATTTTACTTGCTTTTATAGCATGCGGTACGGTTTAAATTTATTTGCTGCTGTATTCTGCACACACAAGAAAATTCTGTTCTTTACCCCGCTTTGTAATTTATATATTAATAATTTCCTTACATACAATTGTTCGGTTGTGGATTGAAAATACTAATACTTCATAGTAATATTGAACCGCGCCATGACACTGATGCCTTTAGTTACTCTGAATAAATGTATTGTATCTATTTATATCAAAATGCTTAAACACGTTCGATGAACCTTTTTGAGTCTTTTCGCCGTTTCTATGAGCCAATTTAATAGTTTATAAATATACACAATATCAGGAAGCGGCAAACATCCCTCAGTTTCCCCGATGATCAAATGGCCAGCACCGTTTGAGTCTTCTATTTTTGGGAGGTTGTAGTTCTGGCTGCAATAACTTCATTAACTGATAACTTTTTTACTAAGTAAAGATTTTTAAACTTCTATATTCCAGAAACATAAAAGTAGACAAAACTACCGATATTCTGGCGGCTATCAAAATAGTGAAGTGTCAAATTACATATTAGCAGTAAACGGATCTTATTACATACAATCGACAAATTACCAGTCTTGCATCAAAACATCAGCCAGTATCAATGTTTTCTAATAATCCCGCGTGTATAGTCTCTCGCACGGTATCGTACGAATAAATACGCGAATATATCAAGTACCTACTCCTGAAGTACACAATTAGCAAGAAACTTGTACGCCGCAAGTAATTTCTCGATCGCAATTACTGTTTGCATTAACAGAACATCTGCTTTGATTTACCGTAGATTCAACTGCACCGGCGCAATTTATTGTTAATCTTGTCGGTAGCGTTACCCGCTAAACGCAATTACATCCGCGCTTAAGAAGCAGTTTAACTTCGCGTTCTTGATCTAAGAGCATTCAAGTACCAATACTAAAGTTGACGTAACGAACCAGAATATATTACAGCAACGATACATTCACACGATGCACACAAACGCGGATGTCTAGTCTACATATAGCTGCTCACCTCCGTGCAATGAACAAGAATGATTAATTGAACGTTTCCATTTATTACAATAGAAGCAGACGCTAATATTTGATAATTCGAATTCCTTGCATTTGGTTTCGAATTATCGTCAATTCTAGTAGTTACTAAAAATGTTCCATGAAAATAACAGACATTGACAGTCAAATGTCTTTTGAGAAAAAATTTTGGTAAGGACTAAATCACCGTATATATGTTGTTAAAAACAAATCCTAATAGTAGAATGTATGCTTTCGAAGCTGGAACAATATCGTTCGGGCTTTGCTTATTTGTTGCACCAATGTATTTGACGTTACAGTCAGCTTCTTCGAAAGTTTTGATAAAGACAGTCTTTAAAAAACGAAACGTCAAGCATGTTAGCTCAATAAGTAGGGCAAAACCCGAAAGACATTGCTTCAAAGAAAAGTCTGTGCATCCAAACTATCGGAAACGTTTCAAAAACCAAGGATTTGATGAAATTTTTACAGAATACATTGAATTGTCAATTAAACAAAAGAGGAAGTCGGGAATTGATGTATTTGTTATCCAAACTTCGCTCAAGCCTCCTCTAGAGGAGCATAATGCGTCGCTTGTTACGAGAAAATCACCACCAAAAAGCAATTGCAAGACCAAAGATGTAAGCTAACACAACTTGCTGAAACTCGCCTTCAAATGATATCGATGTTATTATGGACGACGAATCATTTTTCACACTCGATGAAAATGATACTGCAAATAATAATCATTACTACTGCAAAAAAAGACGACAGAAGTTGATTGTGGGGTGATTTACAAAAGAATTTCAGCGGGAGTAGTTGGTATGGGTTGCAATTCCTTGCAAAGGTCGCTCTCAGGCTTATATTCGTCGATCTGGCAATTCTGTAGATACGGAAACTTACGAAAAACAGTGCATAACAACCAGGTTACAGAAATTCATATATAAAAGCCAAAATACAGAATTCTGAAGGGAATTCTGTATTTTGGCCAGATATAGGAACTGCACATTATGCTGGCAGTGTTATCGCCGTGTTTCGAGAGTCGCAAACACCCGTTTTTACGATGTCTAGAAATGTTTCATATGTACCTCAATTACGTCCAATTGAACGTTTTTGGAGGTATTAAAAAAAATCTATCAAAAATTACGATAAATGCCAGATTAAACATTTTTCAATTTAATATGCCGTATAAAAACAAAAATTCGACAAGCCAGCCGTCATGGCGCTAATTCTATAATTTAAAGAAAGAGATATTTGTTATGTTTTGTAAGTTACATATTAATTTGTTAGAGAATAAATTTATCAGTCCATACTATTTGGGCCAATTTCTTGTCCCCACGCCCATATCTATAGCAACCCGCCGCAAAGTGCCAAATTCGCTCCACCAAAAGCACAAGTTTGTAATTAATTAGTTTTATTAGGCCATCAAATGCGCTCTCTATATAGGTTTATCCTATATTTACGACGGTACTTATTTTACGTTTATCGATGTGTACTCATAAGCTCTAGCTTTGTAGATTTGACCAATAACCAAGTACTAAATAATTAGTAAATATTGGCTCAATTTAAATTGATGAATAGATATCATGAGTGATAACCTAAATTAATTTAATTGATAGCGCAAACAAAGTGTGTATAATTGGATAAGTAGAAACTGCGTCTATGTGCATATTACCATTACGTACAATCAATTTACGTTCGGAATCGGAGAACACCAGTGAAGTATACATTTAATCAACTAGATAAGCAATAACGCTTATTGCGACATGTAGCGAATGGAATGTTGTTTTGGTCAACTTTGGACAACGAATTAAACCGGATACCTACATGCCATAAAGGCACGAAAATTTTAGTTGAGGGTACTACATTGTATCAAATGTAACTTCGTCAATATTATGCATTTGATAGTTGCTATCTCGCTGTTCTTTTTGCAAATTTGTAACAACGTTCTCAGAAATATTTTATACATCTTCGAATAGGCTTCTCAATTGCAAATTATAATTGCAACACAAGGTTCTTACATTTTAGCTTTCTGAGAGAAGCTCACGCATTTAACTACCTTGAATATTTCATTCTAATAAAACAGAAAAACATTCGGCACTCGCTATCAAAGCGAGAGAAGACGCAATGTCATTAAGCGACGATCTATTCCATGGAAAACATCAATTCGGTTCCATGGAAATTGACAAAATCAAACAAAATGCATCACAAAACGTTTCATTTGTCGTTCAAGTGACAAATTTATTCAAGAAGAAAAAAAACGGATCTTTTCTAAGCAACTACCTGCTTTGACCAGAATGTATTTGCTTATTTTAACAATAACCAGAAAATTGATTAAATATGGTTGAGTAATATATGACAAATTGGAGAGTGCCAAGAAAAATCGGTGAATCTCGACAATCATCAAATTTCGTATGTATCACATATAAAACCAAACTTAAGATTTTGCCCCACTCCCCCAAGCATGCAGCGATATCCCTTAAATTTTATTTACTTTGTTTCACGCGCATACGTCATCCGTCTCCCATTATTTAGATAAAATGTTATATTTAGAAATATGCATGTTCACAGTGTAAAACTGACAGGAAGAAAAACCTCAGAAGAGATAGGTTATTTAAATATAAATTCTGTTTGTTCCCCCCATTTCGTTCGTACAAACCTACCTAACTTGCCAGGTAGTTGTAAATTTTAGCGCGAAATAAATTTTGCTAAGGTAGACAGGTATTTAACACAGACGGTTATTCCTTTGCCACGCTTCCGTTTTCTACGCGCTCTCCTATTATACTTTATTCACTAAAATTCGATTGTTCGGGGTCCTTTTTCCGCTGCTGCCAAGAAGAAAGCAGAGATGAAGAAATACGGAAAGAATAAATGGGTATAAGAAAGGATTGTGTAATATCTACTTCCCTAAGAATTAAATTTATTCATTAAAATTCTTTCTTTAAAAATGCTTATGTAAATTTAGTTGATTTATTTCGTTACTTTTTATCCAATAAAATTAAGGTAAAATTATTCGTTTCAGGATGGTTTTAAGTACTAAATAATGGATAAAGGAGTGAAACCGTAGATCGATATTCAGCACGTTAAAGACAACTACCGGAGATTGGAACACCTCACACAACAACAGTAATGCTATCAATAATTGCAGCTTGCGATACAGTATCCAGTCTTATCCTCCTGGTAAATGTATCGATGCGACAGTTACCGGATAGATTTACCAAGACACTGCACAATATTTTAGTTGGGTCCCCGTACTGGCTTTCATTGTGCTATTTTTAAAGTAACGAAAGTTAATTGAAATTTAATCTCAGTTTTTAAATTCAACGTTAATTACAAAGTGAGAGTTTAGTTTAAAAATATGCTTGATTTTTGAAAACGCGTAACCAGAAACGATACAACTTCAGGTTTTCAAATTGATTTTCGCGGAGACGTAAATACTCAGTGTTAATTTTTTACTGCCAAAAGCGCGGATCTACAGACCATAAAATTAGAAAAAAAAAATTGATTTTTCTAATTTTTTTTCTCTCTTATACAACATTAGAATACATGCATGTCTCTTAATTAATTTTGTTTTATTGCTTAACGCTCTGTATTCCTCGTTTTTATAAAACTGCATCACTATTACTGAGACTCGCACATATCTTTTGCGATTGATCTCTAATTCCGCAGAAGCATTTCCGTCTCGCGCATACGCCCTCCGCGCCTTTTTACAAAATGGATATTTTGCGGAGTTGACGGCGCCTATCCATCATCTTATCCTCAAATTTTTTATACCCGACGTCGAAGCCACATATGTTCCGATACATAAAAATTGCTATCGTCGAATTTGCGGCGCCCGAACATAACCCCAACGCTACGATGATGCATCGGCGAAGCGGTAACGTTTAAAAATCCCCCCTATAAAATCCTCTATTAATATTTATACGCCCCATTTTTTACGCGCTTTTTACAGATTTATGAAAAGGAAAGCGAATTATCAATCAACGCTGTCTTAGAGAAATTTATTTTATTAAATCCAGTACAGTGTATGACACAAGAGACGATGTATATCTGGCAGTCGCGAACGTCACATAAAAGGAACTGCGCTTAGGAAACTGCAAACTAAGTTCTCATTAAGGTCGCACGACTAATGTAGGTCAATACTATTGCAATGGAAGGCGAGGAAACGGAAAAGATGATTGAAATGTTTAAAGGAAGACTGATTAGTTTCCGATGTATAACAAATTATTTGAATTAGTCCATTCTTAAATTGAAAATGCGATTTTATATTATCTAAAGTAAAAAAGACCACAAGAACCACTAAAGAAAAGTCGCCTCAAAAGATTACAAGAATAATGGCTCCACTAGAAATTGTTTGAATGTGTGACGGCTCGATCAATTCATTCTTATTCAGAGTGGTTTCAATTATGTTAATGCAATTAATAAAGCAATTCTGCAAGATACGACTCTTGTTCTTCATTTGCTTCTAATTTCCTTGAATTTATTTGCCAAAACGTATTCTGTATTAACACTTACTTCTCAAAATATTCTTCAACTAAACACTCTCATTTTGTTTTGCCACCTCTTTTATTCACGTGATCTTGCCTTGTAAGCAAATTGAAATATCATTTGTTGACTTTGTTTCCCTCTGAATTGTTCCGCAACCCACCAATTGAATTAACCGTTTTCCCTTCACCCTGCATTCTTCATGCATACATAAACTGCTTGAATAAGTGGTACGATTAATTATTTATTCATTCTGTACATGAAGTAAACATTTTTTCAGGAAAAATTGCTATTCGCAATGGCATAAAAGAACCTATTTCTCTCTGCCGAAAGTACATAAAAAATACACGAGTGGGTAAACAAGTGAAATAGAGAGGAAACAAAAGTCGACAGAGCAGCGTCGGGCGCGCGGATAAAAAATCAACTTGATAACGGATAGAACATGATTTCATTTTTCATATCCAACATCGCGTATATACATATCACGACATACGGGCATCACGCGGATGTGACGTTGTGTTGCTGTACGCGCCAGGGCAAAGCGAAGATTAAACATTCCGGAAAAAGGGCATACCGCAATATCAGCTGCAATTTAAAGATATTTGCATAATATGCAAATTTGCCGTACACCGATTGGCGGTCTTTTTTGGGCTTCTGTATGCTTCTTCCGTAATACCTGCCTTTTCCACCGACGTTACATATCGAATATTTTGAATTACATGTGCCCTTTAAGAAACGGTATAGTGGCGTGGCAAAATAAAATTCGCCAAGAACAAATTACCAACTTGTCCATGCAAGGAATATAACCAAGGTTCTGGTACAGATATTGAATAGTTCTTCATAATAAGATAATACTAACAATGATAACAAATATCAAACATCTCAAATCTTACATTCCGCCTACTATGGGGCGAAGATAAGATAATTAAGGAGAAATGGAAAAAATCTAAGAATCAGGCAAAATTAGTTACCAATTCAACGCAAAAGCTTCAAAAACGGTTAAAAGTACCAGTTTCACCTATCCCCTACATTACTTACTATGAACAAATTTGGTCCATGCGCCAAGTAGCAAAAATACGACACCTCTATTACATACAATCAATTTTTTCGTTTAAAAGTTATTAAAAAAAAAACTTCCGCCTGGAACGTGAAACATATCCTGCATTACCAAATTGTTTTAACGTTCGAGAAATAAAACTTGTTATCTACATGGGACGTCTAATCTATAATTGCATTAGAAATATACTTAACGTTGAGTGTATACTTATTTTGATAACCAATAGTGTAAGGACTTATTATTTACTTGTACCAATTGCAGCTCCAATACAAACAACGAAACAACAGGTCTCTAGGGAATTCTAACTTTGTTCTTCGTAAGGCAGAACACTGATAACCATCTTCCCTTATAATCATTCTATATTACTCCAAGCTTTCTATCTAATAGGTAGCCTAAATGATGTTTTCCGTTTCGGAAAAAATATTCTCCAATATGTACATTTGTCTAAGTATCGATTCAATATGTATAGACAATGAACGGCAAAAGTGATATTTAAGAAATGAAAGGATCAATTTCTGAACTGTTTCAAGTTAATGCAGAGTGAATCACGTGATTTGGAGCGTAGTAGAGTATCTATGGCAAACAAAGAAGCGTGTAAAAATAAAAGGAAATGTTCTGGCACGTTTAATTACGCCGGTAGCTTGATGTATCCTTTCAAATTTGCTGTAATTTGGGGTGGGGTCCGGAAACTGTCGATCGATTGCTTGGTTAACTGCCAGTCTAACAACATCCAAATGAAAAGGAATAAAAGTGTTAACGTAGCTATAGCCCTGCAATATAAAAATTGATACCAAACACGTAGTTGTTTGTACATATATTCAAAATTTTTTTCCCCGAGTCTCTCTTGTGGTATGAGATCTAGCGTTGTCTTGTAAGAATAAGACTTTCTTTCGATTGATTGAGGAAGGCTGTTTATGGATGTAAGCTGCTTGTACTCGCTGCAGCTGTTCACAGTACGATGATTTGATGGTTTCCAAAGGCTCATAATGGACAATTCCGGCTACTCAATAAAATCTTTTTTGGGCACAACGAAACCTTGGAAATAAGTGGCATTGGGTCAGTTGATATCAACCAATGATGCGAACGCTTAGAATTTCAGTACAACATTCAAGATAATAACCGATCAAGGAAATGTTCGTCTAACAAATGGTAAGACGGCCTCGAATTAATGTTTTATTCATTGCCCTTTTTAATTATTTTAAAATATTCATTAAACAATTGTCACCAAGAGTGTATCTGTCCTTTACACAGTAGTACCATTAAATGGTCTTTTAAGAACGCTGGAAGTATATAGATAACAGCTTTTCCATTAAAGAAATAAAAAAATAAACATGAACAAAAAAATAAATATAGGACCATAAATGTACCGTTATGTAATATTTACACAAATATTTTAAATTTATGCAAATTTTAATGGAGTGTCAAAGAAGAGAATATAGCATTCGTAAAATGACCGACTAGCTCCATTCTCGCGTAAATAACGACCGTGTAGGAGTACATAAATGAAATATGCACAATGGAACGTGTTCACGTTCGACTCCGATATTTCGCGTATTTTGCGACGACGACACCAGAGGCGCAATTCTCTGATCCCGCCGCTCGTCTATGGCATCCTCGCACAGACGTAACCTGACGTCCTGGGAAACTACCATCCTGAGCCGCCGTCATGCGGCCCATGATCGATCAACACGAGCTGCTACATCGGCGTGAATTATTAAAATTTCTGCCGCTTTAGCTATGCTAAGATGAAAGGGAGCGTGTAGTCTTCATTTCTGAACGCGGCAAACCGATCGGAAATACGATGAAATCGTCATCCAACCGTCAACAATGAAGCAACAATCAATATACGATGACGTAGAAGGATATGTGTAAATGTAGATTCAAAATTGTGCAAACCTAGCAAAATTATTCCAAAAAAAGATATATCGATTCTCGTAACAGTGGCGAGCGGTATAATTTATTATTAAGGTATTGCCGAAAACTTCAAGAAATACTCAATCCGTTGGAATATGAAAAACCGCTCTAGCCTACAGACGTTTAAGAAATCGGGTGTCGAAGAAACAGAGGCATTTTACAAAAACTAAGGACTAAAGACGGGTATAGGGAATATTGATGATAGTTAACATATACAGGATGTTCCATTTAAAAACATCTCTCTGAATATTTTCTATTTGAAAACTTTTTCTCTAAATTACTTAGTGGTGGAATTATCT
The DNA here is from genome assembly GCA_902655005.2 of Marronus borbonicus. Classification (NCBI taxonomy): domain Eukaryota; kingdom Metazoa; phylum Arthropoda; class Insecta; order Coleoptera; family Scarabaeidae; genus Marronus; species Marronus borbonicus. The sequence continues at coordinate 28,882,479 of LR737381.1, read as the reverse complement.
TCCATACGCTAGCTGGACACACTGTACACACTAATTTACATAATTATCACAACTGCGCATTTTGAATACTATCCCGTTAGCTTGTCGAGGAAAGAAAAATTACACTGTTGACGTCATATGCGCAAAGTTAAAAAATAGGAGTGGAATGTCATCAGCTGAGACCAATTTAAACTAACCTGATACAGCGATATTCCAAAACATAAACTAACATGAGTTACTTCGAGGACAATTAGACTCAAAGTCAGTAACTAATTTAGTGTCGCTTCTTTATTTAATCCCGATAGCGATTGTTTAGGATCACGGCAAATTTTGCTTATTTTTCCAAAAAATATATTGATGACAACAGACAAACGGGTACCTTTGTTTTAGAAATAGCATAATGCAACACGATGCAGAGACGCAGCTGAAGCACTGATTCAATGCTATTCTATTAGACCACGTACGATAATTAATTTACAAAATTACACAAAATACCCAAAGTTATACTGAAAATTGTTGCATCGTAATTTTACATAAAATTTTATGTTTTAGGGGAGAAATAAACAACCGAAGTTTCACCACTACCGTCGTTAGCTGGACTTAATGTCTTCGTTACTCCCACGCTCCAAAAGTAATGAGATAGAAAAAGGAGTTTCCACTTCCGAAGCCGACCCCACGGCCACTACAGGGAACTAACTTTGAGCAAGCGAACATACTGGAGTTACCGTGTTTTGGCACTCTCATTTATTAATTCCTATTTTTAATTCATGAAGCCACTTTCGTTCTATTTCTACTCTTTTAAGCACCTCAATTTGTTTAAATTAGATACCACCACTACTAAAATACACCAAACAAGTGAGTTTTTAACGCAAGATTAGTGTTGAGGATTTAATCTAAGAAAAATCTGGAGCCAAAATACTAAAAAGCAGGAAATACGTTGTAGAATAATTGAAAATATAGAAAATTATTTTGCTGAATAAGCTACCGCAAGCACCTAAACATATCATATCATTTATTTAGTGGGCTAGAGTTCTCATATGTGACATTCATTAAAATAACGCAAACACAAAACCTCGAGCAAAGCTTTTAGTAAAACTCTCAAAGATCCACAATCTCTATCACCATTACCATTTTTTCATCCCCTTTCCTGTCTCTTCAGTCTACAACCGGAGAATTTTAACGTTTTTCAAGAAGAATCTCGCTACCGGTATTAAAGAGGGAAGCGCCCCGAACTCGAAGAGAATTTGATAATTGTTTGTTTGGACTGGAGTGGAATTTCGCATTTCAAAGTTCTCAAAGGTCAAAGAACTTCGCGTATTCGTATCTAGTCCCGTTTTTTAGGTTTTTTTCATCTGCTACTTCTGTAGTTCGCGAATGTACGTTCTTCGACTATTCGCGGGATTCTGTTGTTTCAGCGGTGGCGTTAGCTGGAATACCTTTCTTGTACGAAGCAAGCGCTCGGCTCTCTTTATCATATTCGGAAAAAGGGAAGAGTTATGCGCTGGCAGGACGTCTGTTAAAGCCCTCATGTAAAAGAGGGAATATTATTGACATACTACTTTTGAGAGAAAAGGAATGAGATTTGTGCTTGTTTCTGCTTTCAACGTTGCGCTGTTTTCCCTGCATATAATCGAAAAAATATACTTTAAAACATATTTGTAAGTGAAAAATTGAGTACTCAATCAAAGCAATTCTGGTGCTAGTGCTAAAATAAACGTATCAAACTTGACAAGAGAAGTAGCCAACATTGCTTACTCATTCATTGTAACTTGTTAAAAATTCATTAGAACTTTGTTAGAAATACTATCCGTCCTATTTAATGCATATAACATTATTGATTTTCAGTGAATAATTTGCAAGGTACTATGTAAAGTTCACTTTGTCACTTAAAACTTTTCTCCGGTCTATTCCTCTATGTTTTATTTACTATTTCGTATCGAGTACTCCTGACAAACAACCATTTTTGCACATCAAACCCTTATTTTCATATTTTTCTTATTTATCTAGTTTATCTCATTTCAACACCTTTTGTTAATATTTGAAATCAACTCTTTTACAAAACTGTTCTAACAACATAACAAAATTTAATTAAGTCATGTTACTAAATAGTTATATTATTACGTGAGGTGCTTACTCTTAGCTACCTACAAAATCGAGTTGTTCAAAATTAATACTACCTACTTTGCACTAACTTATCTCTACACTAAAAAGATCTTATCGATTTCAAATTACATAAGCCGCTTCTTTATTCGAGCCTCCTTATTATCTTTAGAACAAGGAAATAAGCGATTTGGCCATAGACATTAAAATAATGTAAAACAAAACTGTTAAACGATCCATTAGCGTAATTCGTTTGTAGATCCCACAGTATATGCAGCGTCTGCCGGTGCGAATAAAATTTCCAAGAAGGTACGTACTCCTAGTGCAGACTAGCTAGATTAATTGGGACAGTTTCGCTAAAGTTAAAGACAAAATCTTTCTAACACTCTAAGTAGGTACAATGATTCATGTAAAAGTGTTCTTGTCAAAAATCTTTGGGGATACTTACTTAAAAGGCGTTTAGAGGAAGATAGAAGCGAATTATATTAAATTTTTTACAAACTTAGTAGCTGTTGCAATTATTCAATAATGGGTTCTTTTAGTTATTATATAGCCGGCGAGTGCGAGGTTTACTAACTTACCATAAAATTGGGATTTAGCTTTCCTTCAGTTCAGCAAATTTCTCAACCGAGTTATTTTATGTCGGTGGAAGGATTTGGAGTCGAATTTATGTTCTATCCTTTTTATTCTTTATCTTTGCTCGTGAAGGGAAATCGTGAAAATAAATTTCTTAAATGAAAACAAATAATACACACGTTATTTACTTGATTACATCCTCTTTCACAGAAAATATCTTGACTATTCGTTTCTATTACTTACAGAGAAAGAGATAGGATCAAGACAAACTTTACATCCTGGGGTTTATCGGGATGACTTTACGAAAATCGACCAACGATAAAGAAGAACAACCCTCGCTGCTAAACAGCAAAATCCGACACTTAAACTACGTAATCTAGATTCTAACTTTTCTAGTTTTTAAGAATTAAAAGAAATTGTGGTTAACACTGTGTGTTGAACTTAAAGGGATAAAAGGGATCTTCTTTCAATTTTCCTACACCACAAACACAATTTTCAATTTCTTGAAGTTTAGGATACGTAAATACTAATAGATAAGATGTCTCGTAATTTTTATGTAATCTAACAAAATATGGAATTGCCTCAACAAGCACTACAAGGTGTACGTATTAGTGAGGTGTTGTCTATTTTACATGCAGTCTAATACGCGGCTAAAATCAGTTATGATTTTCTCAATATATAAGTCAAATTGCATGCAGGTTTGTAAACCACTTCAGAGAAAGCTAGTAGCTTACTAAGTGACGTAGCACCAGATTTCAATCGTCTTTAGAACAATAATATACCTAAACAGGTTTCTCTAAATTATTTTAGTTAGAACTAGAGCAAATAATCTTCTAATCGAATTTTATTAATATTAAAACAACCTGTGGGTTACCTTCGGAAACAGCCGCTTTAATTACCAGCAGCATAATATTTGCTGAATAAACTAGAATTACTTAGGCTACGCAATTGTTTGCAGTATATCTGTTAACGTGGAAGACAACCACTTCATATGGTAATTTTGCTCTACATGTGATAATTGTGAACGAGAAAACCATGTTATACCATTGAAGTACACGGTGAATACATTCCAGGCAGAGAACATTTTCAGAACAATTCATTTAAGGTTAATTTGCCGGGACGAGTATCGAATTCAAAAGCCGTGCAGCCCGGTTGTCCGTTTTAAAATAAAACAGAAAAAAACGGTTTATAAAAGGCAACTGAAGTAGCTATGCTGCATCGCAATGCTCTCTTTTGTCATTCAGTACCTATTCACCTCTTATTAACAATATAGATAGATTCGAGGCAATGTATTGTTAGGATTGCGAGGTTTTGTGTTTTTAGTTTTATTTTAAACACTACTTATTTCTGTTACTATTCAAAGATATTCACGTCATCATTCCCCGTTTACATATTGAGCTCTGTCTCAACAAAATCTTGTCAAAAGCCGTGCATAAGAAGAAAAATGTAGGGCCTGAGATTAAACAACTCTTTATAGACCAGAACTTTGGGAAACTTCTTCAAAGTAAAGAAATACAGAAAATCTGAACTCTCCTTGGAATTTCCGACGTAATTAAATACTTGAAAAAATGTCGTCCCGGTAAGGAATCGAACCTGACATCTCCCATTTGCCGGACAGGTGTATTAACCACTTCACAGCGAGGATCTTGATGTCAGGAACGTTCACTTTTTAATGGCTAGATGTTATTGATCTGCAAATATATCATATTTCGACGGACAATTCTAATTCTTTCATGTCTTCTTACGTCATTGTCGCAGCTGCTCCTATGCTCAACTCCTATGGTACATCTGCAGAGCTTCTATTAGTGGTATTGGTTCTGCTGTTGCCATACACTGACTGGGGACTACTGATTCTGAGGAACTTTATAAATTCAATCATCTAGAATTACCCGGAGTCTACCAAATTTTATATTCATGCAGCAGTGTCTATATCGGTGAAGCAAAGCGATCGGCCAGCACTCGCATTACTGAACAGGGTCGTTGTACACAATTGTTGCGTGTAGTCCGGACCGCGCTGACTGAGCAGAGATCTTTTAGATTGCAGTACAAAATAATCGTTTTTGTGGGGGAATGGATATAATTTTCATGGACGATCGTCAATCTGCAAAGCTGCACCATTAATCTTCCCAAGCCAACAGCAACCAACTCAGAAGATGTTTGCTACATTGTCATTCAAGTGATTGGCAGTCAACTTGGAAGAGGAGTGTCTTAGACATTGCCGGAAACCCGACTGATAGCCCTAAACAATTATCGCCAATTCAAATGTAGGTTACACAATTATACTTAGAGGAATATTAAATTTCACTATCTTTAATCACCTGTAAAGTGTGCAACATCTCTCTCCAGTTAATTAACCGCAACGAGAAAGCTATTACTGATGAGATAACCCTCAGCAGACACGAAATTACAAAACTACATAATCACTATCTATGGACAATCTATATTAGATACCAGTAACAATTTTAAATAAATGTAAGTATTATAGTACGGTACTGTAGATGATTTTTTCATTGGTGCTGGTATATTACCAGAACTTCTCACTGGTTAGAGCTTCTGCACATTTCGCTTTACTTGTTGGTGGTTTATTTAAACTTGACTATTTAACTAATCTACTTCTGGTCAATAGTCTCACATTGATCAGTTTCCTTAGTTCATTATTAACTTGTGATCTAATTAAATAATTAGCATATTACAATAAACTTATTCTTCAATTTATTGAGGCGTGAAAATTATTTGGCAATGGTTTATTTATGTATACAAAATGGTTATCGCGTAATAGGAGAAATTACAAGAACGTTGAATTTTATTAAACAATAGAAGCTAAATTTGCAGAACAGACGTATCGTTATAATGCACGTACACATGTATATCTAAGCATTTCTGATCCATTTCGACCGCGTCAGCTCCTTTGATATCCGTTTATGTCGTGTATAAATTTGCATCTGATTCAACCTAACCTCACGCTACCCCTAATATATACACATACAATTAAACTAGAGTCTCGTATATTTACAAAGATAAACGGAGAAGAACAGAAAATAGGTTCGCCTACTAGTGAGAATTTCTCTAAAAGCCAATATTTCTATTACGATAGATTTGTACCTCCGCATGTGCGTAATGTTCAAATCCAAAGGAACATAACCCTTTCATGCATACCGGCACACAGGCATCACACCTAATGCACTAAGCTACCCGTCTTGGAGTCTTGAGTTGTTCTCACTTTCAAAGTAACTTCAAAGGCTTCAAAGCCTTCCCTTTAACTTCAAATTTTGCCGAATGCTTAAATGCTCTAAGAACGCAAACATAACATTTTCAAATGGGCTAATGCTCGCCATAAATGGCAGAAGCTGTTGGGGATGCGAAAACATTGATTAATTGTTATTATTTCATTAATTGTCACAATTGTAAAAACAATTCTAACTTTCTTCCTTTTTTCCTGGATTTTCCTGGTGAGCGACTTCTTACATTTTTGTTTTTTCGTTTGATAAATTGAAAGTAATGTAATGCAGTAACTGCTACACATCCAGTAAAAGAACTTGCATCCGTTATCCTTAAACTCAATTCTTCACGATCAACCGCTGGAAAATACCAAAAACTCCCTTTAGTAATATATATCTCATTTTATCGTATTTTATACAGAGGTACCGGTGAGGGCTGTCGAATATACCAAAGTCGCCCAGTTTCAATTTCCAAGCCCTTTTTTCCGAGTTTCCGCTTCCTCTTTTGTAAGAAATCTATAACACTCCTCGATAAATCAGTACGAATGTACAAAATACATTTTCCTGTGTACTTATACATTCAATTTCGTGCATGTGCAGAAAGTGGAAATATCGATGAAAGGAGTGTAAATAAGGTAAACCAGGAAAGTAGAAAAAAGTTTTCAACTTCGAACAGAGTTGAAATCGATACGTGGGATGTGTAGAAATGGTAAAAAGGAGTATAACATTTATCATATTTTCAGGGCATTTTAAAATGACAAGTAAATGTACAAGAAGTTTGTTTGGATACGGATTCTCTGTACCCTCGTATAAGTCGATCTATTAAAAAAAATACTAATTAAACTCAATTTTTCAAATACATTTGTCATATTGAAAAATATTCAATGATAACGAGCCAAAAAAAAATTTTATAGGCAAAATGGGAGATAAAGCGAACAATGTGCATGTACTTACGTTGATATAAAAGTCTACATTGGCGTAGTAAATATATTAATTCAGTGTGAATATTTATAATATGTTATTATTATTCAGATAATTTCATACGTAAATTCCCAAAATTAGCACAACTAACATCAACCAAGTCAAGCTATTGCTGGTGCTGTTATATTTTGAGAAACCTTAAGATTACTGCAAACAAACCTGTTACTTTTTAAAATTCTATTTGAAACAAAATATAATTTAGGTGTTATTTGAAATCATTCTCAATACGCTGCTCTTCACTGCAGGTGATATTCCACTCAAAACAATGCCATAAAAAGTAAGCAAGAACAGTGCGCAGTGAGTAGCAATTGGATTTATTCTTTCAATAATAGTTTATTTAAAAACCATGCTTGTGTAGAGCAGTCAAAGAAGAATAATAAGAACACAACAAATATAGATTGTATGTAGGTTACGTATAACAGAATAGAAGCTGTTGTTTACTAAATGCTGTTCTATAGGCTTTTTAAATTTCACTGCTAACAAATTCTTGTGATTGTACATCTTGATAGGTTACATTATTATGCCGCTAGAAAAGATAAAGATAAGTATTATACAATTCATGCATAAATTGCTAGCTATGGGAAGAACTTTCAACAGTTCCAGTAGCATAACAGAAAAGAAGTCATTGTGTAACTTGCTACCAGCATAACAAGAATACTAAGCTCGGCATATACGTAACTTTTAAAGCAGCAAGTTACCAAATATTCCCTGAAAAGCACAGTATACTAAGAAAGCACTAAAATGATGGAGATGTTTAGTATTGTTAAAAAAGTAGAATCAAAGTACTTCTTGTAAATTTATTTTTATCTTTCTCACCTTTTATTCAAATTTTCACAAAATAATGACAGATTTGAGTTAAATATATTAACTGATTTTTATTTACGCATAAAATAATCGCTTTCTCCAACTAAGTCTACTCTTGCATTTTATCAAGCCATGACACAAAATATTCCCTATGAAAAAATACCAGACTGTTTGTTTTCGCCGAAGTAAGAGATACACATAGCAGCCAATGTATTAAAGATGTTCTGATTAATAAACAGACTCATTACTAGTGTAGGCAAATTCGGGTGCGCACCATCGGCGCAGCTAACGAATAGACCCTCACATGCGAAACACAAGTCGCGCGAAGCGTACGTAACAGTAGCAGCGAAGTACTCTGTGTTCTGTTTTTAATAATGTCGAAGGTACATAGATTGAGAAAACATCATTAAAGGCAGTGAATAGGTTCATTAAGGATTATCCGGCTGTGACTTACGACGGCGTAAAAAATAAATATTTAGTGTGCGACATATATCTAACGTGTTGGTAACACGCACAGCTTTGCTCGGTAGAAGACGCAAAAAATGAGTGCGTTCTAATTAAGTTTGAAAGTGTTTTAGACAAAGATTCAGATTTTGCAACACTTAGAAAAATTTGTGAAGGTTCTTCTACAGATGCGTTAAGTTGTTTCAAAGATTTTTTAATTATGCAAATATAACATCACTCTTTATACAAGAACATATTTTCCTCACGGCGGACGCGTTTTGCAGAAATAACTTTGGAAACGTACCTTATGTTAAAAATATTTAATCTCGCTTCTCCAGTTTTTCATGTCACAGAAGACGCTTAAGACAGTAAGTTTCTTTTTATCATCGAATTACATACACTCAATTTTATTTTTTATACATATGACTAGAGATGGCCAAGTTCCCATGTTCATTCAGTAAGATAGAAATAATTTATCGAAATGGGTTCATAATCTACAAAAACCATCTTAAAACATTTTTGTATTTAGCACAAGGGCACCATTCGCGATAATATATCTCTGCATACTGACTCCCTTCGCATGCAAGAGTCCATTCGTTAGCTACGCCGATGGTGCGCACCCGAATTTGCCCACTCTACTCATTACAGAGAGGAGAATTTAGAATATCTGGTAATAATTAATGTTAATAAACCAGGTCTGACGAATCTTATTTTTAAATTGCGACAAACGACTGCAAAAGCAATAGTGACTAATACGAATATCTCATCTAGCGTATGTATATGCATGCCAAAGCTGAACAACGGCAGCACACCAATGGCGTGTGATTCTCAGTCGATAGCAGAAGTCCATAATCTAGTGATGAACCAGTATTTAATAAAATACGGACTATTCGTACTTTATAATTCCAAAAGTATTTAATGCATATAGGGTAAATATTTTAGCTGAACGCCTTCTAAATCATTTGTTGCAAAAGTACCATATTTAGAATTTTCTATCATAAAATATTATTTATCTTTTCAGATGCGTATTTATTCAAATCGAACGAATAAGGCCGAGTACATCAAAAATGTATTCAAAATTAATTTTGCAGTGGAATAGCAACATCACCAGCTCTAAATATTTTAACGTTGTTTACATAATTATTAACTGAACCGTTTACGAATCAATATGCTGCCGGGAAAAGAATGTTTTTTTTATTATCTCCGTAATAGCAAAAATAAAAAGAAACTGCAAAAACATAACGCATTTTCCGTATTTAATGCCGATGATTCTGTTCGTCGTATAAACTGAAATGCCTGTCGGCACGCAATTCTACGCTTTACTTGTAAGCTGGTTATAGAGGGAGCTGTGAGTTATTTTATCGTTTCAGCTCACATGTGGATAAGATTGTTGCGAATGGACTAATATTGTAGAGATTTTTATGTTCAAACGTTGCTCGAGAATTCGATCCAACGAGTAGGTATAGAAAACAAGAATATTCCAGTCAAAAGCATGTTGAGGTACATATTTGTAGGAATAAAGGAAAATATTATTTGTTATAACTTTAGTTACGTAATTTCTTATCAAATCTTTATAAATCAAATTATGGAATTATGTTTGTCATAATCTTGATTTAATAAATTTAATAAAAACTGACACTGACCACAGAAGTTTAACCTTTATAAGCTCCAATCAGATCAAAACTACATTTTTCTGACGCAACAAATAACGAAGTAGAATGTATTTGGAAATAATGTACAATGTCGGGGTAAATGGAGTAGCACCAATGCTATAGCTGACATGAAATGATTTTATTTTCTTGGAATAGGATGCAACATTACACTTAGAAGCATTCAGTACTGAATTATTTAATTAATCTGATCTTGTAAGTAGTAACAATCGTCCACTATATTAATTTCAGTAAATATTTTCTGATCATGGGTGACACTGTAGTAAGTAACTTTTCACATTCAATGCAATCAAGTGTATCGCTAATGAATAAATTCAGTAGCAGGAGCCCTGAATAGGTTCACTTTTGCAACCAAAGTCGCATAGTTTATCTTGTCGAATACTTTAGAAATATCAATGCTAACTGCATCTACCTGATCACGGACGTCCCATAGTAGGGTGCTAGGAATTTCATCTTGACCGGACCTAATTTTATTCCTTGATTCCCTAATGCCAATTCGAGCTTTGGATTCTAAAAGGTTTTCCAATTAGCGCGTCGGAAGTTTCAAATGAAACACAATAACAGCTGCAAGTGATAATCCTTTAACCTTTATTTTATTTTGAAGAACAGCCGATGCCACTGTTTTAAAAATAATATGGTTTAAATTCGTCCCTGGTCTTCGCCTGAATACACATTCCGGAGGCTTAATTTGCTTAATTCCGTTTACGGCCGGGAATTGTTTTGAGCTTATTTTTGTGTAGCAGAGAGAAACAGTCCAAAGGCGTATGATCGCAAGATTTTGGCGACAAATTGACGCCATTCTTCAAAATAACGGTTACGGGAAACAGCTGTTGCAATAAAAGAATTGTTGTTGAAAAAAAAATTGCTTATGTTAAGATATCTCAGTTCAGGCCAAAGATATTCCGTTAGCATATCCCTGTATCACAATTGCCGTTGATGCTCGCCATTAAGAATAGCACGATTCCATCATTGTCTCTGAAAAAATAGGATCCGATCACGTCTTGAGCCCAGCAGCCGCACCACATCGTGGTCTTTCGGAGATAAAAAGGCGCTTCGTGAATCACTCCGGGGTTTTCATCAGCTGGAATCCTGCAGTTACGCTTGTTTACAAGAGCTGGATAACGCGAATCTTCCTCCTTCGAGAGAGGTTGTTCATTCTTAGCTACTTCCAGTGTTAAATTACTTAAAACTAAAGTCAATAAGTTATTGGATTTGACCCTATTATCATAGTGAAGTGAACTATTTTTACGCTATTATATTCGAGAAGGTATAACTTATATTTGTCATACATCACCTTTAATAAGAAGCATCGAAAACATCTAGTTTAAAACTACATCTATCGAAAATATTGCAAAAATAAAAATTACGTCGAAATACACAAAAAAGCGAATGCGAATTAATGATTATAAATTTTCTCTTGAAAATGGTTCGGGAATTCTAATTATTGTTGGCTTGGCTCACCAACAGGCATTCATTCGCTTGTTTTGTCCCTCTGGAAATTCTATTAATGCAGGAATTTACAATCCACTCAATCGTGTTTTCGAATGTTCATAAACGATAGACATTCAAGCGCTGAATTTATATCCTGGTCGAACATGGCAAGCGCCCATTGTGCCTATAACCTGACAGCAGTCCACAACGAATTGAAAATAGATATCAATGAAATGGCTAGAAATATTTTAAGTTTATTGAATGGTTTGAGATTGGTTTGAAGCAGAATGCACAAATGATGAATAACAAAGATTATGCAAAAAATATGAAGCAGCAGCTACGACAAATCGCAACTGGAAAGTCAAAAAATTGCTAAACTAGTACAAACGATATTTCAAGAAAAGGAAAAGGCAAACTTAAGATGTATAAAACTAAAAAAAAACAAACGGTTCATCGATTCTATACAATTTCTACGTATTTTAACGTCTACACCTATGAAAAAAAAATATCCCGCGTTATTATTTATTAAATATCGCCTATATGAAAAGATATACTGGACGAAAGTTGTGTGGTAATTTATTTATATAAAAATTAATTCTAAAAATATATTTCGGGGGGATACATTAAAATGGACATTGAGAAAAAAATGCAAAAACAGGTAACTTATTTTTTTGTGTAGTTTAAAGATACGTGGGTGGCGACGAAAAAAAATTGATCTTTTTTAATCCCGTAATTGATCTAATTTGATCCTATCTGTGCGCCACTGCTCTCTTCTCATCTGAAATATAGTGCTGGTAATAGAGAATAATGTTTTCTTTATGAATTTAATACCTCGTCTTGTTACTGAGACAGCAAAAACTATGTCTTTGGGGGTAACTCTGAGTCAATTACACCCCCTTTAATGGAAGAGATCAACTAAAAAAATACTTTTCGATAGACTACATCCCTGCAAAATTTTATCAAAATCGGAGGGGGACAGTTATCTGCCATAAAAGGTGCTTGTGGCGTATCCTTCTACCCAAATTATACAAAAGATTTTTAAAAAATCTCTCTAAATTTGATCTCAAATTTGTTTCTCTTCAAATCGTAGCATGAAAATTATTTTAAGGAATCCGAGAAACCAAATAGGTAACCTGGAAAACGTGAAGATTTAGAACCCCTAAATTCCAACCTTTATCCTTTATTAAATCGGGCATGACCACCAGTGAAGCAATGCAAAAAATAAAGGTACCGGAACGCAATAATTATTGATATTGAGTTACTCAATTAAATATTGAATGTTATCGTATGTATTTTTTTGAGTTTTTTATAGGTTGTAAGCGCACCTAGTTTATCTTAAAAATATGAGAGTTCTTTTACGGAAAATGCACCCGTATACCTTCAACTTAATGTTGGAAACCTCTTCTAAACACACCTGCTGATTGATTGTTGTATTATATCCAAAGAAATATAAGTTATACATGTTGTTTGAAGTTATAGACTATATCTAACTCCCATTTGGATAATGCAAAACAACTTTATACCCCACAAACGTTTTCTTTAAATTTTTCCGTCGCTATTTTCGTCTTCGGAATGAGAAAAGTACATACGCTCCACTACAAACATCGCCCGTTGGAAAATAATAATAAAACGTCTCGAAGAGTATATAGTAGGATGGCAGCGTATACGAAGTTTCGTCTAGAATTTTAGTAGCGTCGTAAAGCTAACCAACGATCCCTGCACTTCGGGGACGATATTCTCCGGTGCCCTACGGAAAAGTGGGACCACCGCTTGTGGATGGAAGAATTTATAATACGTACATCTACGTCGATGGATGGCGCTTTAGATTTTCTACAAAAATGGGAATAAGTGCACGCGAAACCATGAAAAGACTGTAACGCGTGAGTATGTGCTCAGTGAACCGTTTTCGATACAACAAAATAGTTTCTGTAATGTGTCCCATGTGGCAGTCTATTAAGTAAATTAAATAGTAGCGGATAGACCATGTCTAACAAAACGATACATTGTGGTAAATATTGCGAACTAGTAAGTAACGTAATATCTCCCATTCTTTCTTTTTACTAAAAATAAAGCATATTGCATGAAACGAATCGATGTTGGAAATAAAATAAAATTAAAACCAGAGGTAACCTACACCATAGAGACAGAAAACTCGACGTTAAGAAAATCAATTGCTTGGGGAACAATTTTCATTAGTTCTAGTCTCTGTTGATATAGATACACTAATTTCTGGACGCGTAATTTGTAGAAACGCGTTCTTTTTGAATCCGAAATGTTACAATTTTAGCAGCTGAACTATTTATTATACTCTGATATAAAATTCTATCGATCTATGTGTAGATCGAGACCAATTTATGGACATAGTAGAAATTCTGTACGCTGCTCCAAACTATGATGTTATAATAAAATGCATTGGGAGCCATTTAACAATTATGAAATGTGACGCTAACATAATACACGCTCCCTGGCCACAGAGGCAACTACGGATAGGAACTGTTCATACCGTTCCTCTAACGGAACCAAGGCGAACACAAATACACCTTCAATGTGATAATAGAACACATACAACATTATAAAATAACAAAATTTAACAAAACAAGCAATTCGACCAGTAGATATTTTAAAAATAATAAATATTAAACTTGTCCACTGTATATAAACTGTCACATTTATTTAAATATTTATAATCCCACATTGATATAAATGAACGAAATAGCATTAACATTTAATGCGGAAGCGCATAAAAATCAATTGTTTTTAATAGCAATAAAATGTTGAGAGCGCCAAAATAACGATTTATATACATAAAACGGGGTTCCCGCAACGGACAGAGCAAACGCAACAGAGAGCGTAACAATTCAATTATATAGTGTAAAAGTTTATTATTGAATTTAATTCAATACCTGCATTAAATTTGATTAATTCGTGCAACGCCTCGTGCACAAAAATAAATTTATATTTGTAATTGAATTTAAATTTAGTCAACCCATCAATGGTAACAAAAACCAATCTGAAAATCATGTAATTATAAACTTATATTTACGGATAAATAAACTTTATTCTAATTTAATGAATTCAATCAACACTAATTATAAAGAATTGATAGACGCAATTCGCCAAGCTTCAAAAATGGGTTAAATTACAAGACGTTAGATACCTCCGAGTCGTTTATGTATGCCTGGCAGATCCAACATGGTCTACGTAAGAGAAAACTAAATTACGAGCAAAAGGTTCTTGGGAATACTTATGAGCCATAAGTGAAAATTATGTATCTTTATCTTATTATGTAAGTTATCTACCTATAACTTTACGACTGCAATGTCACAATCTAGAAATAGTTCTACAAGATCGCTTGTAAATAAGTAATCATGTTTCAAGTGTACCTAAATGCTAACTTTTTTGCAGTAAGAAATGACCACCTTTTGTTTGATACTAACTTTTGAACCACAAAACCTGGCGTTTATAAACGAAACAGATTCGATTTTTTTTTTTGAATTAGGGTTTAGATTTATCAACAATTCGCTTGCATTTCCTACGACGCTCAATATTCCAGTTTCCAATTTTACAGGGGCAGCGCTATTTTCTTCAAAACAATTATTTAAAACAAATTAGTCATTAGAAAATGAAGTCACTATATGTTTCCTCGAATGCTACGTAAATTCATCAGATAGCTTCAAAAATATATTTTAAAATTTAATTTACACACTGTACACACATAATTTGCACTCAAAGGCTCTTGAGGTTATAACAAGTTTTAAAAAGCTTCTACACCCCGTTGGGCCGTCACCACACAAAGAAATCCACAATAAAGGGGAAGTTTTTTTTTGTTATAGATAAATTTATTGGCATTGAATTGTCTTGAAAGTCATCAGATTAATAACAATCATTATCAGCACGTCGAAATTTTCAATCTGTCAGGAGTGCGCCCTCGTGTGTTTTTATATATGGTCCGCAATATTTCCTTAATAGTGGAAACATTAGCGCTAAATCCAATCCATTTTAACATACAACGGTCAAGTGATTAAATCAATAAGAATGTACGTTGGGTAATACTATTTATTAAACTCCTAATCAATATTCTTCATAACTTTAATACATTTATATTGGAAAGCTTCAAACATTCTTGAAATCCTTTTAAAAAGTGTACGCATTAAATTAATGTAGGCAAAGCTCGCTATTAGTAACTAGTTGCACCATCTTGAGCACGACTAACGAACTATCCGGTAATCTACATAAATGTACACAAAACCACTTAAATCAATCGGACAAGGGCGACGAACAGGTGCAAAACGCGACGCAAATAAATAATCCGTCGCTTACGAGAGTATATAGCAAAGGACAAACGGTGATAAAGTTTCTCCTTAGCAATTAACGCGAGCTGTCGGGATTTATTGTTTGCGAACTTGGCAGTACTGTGTACAGTCCCGGTAGCGCGTGCACATATTAAGCTAACTTTACGGCGGGAGCTACAACGTGTGAAGATGTATGAACGTGTGGCGCAAACGAAAACGTTCCTACTACTTACGCTTTTGATATACGCCAACAGATGAATGCGACGTAGCGTTTGTGCATTTTTTCGGCAAAAATAATGCGTTACCCACCAGCAGGATTATCAAATTTATGAAGCATGTAAATCTCGAAAGTATACTGGAGGCAGCATAAATAGCGATGCACATCATGATTGTAAATGCCACTGTATATTGCGCTGTTATCAAAACACGTTCAGAATCACAAATGATTTGTCATTTGTTATCGTGATTTATTAATTGTAGTGATAATCCTAGCACGTGAGTTATGAAAGAATTGAGAAAGGTAGTATAGTGCTTTGCGGAAGACTAACATTTGTTTACAAGGGAAAATAGACAGTGTCCCCGAAATATATATAAATATAAAATTACTGTCGGCAAGTTAAGGAAATTCGATCGATGAATTAAGATAACTCAAGCAACATAAAATCACCATCGGTGAGTTAAGGGACTTCAGGGAATATGGATACTGTCAGGAGAAGGCTTTATTTACTAAAAGTTTAGTATAGTTTATATAGTATAAATTTAAGTGACGTATCGTTTATTGTACATGACGTATGAGATAAAACCAATGAAAAACATTTTGATGATTCGTATAGAAGTGTAGAAAATAGGTTATTGTTTCTACGCATTTTTTGATATCTCCTGTTAATACATCATGGTAAGCCTATGGGAATCGTTTTACATGTGCACCGCTCCTCCGCACGCCTTCTAGTGTTAGGCAATCCAATATTGCTCGAGGTTTATATCGCTATTTTAGCATTATTTTTTTACAACTTTAATCTTAACGTTATCTTACTTTTTTGTTAGAATGTAATGCTAAATTCATGTTTTCAACAGTCACATTGTGGTGATAACTAGGGCGTCTACGTAAAACATAGTAAAAGCGTACCATCTTCTCTTATTAACCACAATATTTCATTACAACTTTAGCTATTCACTCGTCTAATTTCCTCTTTGTATGCCTAATTTATGTTCGAGTATAAATTTACGTGATATATATTTTGATTAGATTTTATCTCTTTTTCTACTTTACTCGGATGTCGTTAATGTTTTACAACCGCCCATAAAAACTCCACTTGCAGTAATGAAAATATTAAGGGTTCGTTATTTGATTTACAAGACTTGCATATAAATTTTCCAATCCCGGAAGAGGGAGGAGGAAATTTTTAACTTCGTCTGTCCTTGGCTTCTTTTTACTTCCCATACTCCCATCCACCTTCCTTTAGCTATTCACACTGTACGTTACCCGCTTCGTCCGCCCACTCCACAGTGACTTCTTCTAACCTTCTCTTTTAACCGTTTTTTTTCTTCGCTTTTCGAGTCCGTGTTTCGGAAGAGCAGATAATATTAAATTACTTCCACTTCCTGATTCTTCTACGAGGAAATCAGTCGCGGAAATTTAGCAGCATTAATACAAGACACGATATTCAATCGGAGATGGAAGAGTTGATATACGGAAACATTTAACTTTCTTTCGAATTACGAAAAAGGAAGGAGGAACGAGGAAAAGTAGCCACCCCGCATTTTCAGAATTTAATGAAGCTTCATAATACTTTTCATCATATCAAAGGCAGCGAAAATATCGTTTACATACCTAATCCAAATGCCAGGAAAATGTACAGTATCCTTTTTCATGCACGTTTCAAATTTACTCATGTACAAGTGAAAACAATTTCGATTCATGCAAAGTGAAGTTAGTCTTTTGTGTTCTTCAGTTTTGTTGAGTTTTAGGAACTCAACCAAATACTCTATGGTTTCTGGAATCGGTACACAGGGAAAGAGTGAACAAACATCAAACGATTTAGAAAGACTAGTGAATTTAATAAGCCAATACAACCAATACAAAGTTTTCTTTAGAGCCATCGGAGACAAAACATTTTTGGAAGGAATACTTCGAAGTCATTTTTTTTTCTATCAACATATTGCTCCCCGCCACACAACTCTAAAAAAATAAAGATTGGATGCACAAAAATGGATTTCTCCCGGAAATTGGCCTGCCCAATCTCCAAACCTAAATCCAAACGAGCATTTGTGCAACTGCGAAAACACAACTAAAAGGTTATTAACAACTTGAAACCAAAATAAAAGGCACACGGAGAAACATTTCACAGCGCATTGCATTTGAGCTCAGCTCATACACAACATTGATTTACATGTAGAATTTTATAGTGAAGTCACCGTTGTGAACACATTCCAATAAAGATTCAAGTTTCGTAAAGTTTAGAGTGCTCCGCTTTATTTGCCAATACTGTCAAAATCCATCGAAGTTGTTACTTCAAGTGGCCGTAGGACCAACACATATTTGTTTAAATTACTATTCTGATCGTAACAGAAACTTTCTCAAACATCAAGCTTTTATAAACAAACCTCTTAAATAGAAAAGGGTTTGTTCGCAATAAATATTCCACTACGTCTTGGTAAAGATACTCAATACTCTATCTATCATCGTTATTTCGATGATACCTCTCTTCTAATGCCAACGGATTATTCTTATTCATCTTACATTTCGCACACCTCTGGGAGATGCAAGCCGCCGCGCCATGCGCCGGGCCACAAACGAAAAAAGAAAAACCCGAACACGCTCATGGGACATAAACACCGACGTTATAGCAATTTTATTGCCATCTAATGCGGTAAAGTTGCTAACGACGCGACCATCAAAATGTCAGATGGCGAAAAAATTTGTTGGTGCGTTGTTTTTCCGATGTTGTTTGACGACACCCGTGGGACCGTCCGAATAGAACCGCTAGGAATCAATATACATGGGGCGTGAGAAGATACTTTCCGTGAATTATAGTTAAGCCTTTTTTGATACACTGAAATCCTTCTAATACGTAGAGTGTGTGCCGTCCGGCTTTGATTCTTTCTGTTGTTATTGTTATTGTAAGCGGAAAATGGTATATGCGCTCCATATGCCAAAGGCAGCTTGTAAACATTGATATTCTTTCTATAAGGTTTATGAAATATAAAAGCATGTTGAAAGAAAATATGAGGACTTGGAAAAATATGATAGAGGAAACATGTGAAGCGTAGCGAAATGGTAATTTGATCGGCAAATAAAAATATATAACAAGGAATAATAGGTATGTACGACCATCTGTAGCTACGGTTTATCGAATAGTCTTTTTTTCAAAAAGCATCTTTTTTTCTACGTATTTTGCGTACTTTTCCGTACGCAAATACATGTCGAAATCATTACGATACGCAACATTTTATGTTTATTTCGATGTTGGCATCCCTACTGAGTACATCTTGAAATTCCGTCTATTTTCCTCACCTTTTTCGTTAATATTCCAAATTCCTTTTTTTCAAATTTCCTATGGCAGTTTTCTTTTTGCCTTACGAGTTTATGTAGTTTGTTCTCTTCAGAATACTTCGTTTATTGGGCAACCCTCTAAACAACAAATATATATGGTCTACTGATTTTTTTTTATTCTCAGTAATATATATATATATATATATATATATATATATATATAGTAATATAACGGCTTAGCCCTCGTAATACCAAAAGAAACACAAACCAGGTTTTCAAGTTTTTCGGTCAAAGTTACTTAATTTCATGTGGTTTTTCGGTCTTATAACTTAAAATGTTCTCAATTTCAAATGTATGAATACAGTTCTCATATTCGATAAATTCTGTTAAATTAACGGGAAAAGAGGTTCGCTACATTGCCTTGTATCCGATTAAAATGCAAACGGCAACCGCGAAAGCCGCGCGATCTTTCCACAACAAACGAAACACGCGGCGTAAACAGATTTAGCGCTAAAGTATCTTAATTGTTTGTTCACCCTTTGCTGAGATCCTCTACCGACGTACCGCACACCCTTGCGGGGCGCCTCTGATGTCGGCAACATGTATTTTTAATTAAGCGCGACCGACTCGTCGGGTACCTTGAAGCGCTTTTTTCACCTTGTTTGCGTACCAGAGCTCCAGGGGCTACCGCGACCCCACTTTCTCCCTGCACCGAGCGACATCAAAAGTACATGGATAAATATTACCGAACAGAGTCGAATGTTGAATAAAGTGACTGGATCGCCGGGGGGTGGTTTATTTGGAACCGTATTTGATCTGGCGTATACGTTAGATCGGGTAAATATGACTTTACTGTGTTTGGATGTTGGCAGAACTGGTTAATAATCGTGAGTTACTGCGTATTACGGGATCCTTCAGCAGAGATGTACATATACCGTCCAAATGAGTTGGATGTTCGTTTCGAAATCATTTTGTTGTGATACTTGCGCGTATCAGTTTACGAGCATTAAATCAATAGAGGGTAACTGTATTACGGCATCACATGGTGCTCAAAGATATATACTTTTATAAAACAAACCTGCATTCACTCAAAAACGTCTGTTTTGTATATCCGTCAAACAATATTTCCTTATTAGAAAATGACCAAGTTTCCAATCCTATTTTCTTGAATTGAAAAACTGGCAGAGTATTACTAAAAATGCGACTTATTTTCAAGAATAATTAAATAAATGTTACACGATGTCTACGGACGAGTGTCCCCCTAGTACGTGAGCAGATATAATTCCTTTCCTGTATTTATTGTTTCTAATACTACAGGCCTCAACAAAAAAAATAACTTCCATACTTTATTTACATTTGTTAACAAGTTGTGTTAAGTTAAAATAGAAACTGGCCAGAGATTTAAAAAAATGGAGAAAGTCCA
Source organism: Marronus borbonicus (assembly GCA_902655005.2). NCBI lineage: Eukaryota > Metazoa > Arthropoda > Insecta > Coleoptera > Scarabaeidae > Marronus > Marronus borbonicus. The sequence goes on along the minus strand of LR737381.1, from coordinate 28,862,068 downwards.
GCTTTGTTTCGGTCCAACGCGAAAACAAATTCATGAAGATATGGCTGATATTCTTGGGGATGATGCTTCATGACGTTAGATAGTAAAAAAAAGGTCTCGGAAGTTTCGATATGATAGAACAACTAGCGAACGTGCAAAACGCACCGATTGACGGCGAACTGTGTGCACTCAAGAAAATATCGATTATGTCTCTGTCTTGATTAAAGAAGATCGTCGTTACATAAAGAAATGGACAATATTGGATGCAATAATTCCAATAAATTGCATTTCACCTGAGCTATATTTTTAGTTATAGCTATAGATTTAGTTTTCTGTTATGTTTTCTTTTTTTTTTTCTTTTTAAAATCCTTATTCTTTAAATACTGTTTGTGATACAGATATTATGTACGCTGCCGTTCAGTGAAGTTCGGCCATACAATAAAAATCTATTATATCACACTGTATACAATTATTAATACATAAAATTAGAAAAATATTAAGCATACACTCTTCTCTAAGTGATTAAAGCCATAAATTATTATGTAAAGTAGAAATATTGCGACAACCACAATAAAGTCCCTTTTATTATCATTCCAAGAATTTCTCGGAAGTACCGATCTTTTGAAACGGGTCGTTTGGGGATTATTAACGAACAATACATTTAGGAAATATACCGCAGTATCAATCTTGTTTATTTATCACAGGCGTAAAGATATAAATTTGCTTCATTTTACTGTTAAACGTGTGTTGGTGTGCATCTGTCGTTTTTGCGCGAAAGTTTTAAGAAAATTTACTTCATAATGGCACGTGGCAAGCCTATCAGTATAGAAAAACGTTCACGCATTATTACGCTGTTTGAGGAAGATATTCGGGGCGACAAATTGGTGAAAAAATAAATATGAGAAGTTCAACAAGAAATGACATCATAAAGCGATATCGGTCAACTGGAACTATAGAAAATCGTGTTCGTCCTGGAGCATCTAGGAAAACAACAAAAAATGAAGATTTGAGAATTGTATTATTAAGCAAGCGTAATAGAGAATTATTTTGCAATACTCCAGAATCATGCAGTGCCATCAGGATTGCGTATAATAGGCCGTAACTTTACATTCATGCATGACAACGACCCAAAACACACTGCGTTAGTGTGTAAGAACTATCTAAAGGAGCAAGTACAACAGCACACCCTGAAAGTAATGACATGGCCCCCACAAAGCCCAGATCTGAACCCTATAGAGTTGTTGTGGGATGAACTGGACAGGAGGATCCGAAAAATATGCCCAACTTCACAAGAACATTTACGGAATATTCTGCAACATGAATGGATTAATATTCCACAATCCATTTTAACAAAACTTATCGAAAGAATGCCTAGAATAGTTCGAGCGGTGATTAACAGTAAAGGAGGTTTTTTCGATGAAAAAAAAAATAATGTTCAGTATGTTATATTAGGCCAGAATAACTTTTTATTTATTTATTTTTGTCTTTTTTACCTGTACATACAATAAAATTGCATCTTGTTTTTAGTTTCGTTTGTTTCTGTAACCCTTTCATGTTTTTTACTAACTGACCGAACTTCTCTGAACGGCAGTGTACCTATGCTATGGTCATAATGTACCTGTATATTTGGTACTCCGTATTGTTATTCAGAGACAATGTGTTGGGTTCGTGACGTTTCTATCCTGAGTAAATTAAATAATAGGAAGGACACGCAACAAGAAAATCTCTAAGTAGCTAGTTACATTTACAAAGATACTAAACATAAGCAAGCAAATCAATTTTAAATCTTTATTGATCACTTAATTTCAAAAATTTCAACAATTCTTTTCCTTCTTTTTACAAAGATATCCTTATAAATTACAACCTATCCTTCTTTATTCACTAACCCACCCGCCTACGCCTGCATTTACTGAAATTAACACCTTCGATGCGTGGAGGACACCTGTAGCTTAAAACAAAAGAACAGAGCCGTATATTTAGGACATGTTCCATCCATGTTTTTTCGATGTGCACCGTACATATCAGCCGACACAAAACAATAAGCGATATGATACGAAATAACATTAATTCTGGTCCTAAAAGCACCACAAATACCCTCTACGTCCTCATGATGGCGCTACGTGACGCCGCAACTCTGCTAACGCTTCAGCACTCGTATACATGCGACTACAATTTATTTTACCAGCTACTGACTTCTATTATTTAATAAATTATTGCATTAGTCACAATCAGCGTCGCATATTCTTATGAATAATTGGGTGAACGTTCGTTGCAAAAAGTGCGGTATATGGTTTTATATATTCGTAAAAAATATAAGAACCCAAAACAGGTTGCGTTTCTTTTGATTTTCCGGGGGCAATCCCAAATAATCAATTATTAATTAATGATAATCCATTTAAAATGGCGGCATCTGTTTTTGTATTTGTATTCAATTATTTATTCGTAGTCAGCATAAGATTTTGCAAGGCAAAGGAAAATTAAAGGATTATAATAAAAAAAACGTCATTCGAAAGAAAATCAGAGAAGCTAATTAATAGCCAAAAGTGGAATATAGGAAAACATGCACTTTTAGTTAAAAGTAGGAGGTTTCGGTTTATTTATGCAAAATGGATGCTGTTCAGTAAATCACTCAACTTATCTAAACCTGGAAACAGTACGTGCGGCCGTAATATCTCTCGAGTCAGATTGCGTACTTGAACACTCTATTCAATCCTGCCATCGCGTAAAACATGCAACTTCATAAATACGCATCCTGCTACTACGTCAAGGATTTTCGTTTGTTTTAACGTGGGACGACACGCGCGGCAACTCCACAAACTAAAGCAAACATACCGAACGGCAGGAATAGCATGGCGAAGACTGGGGCGATACGTGTCCGTTGTTCAGTTGTTTACAGAGTTAACGGACTGCATTCGTGCGAATGAAAAGTGGAAATAATTTTTTTATGAGCACATATGTATGTGTGTACGCAGTTCCGTATGGTAATAGTTGCAGTATGCTAGTGTTTTCCGGGATTCCGTGCAAGTGGAAAAGTCGCAGTGCCGACTAGGCGCGTTAACATACCTACACCTTAAAACGTCTTTATATTCCGTCTGCGTATCAAGGATATACGAGGATGGTACCTGCGTTAAAGAAGGCAACGCAATTCTGTTATATTTAGTAAATTTATTTCTCTTAGTCCAGCGATCGTCCAACTTTTCTAAGCCATCCAAATAATAAGATTTGTCGAATTCTGCAAAATATACCTCTCGGCAGTGACCTCTTCATTTTACGCGAACCAGTTTCCGCTAAGCCATTTTTTTCAAGTTTTGGGAAAAGGGCGCCAAATCTGGCAAATATAATTCGTACTGTAAATAAACTAGTTTTGTTGTGACAATTATCGATGAATAATCGCCAAGTCGGACCTTTTTCTCTTTAGTTCAACGTTGAATTGTTCCTATAAATTAGGGCATCACTGTCCAGTGATTGTTCCTCGTTTCTCAAAATAATCAATTATGAATGTGCCCTGCGAATGCCAGAAAGTCGTTGCTATAACTTTTCCAAGTGATTAAATCGTCTTCACCCTCATTGGTACACATTTGCCGAGAAACATTTGGAATCTGTACTTTACAATCATTCAAGAATTTAGTAGAAATGTCTTTCGGGTGATGTTTGTAGTTAATATTTTACTTGACGTTTCGCTGACCATGCTGTCAACTTCTTCAGGAGATTTCTAAAGACTGCTCTTGTTGTCTTTTGCTCCTCGTTATATATTCAATTTCTGTTCTGCTTTGGTTGTTGGTGTTCTTCATTATTTCTATGGATTCGCGTATTATCCTCGGGTAGTAGTGGCTGGTCCTGGCTAATACAATACGCGAATCCATAAAAATAATGAAGAACACCAACAACTTCAATCGCGAAGATGGATACAAGATCAGCAACACGTGGAAGTTAGCACTACGGAGTCGTCATACAACGAACGACGCCATTCAGCGGAACGGAACGGTTATGGAGTAAAAAAAGTAAAATATTAACTACACGACATCAGCAGAAAGACATTTCTACTATGGATTACGGTCGTGAAAGCCTACACTCAACCATTCAAGAATTTGTATTTACTTTTTTTCTTTGGTAAATGAGTAATTTGCCTTGGTGTTCGAACTAGGCCTGCAGAAACGAGTATACTTTTCGTGCGCTTCACAAAATTAGCAGAGACCAGACAGACTCGTATTTTGTTGCCTCTCAGGAAACCAGTAGGCAACACGGACCCATTCTCATGAGACGAATAAACACGAGTCTGCTAATTTCGTGAAGCACGACTCGTTTCTGCAAGCTTAGTTCGAACACACCCAGTTAATAGGATTATTTAAGTTATTAGACCGAAAAACGAATTCCAGCCATGGGATTGTTCCGTAACTCTATCTTGGTACAAAATTTCGGAATCTAATCAAATTCAATTTAGAAATTATCCAAAACAAAAAATATCTTTCATTTCCGAAAAGCGCCAGGAATATTATTCCGGTTTTTTTTTTTAATTATTGATCCATTGTTGAAGCTATCCCTAATTGTCCAGGTCATTTCATACGTGGAGTCGAAAGCACATCTTACTATACTCCTTATTGTTAGTCATACCTTCCGTAATGGTTAATTGTATGTTTACTCATTCAGTATGTATCGCATTGGGATTCTAGGACGACGACGTAAGCCAATGTTTTATGAAAGAGTGCCATTAAATAAATTATGTAAACTCAAATCATCTCATAATCTAAAAATTCCCACATATTGGTAAAACACACCAACACGTGGGGATTGGTGTTCTACATCCTTGAACAGGATATTTCATCAACAATGAAGATGATTTCATTGTCGTAGGTGGACTATTTCGTCTATTGCACATAGGCAAGTCGGCGCCACTCACTCAAAAAGGTCTCAATATAACAAAATCACAACTTAAATGGCCAAAGCCGGTCCATTGTCAGGTTCGCTTGTTGTTGCTGTTGTTACGTTACATATATAATGTTATACATGGAAGGGAACCCAAAGCCCGAGTATGGTGCTTGAGTTATGTGGACGCTTTATCGTAGGAGGCAATTTATTATGTAAATGAGACAGATTAAATCAACATGATATATATTTATTTCACAATTCCTTCGCGCAGAGTACAATACCCAGTGGAGCACGATGGAAAGTCGAGACTATTATATTGTTACGGTTTATTTTGTGTGTTTTAGGAGGATGTATATTGTAAGGACATTATATTTCTATTGTTTCGAAATAAATCAATTATAATACAACGTTCCTTTTATTAAGTAAATAAGATAATCATGCTTGACGAGACAAATTGCCGAGATCTAGACAAGCCGTAAAAATTTGAACCCAAAGTGATGGAATTTTTGAAAAATTTCAGCCCGCTACCTCTAAGGGTTCAGGAGATTTGGGCGTTTAAAGTTTTCGGAGACTTCGCCGGGGACCGTGCGGTATGCGAAATTGACACGCGTTCGATAGAAAATTGACATAAATTAGTTAATTACAAAAAGCAAAACAATAATAAAAAAGAATTCTGAGAAAAATTGGAAATTGAAACGTAAAGAAAAGAATTTTTAAACGTATTAACTATTCAAACAAAGTTTAAGTAAAAGAATAAAACCACCATTTCCCAGTGGTTTTATCTATTAGAATTAACATTATTGGCCGCAAGAAAAACCGAAGGGAGGATCAAAACAAAAATTCTACGTCAATTGTAATATACAGAGTGTTTCATTTACAAAGATTAATATAACGCAAATCAAACTTGTCAACAATACCGAAGACTATCTTGCAGAATCTAGTTGATACAAATAAATTCGAATGTTACCGTAAACATCAAGAATTAATCAAATAAAATTTGAATCACGGCTATACCGTATAAGGAGTGTAAGATATCGGCCGTTCAAGAAAGCGCGCAAGAATCTCAAATTATATCAATTATCTCAAAAACTAAGATAGATAGGTATAGCGAATATTGAAGAAAGTTAACATGAATTGAATAGAAGCATCAAAATAGAGTGTTCCTTTTAAAAAATCAAAATTATGTGGTGCGCATCGGAAACAACATCCTGTATACTTGAATATAATTTTGAGCTGCGCGGCACTTCTTTCCGAATATTTTTTATTAAAAAACGATCTACTTTCAACACTCTAGATGAACACGCTGTTGATAATATTTTATTAAATCTGGAAATAATGAAACATGTAGAATATAATGGATGTGGCCCCTGGTGGTCATAAAGATCACAAAAAATTAACAAGTAATTTATTCAGCCTGTAAAGTTAATGTCCATACATGCTTTGCTTACTTGTTAACAATAAGCATAAAAATAGATACACGTAATAGTAGAGCCTAGCAAACATAATTATCGATTGTTCAATCCATTCCTTTATTTTGTGTTTACAATTTGCATTAATGTTGTATATCCTCAATATAAAAAGAGTTAAAAACAAGTGCAACATTCCCAAAACATTTCCATTACGTGTTTATATTAGCAAAAAACCATTGTATGTGGACAAATAGTAGCAAATGCTAAGATTGCAATTGTGTTCAAAAATTGAACAATTGTCTTATTATCCATTCCATATTGGAAGTAATAAAGGTTTACTTCACTATCTAAAATTTGCTATTATTTTTATTACTTATTGTAGATTATTTTTGTTTGCAATTCCGAAGACAAATAAATTGGGAATATTATCAAGTACGCCGAATATAGGTCACAGATACATTTGAAGGAATAAAGTTAATTTATAACGTTTCCCTCTTCACTTTTGCTGTATTTTCCTATGGAAATAAGTAACCTCATATTCGCGATCCAAAAAAGTATATTAACTTAATATCGTCAGATAAGATTTCTTTTACAAACTACGTTTCAACAAATTCCCTTTGATCTTTCCGCTTTAAACGCAACCATATTACGAATCTAGTTTAAAAATCAAAGCGAAGTTTAATTTGATTTTTTATCCATTATATGTTTTGATACTCGAACAAAATATGACTTTTTATAAAAAATCACATTAACCAGACCAGATAAAATGCACGCTATCTTTGAAGGCGCTTTTACGTAAATTTAATTTTGTTTATGTGCATGTTATTATTTTACGTTTTAGGAAAAGTTAATGAAGTCTTACCTTACGTGCCCCTTCGGCAAAACCGCCACCCTCAAACGAACAAAATAACCGAGTTTCTGAAACTGCCCGTACTTCCCCGAATTGGCCTTCTTCCTTAGTCTGCAAACTTTTCAAATTCGAGACGGGTTTTTTGCTTGCGTTCTTATAAGACACAAATTGTCCCAAAGTTCACTTATTTCACGTTGACATTCACGACGACACGATTATTTCGCTCTCGCTTTGAAAGCTACCCGCTAACAATTAAATTCCATGTGCAAACAACGCGACGTCGCGCTTATAACTAGATGTGGAGCGCGCCCGCCCGTTTCGTACTGAATTTCTCGGTTTGCGTGTGTATGCGATCCGGGACGCGCAGATCCGCGAATATTGTCGCAAAGCGGACGCATGTCCTGATCCGGTCGAAATCACTTTGGGGTACCTGGAACATACATTGGAATCTGTATATATGAATAGGCGTAGCTACACACACGATTAGTTGCAACCTCGTAAGGAGAAATTAATTATACAGCGTGTCCTCCTAGTACGTGGCTGCAGTGATATGCAGTGATAGAAGTTTTCAATAATGATAGCAAGGACTGTGGCGTAGTATGGTAAACAACAGATAAGTATCGGCAACCTCCGCACCACACCAGTTTAATTTATCATATAGTAATATAATAATTAGTCCGGGACGGCCGTTTCGAGGACCATTCGTGTCCCAGACTAATTATTATATTACTATATAATAAATTAAACTTGTGTGGTGCGGAGGTTGCCGATACTTATGTGTTGTTTAGAAGTTTTCAAATATTAAATATTCAGAGAGAACTTCTGCAAAACACAAAATTATGTTCAAGTGTACAGCATGTTCAATTTCCGCGGCATATGGTACGAGTTTAGTTTTTCATGTGGAACATCCTGTAAATTTCTGCATTGCCATCCGTACCAACACTACAAAAAAATTAGAATTTTACACTAAAAATAGGAGGCTAATTTGTTACATTTCCTATTTTTGGTGTAATTTCCTGTAAATTTTACACTGTAAGGTAATTCTCCTCGGCACTTATATAAGTTATAACCTTCAATTTAGTTTTATAAAAGATTTTTGCACCTTAGGTACGACGGGTCGAGCGGGCTTGACGGGCTCAACCTCGTTATAAAAAAAGTCCGGCGCAGTCCGCATCTAAAATACTTCGATCCGGCCCAATAGCACCACTATGTGTATTATTATTTTAAGTACAGTGGTACTCGGTTTACGACAGTAACTTATTGCGGAATTTTCGGATTATGAAAGAAAATGTAGATAACTTTTTGTATCCGAAACTGAAAGATGTTCTTCAATACGAAGCGCTGGTTACAACATATGTATACAGAGTATGTGGAATTTCCCCGCGAGATTCTCCTTCCAAACAATAACTCCTTTCCCCTTCCCAGTCTTCAGTCTCCATCAATCAAAGGTACTATATATAAGTGAACTTCTTTCTATTTAATTACAATCATGTTTTTAGTGATACCTTCTTTTCTAAACTGAAGCTAAAACGCATAAAATGAATTTTCAATTTTTTTTTCTGGTTTGTGAGATCGGATTATTGTCATTAACTTCATATTTCTTGAGCATGATTTCAGTTAGAAAATTTTGGATTCCGAAATGTTCTTTAGGACCAATTACTTCCGTGAATCGGGGTGCCATTGCTTAAGAGAAAACTAAAAGGCCTAATTTTGAAAAAAAGTATTTGAAGTTGAGTATACTGCCATTCTTCAACTAAGGGTGCATTCCTTTATGTGCAGTTCTGTTCAGTCACAATAAATTCCCAAATGAATACAGACTGGTTCTTTATAAGTGGACATTAAAACGAATAATTAACATTTCGTAAACAATTATTTCCTTTGTCAATATCTTTTGCATTTGCACCCTTGTTCGCGGCGTAAACATTAACATAAGATTTGCAGTAATTGTAGTAGGCATTTTTTTAATGTAGGATTAACGATTAAAATATTAGTCTAACGTATGATTATGTTCATCTTGGAATACTAGTACTCCGTTTCTTTATACAAGAAAAGTTGCTTCGTTCTCCACCAAAACTTTTCACAATGAAGAATGATACAAGTTTCTATAAACTCACTAATCTTTTATATTTGAACTACTGCGCGGTCTCTTCTTACGATGTACACCATATCATTCCACGCACGACTTTTACGACCTCTTTACGACAAATCGACAACGAACAATTAATCTTTATGTCGAGTAAGACTGTCGTTCGTTTTAACAATGCCTTAAAACGCTAGAATAGTCGTTTAAAGAGTCATAAGCGACAAGCTCACACTCTTTAGCATGTATTATTCCGCCAGGTACTTTATCTTTCCCTTGAAAGCAGCTTCAATTGCAGTTTTACCGCTACCGCTAAATATTCATGGCATTGTTATCCTTGATAGGATCATTTAAAAGTGAGGCTATATGGAAGGGTGTGGTATTTTTTAATATTGCTAATATACCCTAATACAGGAGATGCTCCCTTAAAATATTACACATAACACATGATTTTATAGTTAAAAAACCTACTTCAGTATCTAATCGCGTACTCTGAGGAGTCCTTGTGAATCCATTTTCTTATTTTGATACAAAACTTACGTTTTGCACTAAAATTAAACTAATTTTTTTTAATACATAGTAGGTCAAAAAAGTTTATCCTCACACAAAATTTTAAAGTTTTTTCAAAGCACACTATAACTATTTTTCGAGTTCGAAAATAGCAACATTTTATTAGCGATTCTTTTATTAAAAATCTGATTACGTCACTGAATTCGGAAATTCCCAGTTTTACAATAACTTTTAATTCGTTTTATTTTTACAATTTACTATTTCGTAATTAATCTCCTGAAATATACAGCATCACCTCGGTCGCATTTGATCTTTTGGTACACTTGTGTGGAGTCACATGAAACCGGTAGTCTAATTAAATAAAATACCTACATTTGCGAGATTTTGTCCTTTCTCATTTATTAACTTTTCAATTACACTAAGCCATCAACTTCAATAGTAATGGCAACTGTGCAGTGACATTTTTATGTTTTGTCTCCCCCAGAGACTCTACCACTCGTAGCCGTGCACTTGGATTATTGTAGCATTTTAGTTTATGATGGGTATTCCCAATAAAGGGGGTTCTGTGCTTTTATTTGTTGAACCTAAGTACTTGGCCTTGCCACGCAGAAGATAGTATCGATATTTAGTCGTTGCAAGGGGGAGACAAAACATAAACCGGCCACTGTACATCTAGTACCAAGACTTTTTGATGAATTTGCAGTGGTAAAATAGTATTATTTAAATTATTTTTTATATCATGTGTCTAGCTACACTTGTGTCACTGTAGTGAGTAAATTAATTTGCCGTCGCTATCAAACAATACAAAACTAAGCCACTTAAAACTAATCGATTCCTGTGATGTTAATAGTAATTCATTTACAATTGACAATCATGATCGATATTGTTTGTCCGTTTAGTAGCATACAGCTTATTACCTTTTACTGACGATTTGTTTTAGAAGTGCGTTGTATCTCGCTACAACTCCCGCTGTTTATGTTTATATTTTTGATTACAATTTTTTCTTCTTCTTAATAATGTATATGGAGCTTCTAAATTACATAAGCTTTAAATAAAATGAATAAAAAATGGCATCATACATAAATAAACAATAATTTCCCGCACTACGTTTACTTTTTATTTTGTTATTGTTGCTCACGAATAAAACCGTTACCTTTTCGGTTTCAAATACACACCATAAAATATTTAAAATGTGTGCTGCCTTATTGCGTGTGTTTTTTGTTTCAATCCTTATTGCAGTTATGCTGCTCCAAATTTAATATATTACATGCTTTCCATATACTTACGTTGAAACATTTACCGTATACAAGAAAATTGCCAAGCTGTTAGAGTACCTCTAGCGTTTCTCTTTCGGCGTGCATCATTTTATTAAAAGCTTTTTTCAACTCCGTTGGGAGGGTACGCAACGCAGGTAACTTCTTCAACTCCCTGCGTGGTAGATATCAAAGTGAGAGGGAACAGATGGGCGTGCGTAAATAAGAAACTCATGAAAATATTTCGATACGAGAGGCGAAGATGCCACAAGAATCCAGCAGCCACCACGTTATGCTGTACTTTATATGTTTTTATTAAAAAATAGCAAGTTTATAAGAACTGCTCGGGTCAGAGGTTGTTGCGGCATTTTAGTTTAGAACGGCTTTCCAGGCAAAAGAGATTGAAGTTATATTTCGCACAATGTTGTTGCAAGGATGATTCATTTTTGCTTTATTCCAAATGGGAGACTAATGTAAAGAACGCCATTAGGTATTAAAATGATATATAGTATTGGTTTGTTTTGCTATTTGAGAGAGTTTTCTGTTGCAAATTTTGCAAGATGAAGTTATGTTGGTGGTTCCCCCCCAAAACTTTCTTAGTTCAATTATTCCTCCTTTTCTCTATTAGATATGTACCAGGGTAGTGTGAAAAGGCTCAACATGAAAAAAAATATTCCAGCATGCGTTGAAAAAAAAAAAAAGGAGCTGTTTTAATGTATAATAAAATTGACGAGATAAGCCTGATATATTATTGTAAACTCTAATGAAAAATAATTGATAATGTAGTTCGCACCACACAAATTTAATTAACGGGTCGGTCATTTCGAATGATCCACATTCTCAACCGGTGACCGAATGATGTGAGAAATCTCTAAAACTATTTTATTAAATTAAGGTATTGTAAAACTTTCTCCCTTAGCCAAACTTTCGAGAGCGGTAGTGTATATAAAATTATAAAAATTAATAAAGAAATTGGTATTAAGTCAAACTTCATAGTTTTTTAATAATAAATTTATTACAAAAGGCGATTATAATAACTTTACATTACACTCCCTAGCTATATTTTTTGCTATACCTAACATCTTACGTTTCAGTGGGTGGTCAGTAGAAATAATTGGTCTTAGTAGATTCTTAGCTTTCTCAGTCTGTCCTTTTTTAATGAAAGACCTGCATAATTCTGTAATAGGACGAGCCCATACAGAACGTTTCGCTATTAATTTCTTAAATTCGTATTCGCCGGTTTCTTCATCGCCGTACAAGAATTCACATTTGGCAACTATCAAATCCAATTGAAGTTGATCTGAAAAACACAACTCTGTTAACTAGAATTATGCTTAGATAGGCAAGTAAAAGTAATACTGAGAAAAGGACGTATGCGATCCGACATATCGTACACTTTATCCTTGAACATCCTAGCATGTTCTAGTTCCGTTTTATAGATCCAGTCAAACAGCTCCTCAAATATCTCAAGATCTATAGGGTATTTTTCTAATATTTCGAGACCGCTTGAAATCGCCATTTTGTAGCTGCCTTCTTGATATAGATTTTTGAAAGCAAGAAAATCCGATTTGAACATGTCCTTCTGAAACTTTTGGGGAAAAAGAAGGTTACTTATTTGGTTAGCCAGTAAAATCTTCTCATCATTGAGCATCTTTCAAAATTATTTCCGTATATACAGAACGATCCCAACACTTACATTATTTTAGAGATAATAGCCTGTATATTATTACGTACTTGGATTCTGCATATAGAGATAACTAACACAATATGGATGTCGAATATCTATTTGGAAGAAATTTTGAGATATCTATAATTCTGCCCTTAATCGCCTAAAGTATCCACTATATAGGAGGTGAATATAGGTGTTTGAATTTGGTAAAATTTGTTTACTGTTATCATGGTGACCAAACAATAATTAAACCAGAAACCATTTGAATGCAATAACCAAAAGCAGAAAAAATAGATATATCTAAATCTATGCGATTGGTCAAAATTATAAATATTAAAAAAACTATTTACACAATCCGTGCAATTTAACAATTCCAGAGGATTGGGACATATA
>LR737381.1:28774897-28848659 GCA_902655005.2 Marronus borbonicus | reverse complement strand
GTTTTATACCTTGCGTTGGTAATTCGAAGATATCTTCTTTTCCAATGTTAGAGTCAGTGCAGTCTAAAAACAATTTTGGTCATTTAATGGTAACATATTAGCTCAGTAATAACAACAAAAAAATCGTTAAAACTGGAGCTGGGTAAACGGCATCGAAAGCATAGGAAACGAAAATTTTCATTTCGATTAATCAACTCGTTCAATCTGTAAAGAGATGAAAAGACCTAAATCACTTCTATTTCTTTGGATTTGGCTAAAAATTAGACTTGTCGTGTTATTCCTTATTGACTCCAATCGAAAAGCGGTCCACAACCCACAAAATTATATTTCAAACGACCTTTTTGGCAGTTGCAAATTGTCTTATAGGAAAAGTTTAGATTCAAAATTTAAAAAAAAAACATCTTTCAAATAATGTCGTAATTAAATTATGGTTTAATAATTTTTATTTTTGTTATTGTCCAACGGCAAAACCTATTAGAGGACAAACTAAAATACATGAACTAGTTCATCAATATCAAAAAGTATATCATATAATAAGTCTGCATTGCGCCACGTGGTCACTAATAGTGACTTTTGTAATAAATTGGTTCAAGGTAAAGGTAATAAAAAAAAGTAGAAGAGGAAGAGGAGATAAACGAGGAATAAGGCAATCGATAGAGGAAAGCAAATTAGGAAAGTTAATATAGCCATGAATAATGTCCAAACGAACTTGACCCCAGAAACATCTCGACGGTGTTCCAACAACCATACATCATGTCTTAAAGAACAGATACTTTAAGAAGTGGCGCTGGACGTTCTCAACGCCCAGTTGAAGGTATAAGTAAAGTGTTGATCAAACCGCAGATCCATATTCTAATTTACTTACAATAAAGCTAAAATATATTTTTAGAATTTGCAGCAACGTAGAACAAATCCTAAAGTTTTTGCTGCAGAAATGCATAAATCACTAATGGGGAATTAAATACAACCCCCAAACTCACAGTATCAATGATTTAACTCATTTTCCTCGAGGACAAATACCAAATCGATGACATTTAGTTAGTTTGGTGAGCTCCTTTGCAGTCGAAAGAACCGTAATTTTTAAGATATTATAGACAGGTACGAAATAAAATTGCAGAAAAGTTAGATTCTGTTTGTTTTAAAATTTCTTTACAATAGTGAGATGATTTTCAAAGAAATCATAAACATTACAATATCTCAAAAACCAGCAGCAATTGTATAATGCATGTTATGGCTCATTGAACTGCAAATGAGCTCTGCTAACATATCCTTAAACGAATACGTCCACGTATCAGTCACCCTGTATAGCTTATTATGTGCTTAGGATACATCAACTTTGAAAAACTATTTTTTTCTAATAATTTTAAAGGCTGCAAAAAAAATATTTTGAACATAAACACCTTTCTTTGGTACTTGTTGCACATATCGGTTTTGAGTTCTTGCAAATAATACATCAAAAATGTTAACTTGAAAATTCAATAAACTGTTTTATGTAATACTTTTTCATTGCATTTATTAATAGGACAGGTTCCATTTCATGATTCTGTACATAAAATGTGCTGTTGATTATTACCTTTTTGACAATTCGATTTTGAACGAGAACAAGTTTTGTCCAGTGACAAATACCTTGGAAACCTCAGCATGTACATGATTCTGTACAGAATCATACATCGAGTTAAACGCCCCTTACTTAAAAATAATTTATTAAATTTTTTTTTACAATACATCAATACTTTTATCATAGTACTCACTGCCTTCGAAATGAAGTACTTCATTCGTTTTACTTTTTCCTAATCACTAGATGTTGTTAAGGTTGATTTGTTCAGTAGGGTTTAAATAACTTGAGCCGTGAAAAGAAATTATGGGCAAAGTAATTTTGGCTCAATACCCAATCAGAATCTTGCTCGCGGCTCGGCACGTCATCATGAACCCACTAATGAACAAGGCGAAGCATCTTTTTATTAATCTATCTAATTCGCTCATCCGATCTGCTGCCAACGGCGTTTGGTCTGTACGTGTGCATTGAATAATCGTCTAATAATGTGTCTATCACCTCCGCTTGTCACCTCCGTTTGTCACCTCCGCTTGTTAGTGACACATCGTGACTGCGATTAATACGGCGGAGTATTGCAATAAATGTTTTGAATTCCTTATAAACTACTTATACGAAATTCAAAATATTTAATAGCTATACTCTGCTGTATTAATCGAGGCACACCGATACACGCGCAGATGCACTTCACTGCGCCTGTTGCTGAAATAGTCCTTTCTCCAACGCCTCTTTTACGGACATTGACAGGGATGGGATGATGCGGTTCTTATGGCGCTTCCACGAAGGTCTCTTCCGGCCACGCCGTCGCGAGCGGGTACCTGTAGTGGAACTACGATTTAAATTTTGTATTTTGTCATAAAAACGAAACGTAACCCACAAGTTATCGGGCCCGTGAAGTTGGTTCCCGCACTTGTCCTCGTTTTTGCTCGTTTTCCGTTGATTTGTGCCGTAAATTATTGTGTGCTCATCTCGTTCTCGAGATATTCGAGGTTGGAAGACGGGAGCCAACTCCAGGCGGCTCCCGCAATTTCGCTTTTTCAAAATTTGACTAAGCTATCGTTTTATGCTGGTTTGTGCCGTAAAAATTTTATTTTGTGCTCACCTCCTTCGCAAGATAATCGAGAAATAAGATATACGATAATTAAAGGCTGCTCAGGCGACTATTTGGCAGCCACCGCATCAATTTGTCAATACTTGAAAATTTTATATTGGCAACGTTTTGTGCTCGCCGTGCGCGTATTTGTGCCGTACATCAGTTAATAGCATCCGCACCAATTTTTCTCTTCTTGAAAATTTGATAATGGCATCGTTTCGTGCTGATTTGTGCCGACTTATTATTTCACTACCCAACTCCAGTTATAACATTAACTACTAATTTACGCTAAAAAATATCTAACAGTTGTCGATCATTTTCAACACTACAATACAAGAAATTTTCACCGTCTTTTGTAAATTTGAATGACAGAGACTAAAATAATTAAATTTGCTCTTATACACTGTTTCTGAAAATAAGTACCAAATGTGGTAAAATAAAGTTATTTTCCAGCAAAAAAATCAGAAATTACAAAAGGTTCAAAATCGTGGCATTCAAATCCTATAACTTGAAGAATTTCTGTTGTCCCATCAGAAATTCTTTTATTGCTTCGCTGCTACACTTGCTATCCCTGCCTATATTTTTAAAGCACTAACTACGCGGGTATACCTTGAAGCAGTCAATACCTCTATGGAAATTGGGCACTAGAGGGTTAAATATCTTTGATCCCTAATTCATTTTATACACGTATATCATGAACGAAACAGAAACATTCGTCACATGATGAGTGAAATGAGACGTTAAAACAATCAAATTTAATTCTAAAACAATCAGATAATTAAAACAAACACAATTCGTTTAGTTTCCCTTAAAGTACCTAACAAATACTATTTTTAAATTAAAAAAAAATACTTTAAAAACTTACTTCCTAGATCTTGGTTAGACTGTGTACTGTAAACTGAAAAATGACGGTTCTGAAAATAAACATGTTACAAATATAGGGTTACTTTACCATCTTCAGGTGAACTATTTATTTCTATAACGTCTGCTCCTTTGTCCTGCATAGAAAACAAGAAAGAAATATTTACGTGAGCATGCGAGATGTTAGCGATTTTACCACTTACATTTGGACTATTACCGCTATTTAAGGCAAAGGTATCCCAGACATTGTCAGGAGAGAGTGGACGGGACTGAAATTGATTTTGCATCGGCACATTCCTCGCAAATGACCCTGCGCTAACTTGTTGATTCAATGGCTTTACATTGTTAAGTGTGGATTGGATGGTTCGTTGCTTAGCAACCGGTTGAATAGTTTCAATAGGAGACTTCACGGGTACAGCCTTAGATTTTAGACTTCCCTTAAGTGTCGCTAAACCACCAGGATTAGAAATCTGTGCCGCGTGTTTTGCACGATTGGTGAATTCCCTCTTGCCCTCTTCACTAAAAATTAGAAGTAAAATTGAAACACTAATTTAAATTTAAAAACGTTTTATTCTATAAAATCGATCTTGATACAAGAGATAAAAATTCTATTTGTATAAAACATGTATATACAAATAAATCCATTAAGACGTGAAATATGCTGTCGCATTTTTTCCTTTTGTAGATATATTAATTACCTTAAAAATGCCGATTTTGGTATTTTATCCTGCTTGAATAGGTCTATGAATAAATTTAGTGCATCCTTAAAGATGAACTTGCATTCCTCTAGGCATCTGCAAGGAAAAAATTTTCTATGATTTTATAAATAAGCAGTATAGATTGTAATTTTATGGGATTTCAATAAATCCAAACATATACACTTACCATTAGGGTTAAACATATTAAAAATAGAGCAATAATAAAAGAATATCATATAATTCAATGCATTTACTATACATTTATTAAGATGTACTCCAGCCTACCCTTGCTTGGGAAAAACCAATACAGTGCAGTCTCGATAACGTGAACTAATTATAGACGACCGTGTTCATATATTCGAGAAGTTCATGTTACTGGATAAAGTCAATCACAAACAAAGGTGGCATTAAAACTAACTTAAATGTGTGTTTCGCTTAAAACATACTTTATTTAAAAAAGGAACACATCAAATAAACAAGTCTAATTTATTCTTCTTTAGAAAGTAATCTAATTTTGTTTGACGCAAACGTTGTCTAGTTGAAAGTATAGTAGCATGTTCACGTAATTTATGCGCCTATATTGTATTACACATTTCTTTCATCAGCGTTGTAGACCTGATTGTAGTCTAAGTTTAAGTCCTTAATTTTTGCTGCAAGTTTTTGTAAAAATGGCGAAACCAGCTCTGGTTGAGAAGATAGTTTTTCGCCAGTTATTGTCAAAAATCGTATGCCAAATCTTTTCTTAAATTTTTGTAGCCACCCTGAGCTAGCAGAAAAAGTAGACTGATCTCCATACAATTCTCTATGAAAATATTTGGCTTTCTCTTTCAAAATTGTACCACTTATTGGGGCATTCCTCTCTCGTTGTCGTAAAAACCATCTGTATAAGGCCTTTTCCATTTTCGGGTACTCTGAGGGTCTAAGAGATTTTCGTTTAGACGCTCCAGAAAATGTCATGGCAACTGTTGAAGTAATCTGGGCCTTTTTGTTCTTAATCGCACACACTGTAGATTTCGCTATTCCATACTTTTTTGATAAACAGGTAACTCCGAAACCTTTACTAACATCGGATAAGAGTTGGGCTTTTTTCTCTAATGCTAAATAGTTCACCTTCTTAGTAGCCATCATGCTTGCGTATCGGTTGGCGCATAAACACCGACTAACGCTGAATATGTACACAATATTTCTTCCGATGTAATGGCGGGCTAATACATACAAAGGTAATTTACCGACAAAAGGATCGCCGCATAGTTGGCGGCCTAATACAAAAAGCTAAAGTTACCGACACAAGAAACACGACGAAATTTCATTTATGTTCACGTTATAGAGGCAAAGTGTTCTTGACATTCACGTTTTGGAATACGCATATCAATTTGGCTGTTCACGTTTAGGGATGTTCACGTTATGGGACGTTCACGTTATCGAGACTGCACTGTAATTGATGTTTATGCTTTCCTTTGTAATAACAAGTAAATTTAATAACGCAGAACTAAGAAACGCAAAACTCTAGCTTATGAAAACAAAACCCTATTGCCTGAACTACTAAGCTAATTGGGATTAAAAAACATTGTAGTATATCAACACCAAGAGTATGGAGTGGCACCATATGTGAACTAAAATTTAAATCTTTTTTTTGTAAGTTGTATTAATGAAATATATTTATGTTACTGCAAAAGACTAGAAATACAGGGTTCTTCAAATATAGCGAAAACGTCAATATTTCAAAATATGACCGAAATCTATTAAAATATCAAAATAATAGGATTTGTCAAACTCTGCAAAATACATCTATGCTTCATTAATGAACTCTTCATTTGACATGAACTGCCTTCCACCAGTACTCATAGTCGGGAATGAAATTTTCAACACAAACCGCCATCTGTCTCCAAACACGAGTAATTCTCATACCATCCACGTATATACATAATTTTTCGGAAAATTAACAAATCCAAAATTTATTTGTTAAACTGCACGACTTTTCATTGATCGCAACTGTATGTCTTTCAAAATCAATTTACCGTAACACCTTTCCTGTACATTAAAATTTTTAATAACGCAAGAACAAAATAACCAAAAGCGATAGATACGTCAAAACATGTTATATTATCTCTATACCTACAATAAAATATGAAATGGTTATACATAATTCCTTACTTGCGAGACAATTCCAATTTCATCCCGGTAATTACTGTGAGAGTTTCAACCAATTCCGATTCTTCTTTTTCATTCTGAGGTTCAGGTATGTTAATATACAGAGTTCTCGGTGTCTTAGGATTTTTAAACGCTCTAAGTGCTTGAGCACTAGTTGCATTCGTCACATTTAACATATCGTTTACTATGGAGTACTCTCCGTATGATCGGGCAAACAATACAAATGTCCTACAAAACCCCATCAATCTGTCCGATTCCAATAGCGAATTGGAGGATTCTCGGAAGACACCAGTAACTGTCAAAACTGCGTTCTTTTCCTAACGAGAAACAAAATTTGCATGTAGTGTATGAATAGTGGTTTTCTATTTGTCAAAACGAGTATAGTCTGTCCAATCCTCCCTGGCTAATGCGGGAAATCTATTGCACAGAGAGAAGTTACATTCGGAGTGCAAGAGATAGCGAATGTCGCTTAATAGAAACGTTCGAAACGATTATCACTGTGGTATCTTGCATACTGACGTCCCCACCATTACCCCCTGGTTTAATTAAGACGCATCTAATCATCAACGACCAGGAGGGGTTAAACGGACCATACTTCGAACTATTTCTAGGGAATAAGCTAAACTATTTCGTGAAGTAATCAAATAAGCAATTAAAAATTATTGCAAAAGAAAAGTCAATACAATGTAAAATAATTTTTATACAGGGTTGTTATCGGCAATCGCAGTACTGTGCAGTTTTGTGATCGAGAATGTTGATTGTAGGCCGAGGGGCAGTAAGCTCACAAACCGTTACAAAATTAGGCCTGCGACATCCAATTAGCTTTGACTGATTTGTGATTTCTGCAGAAATAAGCCAATTATACTTACTGTGTGCATTATTAAATCGGCTGTAAAGCTGTATGGATCATGCTCAGTAACAGGTAAAGAACACAATGTTTGAATTATTTGATAGCCTATAAATAAGCCTTGTGCAGTTTTGGACAAATCAGATAGATGTTTTAAGTTCCTTGAGAGTTTTTTATATTCCGTTAAGCTGCAATATTATAACTACCTTTAATAAAAACCCACAGAAAGCGAATTAGAGATTATACTCACTTTGCAGTAGATGATGTACTTTGACCTGGTATATACATACTAGTTATTGAAAATAGCGCGTCTCTGTGATATAAATCTGACATTATCGTACGGTTTTGCGCGTCATATAATGTAAAGTAATGCTCTAGAAACTGATCTACAAGATCATATCCCGTCAAATTGCATAAAAAATTTCTTCTAAATGGTAAAAATCCTGCTAACTGAACATTGATTCCATCCAACTTTTCCAGCTTACTTAAACAATCTTTCATTGCTTTTCCATATGTTATTTCAGTATAATTATCACATATTGGATTTCCATCTAACCACAACTCAGTTATATGCAAATGCTTCATGTTCTCTATCTCGGAAATATCTTTCACATTATTATTTCTCAAATCAATCGCTATAGGTGTCTTGAAACCTTCCAATGCTTCCATTGATTGTAAAGATTCAATATCGTTATTTGATAGTTTCAAACTTTTGAATTGAATATTTTTTGCTAAATGTAAAATATAAAACAATAATTTGGGTTGAGATAATGCGCAATATTCTTCCAACTCTAAAACACGTATAATATAATATTTTCATAAGGTATATATGTATATATTAAACAAACCTGCGTCCTTGGCAAAGTTGTCCAAATTCAACAAACCAGTCTCTGGATTAAATCTCTTATTTAATATATTTGTTAAATTAATTTGTATGTTAATTTTCAAGTCGTTACTTGTAGCATAACAAAGTTTTACAGTGAGTTTAAACTGGAATAGAATTTAACATGTTAAAAATATATTTTATAATCCTGCAATTTACGAGTCCCATTTCATATGGTTCATTTGTGTGTACATATAGCTACACAATTTCACCAAGCCTGCGTTGGTGAGTTGTTTTCTCAATACTAAATGTTACATCGTACCAAATCGTAATTTTATTTGGATTAAACCACCTTTTACTGCTAGTCTGGATAGAAAAAAATAAACCAAACTAGTAAATATAAACACTACTGCGCTGAATGATTCTAGAATGACCACTAAAGTAACCAACAAAATTTAGCAACATTAGATTGTTTTTTTATATATGGCCAGTGATTTTACGAAATGGCAGCCATAAATTGCAGAATTACCAAATATTCTCTTATAGGCTTGCTCACAAACTAACTATTCAAACAAAATAGGTTGGAGTGGTTTGTAATTTTTACTAAACTAATACGTACAGGCTTATCCTTATCAAAGGGATTTACTATTACTAAATTATTACTGCATAACTTCTGTATAGCTCCTCCGCAATTCTTTAACAAGAATATTGCTACATTAGTATGTGATGTATAATGAACTGGTATAAAATGCCATGGCTGACAAAATTTCATCAGTGTCCTCAGTACAGCATCTCTATCCAAGTCTCCAACATTTTCAACCTAATTGGAAAGTAAACAAACGTTAGAATATGTTATTTATATGTGTGAAATTGGATCCAGTATAAATACAAATAACCAATACTTGCCATCTAGAAAATGCTACATTGATGGACATTGGAACAACGAGAAATCACAATCGAGAATATGCTATACCGTTTCCATAAAACTGAATGGAAATATTAAATCAAGCTCATTTGTGGTGTTTAGCCTGCATTCATATTGGATCCACCCCCTTCTCAAGATAAGAAAACCACTTACCACTATTTGGTGCCAATATAAGTTGTGATAAAGAAGACATTTATATTTATTAAGTATACCAGCATTTAAATTAAATTGATTTATTTCCTGAGTCGCCATAATACCACTGTTACAATTTATGTTTTTGTGGTAATTCTTAATTAATGTTGAGATGTTTCTCGAAGATGATATCTAAACAAACCACACATCACACACTGTAGATATTCTCTGCTGCTGTCAACACATTTATGGCTATGTTTATGGCTAATGCACCTGCGACAACAATGAAGTTAGTTGATTTTCATTCACTCACAGCAGTGATGTCAGATGGCGTGAATAAAAAGTCGTAAAATTTTCGAAAAATTGTAAGAAATCACGAGATTATGGAAGTTTTAGAATCCTATAGCTAATTTATTTTTCGGTTCAACGAACATTCGTAATCATAATCAGTTCAATGCATTTGGTTTGAAACTAATTCAAAATAAAAATATTGTGGTGGCCCCTGGTCGGCCATTCGGCAAAATTCAGAAATGTTTAAATCTATTGTTCTAGAGCGAACTACTTTGTTAAAATTATAAAAATATGGAATAAATGATAACATAAAAGAAAACAACACAAAGACAAATATAGTCAAAAAGAATGACGGACTTTGTCAAATGAAAAAGCGCGCCTTTTTGTGTTAATTCTACCCGGTATCCGCAAGATGGGCGAGCTGTAGTTGTAGCCTTCGCAGCCATTTGTCAAATGTTTTGGGGCCTCTACGATTGTTATTGTTGTCCAGTTGTCATGTTGTTGTTTATTAAGGCACATCATACATTAATAGAGAACTAGAAAAAAAATAGTGATTATTTACAAGAAACATATTTTTACTAGAAATTCATAGAATGTCTCCAATAGTAGAAATAAACCAATTTAATGTAAATACAGGAATTGTTAAATGCCATAAAGATGAACTGCATAGTAATACCAAGTGGCACAAAATAATTGTAGGTAATTTATTTTCTTTCCAGCAACATAAGATTAATGGTAAAATTTTTTAGGTTGAAAACGTTGAAAATCTAACTAAACTGACAGTTCTGAACGCTATAATGAAATTCTGCTATCCTTTGCATTTCATACCCGTTCATTATCAACTTTCGAAGAATACGGCATGCTTTTTATTGAAAAACTGTGGATCTGCAATAGAAAGAATGTGTAGTCAAAATCTAATTATCAAAAATCCTTTTAACATCGATAAACCGGTATGTTTTTAAAGCCGTAATTACTATATAACTTAATAGAAATTTCTTTCAGTTTAAAATATCAATACAACTATCAACCGCAAGTACAGAAAATTTCAAAGTAAACATACAAGACAATGTCACAAAAATATTGGATAAGAGGTATAATGAAGAAACGAGCACATTGAATTTGGAGAACTTTGTCAATGATCAAGGTCGATTTAGATTTGTTTAAGATAAATGCTTTATTTGAAATGATTTTTATGTTATTCAGATCTAGAAGAATTTTGCCCATTGTCACAACCCAAATTATTATTCTATATATTACATTTATCTAGAACTATTCCATTCAAATATTTGAAATTATGTAATAATGAAATAGAGAGTTTGAAACCAATAGAAGCTTTGACAGGAAGTTTTAGCTTAATTTCTGTTGATTTACGAAATAATAGTATACCATCGATGTCGGAAATAATTCACATGCAAGAATTCCAACTGAAGGAGTTATGGCTAGATGGTAATCCATTATGCGATAAGTTCGATGAGTTTACATACGGACGAGACGCCAAAAGATATTTGAACACACTGGAGAAGCTTGATGGTGTGAATATACAACAAAGAGGTTTTTTGCCATTTAGACGTAATTATTTATGTAATCAGACTGGATTCGATCTTGTTGACCAATTTCTGGAACACTATTTCACATTGTATGATGCGCAAAATAGATCAGTATTAGATGGTCTATACCATAAAGAGGCGCAACTTTCTTTAACATCAAATTATTTGCCTTTACAATCGACATCTATCCATGCGAGGTGAGCCGTATAATTTTTAAGCGAAAAGTTTGCAGTAGAGAATAAATAATGATTTATTACTACATGCTTAAGTATGTAAAGCTTTTTGTTTGTTTTTTGGTAATTGCAAAAAGTACATATCGGTGAAACATCAAAAGGTATGGGTATCGTTGGAAACTAACACTTTGATGTTGAGATGATGACCAACATTTTTGAAACAAGTAACTTTTTAATTGCGAAGCTTTTATGATCCTTATTAGATGATCAATGACTAGTTTTAACTGTTTTAATAAGCTTATATATTTCAAAATAAAAAGCATTTTACATACATTTTTCTATTGAATATTATTTCATATACTGTTGAAAAATATGGTTTATTTTGTTTTCAGATTACGTGCATACAAAAAAATTTCAAGGAATTTACTCCAAGTGCAAGATGCAAGTAAAGTCGATGAATTTCTATTTTCAGGGCCCCATGACATCATAAAAATCTTGTCTTCTTTACCACAGTCTGAACATGATCCGTTCAGTTTTACTGTAGACCTAATATCATACACTGTAAGTTTAATACATATACTAGCGATTATAGATAATTTACCACTTACAGAAATAAAGACACGAAGGAAATTTTTTATCTACCTAGCTAAGAAAACAATACGCTATGGTGACAATTCTCTTTTGTCAAGTTTCTATGCATATTTCATGTCATCAACGCCACCCCACATATCAAGTAACTGCAGACTGTCCGCCTATCCGAAGTAAAGATCCTTCTATTGAGACCTCCATTTCTAGAATTCCGTTTTCCAGCCTATTATCTTTGGAGCGTGGGTGGTAGAAGGATATTATAAGTCCAGCCAACGATGATAGTGGTGAAACGAAACAATAGCTTTCCTCGTATTCCGTCGTCCCACTTTCTCCAACTTCTGAATTAATGTAAAAATCTCTACAGCAATACTCACGATAGGTTTAGGCATATTTAAGTGAAACTTCACCAATTGTTCTCTAACTCGTTGTTACCATAGCTAGGTAGATAATCAGAATCTAACGAGGATTCCAAATATGTTATTAATCTAGCTATGCAGCACGTTTCATAAAAAAAAAGTACAACTTTTGGTAGCTACGAAATCAATTAGATCTCATAATAAAAAAAATGGAAAATGCAAAATCCCCAAAGACACAATCTTCCTAGTCGGTGGAGATGACTCACTATATATATATATATATATCATAACAACGATTATCTTTGATGATATAAATCATTTGTAATTAAATAATCATATGTATGTTTAATACTTATACTCCTAACTATGTATTTTAGGATAAACTGGCAGTCCTGATAGTATCTGGTATTTTTCGAGAAATCAAAGAGACTTTATTTGAAGTGGAAAGACTACTAAATTTTACGAGAACGTTTGTACTCTTAGCCGGTGGCAATCGAGAATACACAATAATAAATGAAATGGTTCATATATCAAATGCAACCACAACGCAAGCAGCCAGAGCATTTAAAATGGTAAAACCACCTCGGTCAAGTCGAATTTGTATTCCACAACCAAAGGATGCCAAGGAAATCCTTCAAATAGTGGAAACAGTAAACATCCTAACCGGAATGACCGCGGAATGGTCAAACAAGTAAATTTTTGTTATTTACGAAGTTATAATTCCATACTTTATATATACGTCTTAGGTGTTTGGAAGAATGTAATTATAATTTGGAAAGAGCCCTTACATTATTTGTGGAACTTTATAAAATGGATAAAATACCCAATTCTGCTTTTAACAGGTAACATATTCTCTATACGTATGTTGAGCCAAGAACTACTTTGAAATAGTTTATAAATAAAATTTGTAAATAGGATTATCAAACTAATGCATATATTTGTAAATTCGATTTTTTAATGTCTATTATAAGTAATAAGTTCGTTTCAATTTAGGTCTTTGGTGTAATTTTATTTGTATTGTAATAATTAAGTAGTTATAGTGCAAAAGATAAATAGTTCGACTTAACATTAAAATACATATGAATACGTAATATTTTCCTAGATATTCTTACCGCTTAAGCACAGCACAAGCGCCGCAAAGTACCATTGTTAAATAATTGATAAAACGGTCTAAAAAGTCTGTAAACGGAAGCTGTGGCAGACATCTTATATAAGAATACAAATAAAGCTATTACTTTAGGATCATAATTACGCAAACTGTAGCTTGTAACGTGTATTGCTCTCTCTGGAACTAGTGCCTTTGTCACCCCCGTCCCATCCGTACAACGTCGGAAAAGACCATCTTGGCTTCGACACAAGAACCGTAAAATCAAACTCCGCAATGGCGGTGAGGTTACGATCAGAGATTTTTTGCAAAGCAGGTGGAAAAGCAGTAACGCGCAGGGTGTGAGCGAAGGGTGCGGGTGAGTCATATTTTGTGTTTTTCCGCAACATATGGCGACTATGGGATGAACCGCCGAAAACGTCTATTAAAAAAGATAAGAGAGACAATGTTATTAGAACAATATGTCGTATTCTTTGAATTATTTTTCCGAATATTTAATTTTTATTTTTGGCGAACAAACTTTTAAATGACGGTGTAGGTGTATGCTTTTTCTAAATGATTAATGCTTTTACGGATTTTGTTAGAGGTCTTATATTTTCAAGCACCAGTTATTTTGTTGACAATTTTTTTTTGAATCCATCATTATCGGTACCTTTATTAACGTATTTTTCTGTTCTTTGTTTTGTATACTGGGTGCGGCAACTATGTTTACGCGGTGAACTACAGGTTATCTATTCATTTAATGGAAAAATGTTGGAAACAAGTGGTCCGTCTCTGAAAATTGCATTAAAACCATGCAGGGTGTTAAGTTTCTTAGTTGGATTGTTTAAAATAAAACAAAGTTTGTATGATATACCAGTTTAAGTATAAACTGAATAGCTATTGAGATACCCTTTCACTGTTGTTGTGACAATAGTCCAGGTTCATTAATCAATTTCAAATGTTATTTTGTCATACAGGGTGTTCAGGAAGGTAGCATTTATTGAAGCATCATTAAACAGCTCAAACTCGTTTTTTTCTAAGTGGAACACTTTGTATATTTTTAATCCATTTGATATTGAAATAAACAATAAGTTCCATACCGTAAACATTTCATAGTGAAAATGAATAAATAAAATTTATATGTAATACCATAATAATGAAAATGATACCTGTTTACATATCCATTATTATGTCCGTCCAAAGTATGTTGTTTAAAAAACCTAATAGCAACTCTTGCTGCAATTGTATGAAATTTGTTCATTAATATACGTGAACACTAGTAAATGGATATTCTCAAATTACTTGTAACACTCTTCCTTCACTTTCTTTGGTAATCATTGTTTCTGAGCGAAGATTGATTTTATATTTTACTTTTCCATCAACAATAAACCTTGCTTTTAGTCGCTCAAATCTTGATACTTGAGAACATCTCCGATTAGGGTATTTTGCTTTGTAAACAACTTCGTCAATAAACAATTTTGCAGAGTTTCCCTAACAAAAACATAATATCCCCCAATTCTTCTTCAGAAAAATTCATTTTACCTTGAAAATAAACAATTAACAAAAAACAGGGTTAAGTAACCAAAGGCAAATAGGAGACGATAATAAAAACATGAGAATAGTAAATTCAACAACAACAATGCGGAATAGACGCGTTTTTATTAATTGTCAAATATTATGTAGGATACAAAAACATTTTAAATACATTTTATACAAGGTGTTAAAAAAAAAACAACTTATAAATTTGTTTGAATATTTTTTTAGTAATTAGTGAATTTTAATATCTTTTATATTTTATATAATACTATGATTCTAAATATTCAGTTTTATTTATAATTTTTTGCAGAATTACTGTTATTTAAAGATATCTTCTTGGGAATGACTCAGACACGCATAATATAACTCTTGATTATGGATTAATAATACATTTGCTTTGTTTCAAGTAATATTTTCCGTTCTTACGTTTGGAATCTTTGGAGGAACCGAACATACCAATTCCTTTCCTTTTTTATTTATTGCGTAACCGAGCAACGCACACTGTGTTACCCTACACAATGCCATTACTAAATATTTAATAAAATGATCTAAAAGGTTACAAATGAAAGCGATAACAGAAGTTTTGCGAAAGTAAATAAAGCTGTGAATTTAGGATCATAATTACACAAGCCGTAACTTGTAACGTGTGTTGCTCTCTTTGGAACTAGTGCCTCTGTCACCCCCGGCCCATCCGTGCAACGCCGGAAAAGACCATCTTGGCTTCGACACAAGAACCGCAAAATCAAACTCCGCAATGGTGGTAAAATTACGATCAGAGACCTTTTGCAACAAGGCAGGAAAAGCAGTAACGAGCAGGGTGTAAGCGATGGGTACGGGTGAGTCAAATTTTCTTTTTTCCGCGACGTATGGCGAGTATGGGACGAACCGCTAATCGTCACGAATTCAACGAATTTCTATCCAGAAAAAAATAAGAGACAAATTGTTATTAGAATATAATTTTCTGTAGGAATCAACTGTTTTCCAATTTTTCAATTAATGTTGCCTTTCTGAACAGCCTGTATCACAAAATAATGATATTTCATATTGAGTAGTGAACTTGGACCATTGTTACAACGACAGTAAAGAATTGTGAGTGGGAATTCTTAAGTGTAGTCACTTAACTTTTATTTCCGTGCAACTCGTAAATGTTACCCGTTGTTAATGAACGCTGAACTTATAGACACTGTAATACAAAAGTCTCATTAGTTCAACAAGTAATAAAACAATTATCATCCTCGTGGTATAATTGTGATGACATGGTCAACATTTGACATCTAATAAATTATTTCCTGTATTCAGATTAAGTACTCTCCGTAGAGAGATTTGCATTTCAGAGTTTCTGCCCCGCCTATCACTAGCATGATTTTCAAAACGCACACGTTACGTTAACATTCAGAAAATAATTCAAAGGATTCACATAAAATATTCTTCTAATAACATATTGTCTCTTTGAATTTGTAACGATCAACGGTTCGTCACAAAGTTTTTTAGACAAATCAGTACTAAAGATCTAAAGAAATGAAACAATATAATACACAATTCGAACGAATAAAAAAATATAAATAAACGCTGTTTGATAATCCCATTTATAAAATGTAAATCTTCTACTCTGTGCCATTACTGTCTAGATTTCCAAAACATAAAAACCGTATCTGTACATTATTGCCATAACATTATATCACTTGTTAGATTTCAGTTACCCTTATAAAGGCTGACATAGTTTACACATAGAACTTCCATGTTGCCCTTATAATTTTCAATTTCAGCTAAGTTTTGCTGAATTGCTGCAAATACTTACGTTGTGTCTCTTTCTAAATTTCCAGCTCTGAAAATTCGCCCAGCAGCGCAAATGATCCTACAGTAGCTAGTCTGAATTCAATACTAAATGAACCATACGAATTTTCGAAACCAGAAGAATCGAAGCAACCTACAATTGTACACCCAATCCTAGGAAAAATACAACCACAAGCATCAACATCAAATAGCAAATCGGAATTTGTACCGCCAGTTAGTAGAAACGTAACAAAACAAATTCCTTCTAGGCTTACTACATCGAAATCAACCATTCAGACAGCAGCAATTGCGAGGAGTATGCAATCGGTTAATTTTCCTTTGGTACCGCCTTTAGGAAATCTGCACCCGCTGGGTATGCCAATGCCTATGATGCCAATGTTAAACCCACTTAAACCCGTAATTCACCCGATGATGCAACATAGACCAATAATTCCAGGAATGTTTGGCGTGAAACCTAAATCTGTATCTAGAATTAGTTTAATCAATATACAGTTGAACAAATAAATTTATAAAGGAAGAAAGCGTATTTTATTTTATAATTTCCTACAAATTGAGTTATCATTAAACTGGTGCACAATTATGCGCCCTTTATATCAGCGCGTTTTTTATATATGAAAATTGGCGTTTCGTAAAGTTTTTTTTGTAAAATTCTTTCATATTTAGTTGATAAAATTGCGTATCGAAAATCGACCATATTTGTGCTCTATCGAGAAAGGATGGAAAGCAGAAAGGCCGCACAGTCATGTTGCGATCTCAAAGAACTTTCATTCCAGTGATTATCTGTTGACTTAGAAAGCTATAGGTATGGAAATTAGCAAGATGGGTCCCCAACGAATATTCACCTATTTGTTGTAAAAAAACGAACAAAGACAATTTTCAAAGAAATTTGGTTACTGACAATGAATGGGGGTTGTTTTTCAAAAATGTCAAAAGGAAAGAAGTTTGTGAGGTGATCGCTGAAAGAAATACGAAAAAACGTCCACTGTAAGAAAGCAAAGTACACCACGTTGCACCACATTTGGATGAGTTGCTAGCTAATATCAAAGCATGAATTGCCTCCAAGAACCGTGGCTTCGGAGTAATCACTTAAACCTGTTTTTTGTTACATTTTTTATTTTTTGTTTTTATTAATAAACTTCTTAACAAGCGGCGGATAATTAAGCACTAACTCGATTATTTTTGATTACTTGATAGAGTCCGGACTAAATATGAGATCAGCCCGAAAATGCATTTTTACTAAAAAAAAAAGAGGCACGTCAATATGAGCAGAATTTGATACTGAACAAGCGAAGTGCATCACTGATTCCGCGCAGCTTGGTCACACAAGATTTTGCTGACCTATTTTTTAGTGTAGGTACACTCCGTGTTCGTGGCTAGTTTTTCCCCCATTTATTTTTATAATTTATGAAAAAGTTTTGTGCACATTACATGCTACGTGTAGCTGATTATATCGCTTGTGAGAGTGAATGCAAAACGTAGTGTTTAAGATTTAATACATTTTTATCCGATTATAAACGCATTTATAGGTTTCCGATTAACGGAAACAAACATTATATACGAGTTTATGGACATTTTTAAAATGCCACTAGCAATTCATACAGTCTACGTAAAATACCTTCATCAAAAGAGAAAATATAAAGCATACGATCCAGCTAATGTACTGAACATACTTCACATAAAATTTTAAATTAATTGGCATTTTCTTTGAAATCATTACTGTTTAAGCCTATACTAAATAGGCAATAAGAAACTAGTCTCCATTTTTGTATAGCTACCAACGCCTTCATGCCGCTAGTTAGCATGTAGGCTGCTTTTTATGTATTACGTATTGCTACAATTGTCGCGAGAAAAAAAATCACGGTTTCCATTCTTTCTGGAATACATTTGTATGTTAATTGCACATTGAATTTTAATCTAACTCGCATATTTTAAGCGTAAACTAATAATTACGGACTGAATGCTCGTAAAAATGTGTCGCATACAAATGTCATTGCCATGGTAAGTACAGTAAGCTAAGCATAACATTTCCTGTGAATGTGAATGGATATTTTAAAACAGGTAACTGAAGCGAAGCGTTTTTCAGCATCATTCAGATTTTCAGTATGTGCTACAAAACGAACAATATCACCAACACTAATGAACTATGCTGATAATGGAAGAGGTCTTTGTCTCTTTCTTGCTAAATACCAAATTATCAATTTCGGGAACTGAAGAATTAGTAGTAACCACAATACTAGGAATTTATCACAACGTACTGAGATAAGCAATCAAAAAGTGGTTCCTGTGGAGCCCGTGAATTGTAAAGAGAAGAGAAATGATTTTCTTTTTGCAATAATAAATTACTGCGTTTAGTTTGCTTAAAACCGTATTGTATTCATGAAATCAAGAAGTTCAGTCAAGAAGAACAAAGATAATTTTTTAGTTATACTAATTTAAATTACCGAATCTTTAATTGGTAAGAAAACCGCAAAAGATAAATTAAATGCAAAATTATAACCAATAACAATCAAAACAAAGAAAAATACAAATGCAATAATGCAAAAATGCAATAATACAAAAAATGCGAAAAATTTATTATATTTTTACAGTTTTACATTTATTATATATTAGGTACAAGGCAATATTTAGGTCTTAAATTCAACCCAAATGACCCACATGACCTAATCCCAATCCCACGTGTCCTATCCCTAAAGCTGGGGCGACAGCGGCAACCCTATGACCGCCTATGTTTGCTGATGCTACAGCGCCACCCAAACCAGCGCTAGCACTAGCTGCAGAAGCAGGAATCACTACAGAGCCAACGCCTATTACCCCTGGAGCTACTGCTACTCCACCATGTCCTAGAAGACCGTGTCCAAGACCGATTACGGAACAGTAAGAGGCGGAGATGCCAATGATGAAAACAAGAACTCCCTAGCACAAACAGAAATATACGTGTTAGTTTTCAATTTTTAAAATGAATTAATCCTTACCAAGAATTTCATTTTGATTTACTTTGTAAGTGGTAACGATCTACGAGAGAACAAAATACACAATGTGTCTATTATGCAGGGGTTCTTTTATATATGCCTCGTTCTTATCTTGCGCCGATGGGAGAAATAAGTTGTAATTTTGATCTTGATATGACTGTAAATACAGGAAAAAGAAATCCACATGTACGAACGTACGTAATCTGGAATAAATTAAAACACATTATGTTGTTATAGGATATTTACCTTGATTTATAAGTTTATAATGTCGTATAAATTCGAATTATTGCGTTAGATGCCGATTTGACTGCAGGATATTGTGGAGTTTCGAATTAAAAAATAAAGGATAAATAATATAATATTTCTATTTATGGTCGTAAGTGAAAGGCTTGTTGTGAACAAGAAAATATACAGGATACTAATATGCTCCAATATTTTTGCCACAATTAGATATCCAAACAGCAAACAAATTATTGTATCTCAAGGCTTTATTAATTTCTTTTTTTCTTTATTAATTATTTTCTTTTCTTGAAACTTAGGAATTACTGCCGCGTTCAAATCCATCTTTGTAACGTACATATATAAATTTTTATTTTATTAAAAACGAAAATGTACTACGTGGTAGCAATGAAGATTAACTTAATTACGCAACATGCTTTAAGAATAGGAAAACTTAAAAGCACTTTTTCCATCAAACTCAAAAGTTTTCAATAGTTGCTGTTTAATCCAATCAATGCAAGAGATTATTTTGAAAAGCAGGTGTTACAATCACTAACAATGAAAGGTTCTCGGACGTCGAATTCAAGAAATGTAAAGCTGTCATCGGTCACAACGAACGAGCTTCAAGGAAGCTTTTGAGCAAGAAGCCATCCAGTAGTAGCAAACACAAACGCTTTTATAGATACATTGATAACACCTCCGTTACATGGCCCAACAGGCGAAAAGGAAGCGAACAGGGAGAAGGATTCAATCTAGAATTCAATCTAGAATTAGAGAACATCGACGGGACGTGGAGTACAAATCTGTGGTAGCTCAACACCCCTATCAAAATAGAGACCATAGCATCCACTATGAAAATGTAAAGGTATTAATCAGTTGCCCGCTTTGAAAACTATGGATCCAAACAATTTCAATCACGAGGATCGATATAAAATCAGCAACACCTAAGAAGCCCTTAAATGTGGTATTCATCCCAGCGCAGAGTTACAAGTAAGCCTTTTTATAAAGATTCATTCTCGTCTTCTGGTTCTTAAGTACAAAGTATCAATACTGAAGATATGTACCTATTACGTCATTGTCGTAGATATTTTGAAAAGTATGGGGTTCTTCACAGTCCGAAGAAAAACCTTAAAAAATTAAATATCGCAAAGTGAGTAAGATTCGTTGCACCATCGAATGTTAAGAATTTTCGCCGTGATGAAGAAATGTTCTTATATCTTCGCAAAAAAATCGTTCAACATCTACCGATGTAAGACAGGCATACATAAAATAATGTATGAAATTAGTTAACGGATTTGCATCTGTTCTTTTAAAATGAACCGAATTAGAAAAATGGGCCAATGTTCCTTCAAAATATAATTAAAATGCTGCCCGGAGTTATTTGTGGCTTCGGAGTTCTTGTTTCATGATTACTGTTAGATTAAAAAATCTAATCATCGTCGTTCTTGGATAATTCAGCTTATAAACCGGTAAAATGTTAGTTCTCGGATTAATTGTACCCATTTCCTCGTTGAATCTCTATGACCTGCGTTTCTCTCTGCGATCCATGCATGCTTGCTTGACTGACTTATTTCGTGTGTTGAACAGAATGGATGCCATTTATTAGATGTAATTTTCGTGCACATAGAGTGGCACATAAATAATTGTTTCTTTTATGTACATACATGCGTCTTCATGCAAAAACTAACGGAGTGCTGCTTATTGTCCACATTGTTAATGATATTGTTCAGAAGATTTGAATAAATATTTCTTTAGTTGTACGTAACAATTGCTTACTTCAAAAGTTTATCGGTTTCCTAGCAACAATTCAGTTTATTCTTTAATTTTGAAGTTTCTTCCGGTGGCATAAAAATATATCTTCGGCAACCTACCAATTGTTTACATTGGTTACAAACAATTATTCAAACACAAGACGCCCGGTTGGTGGAGGTGCCGGTTGTCACGTAGCACATAGGAAAATTCCACAAGGAAGTATTTCATCGCTAATAAAAAAATATTTTACATCATCATTAGATCATTAAAACAATTGCAATACGTCTAAAAACGTTTTTTTTTTCATCTTCCAGAGGTTGTTATAAACGAATTTTCATCAATTATATCTACAGATTTTTTTTTTATATTCCAACAATGATTACACGTAACGCAGACTGGGTAGCAACACTACGACATCTGCAATTACATACTAATAAGATATGCCTGCATTCATATGCAAAAAATAATGTAATGCAATAATATAAAAAACAACCGTCATACAACTTTACCGCACTTTCCTCGTAAAGCCTCAATATATAAGAGCTATAATCATCCATGTGCTCATTGTAAGTGTTACCTTGCACTCCAACGCAACTCTTCAAAATGAAATACTTCTTGGTAAGTTAACCTTATAGGAATATCTTAAACGCAACTAATAACACACTTCTTAGGTTGCTCTCATTGTTGTACTTGGCTTCGCCACAGCCTTCAGCTCCGTTATTGGTGTAGTACCAGCCGTGGTTAATACTGCATCCGCCAGCGCTATAGCTGGTCTTGGAGGAGCAGCAGCATCCGCAAATGCAGGAGTTATTGGTATTGGGGCTGTAGTACCAGCACATGTTGGATTGGGCTTGGGACATATTGGTTAGGAATGAGATCTTTTACCACAATGATGTAATTGGAGCAGTACACACTATAAAATAAAATTATAATCAAAAGCAACTGCCAGTTTCACTTTGTGAGTCTATAATTTTTAGATTAGGAGGAATAAATGGTCATAAGATATTATTTTTCTTTTCATATTTGCAATCCTTGCTTCTGTTTTAAGCGATTGGCTTTCATTTTAAATTTATTGATTATCTGCAATATTGTTGAACGACTTGGAATAGTCTAATTAGATATTCAACAGACAATAAATGTTCATTTTTAAGCTGTTTCGGTGAGAATAAGGGAAAGGGTAACTATTCCAGTTGGGAGAATAAAGCAGAGTTTTTCCAGAGATAAACCGTATTATGTGTGCTAATATGAAAAATGTACACGGACAAACACGAAAAATCACACATTTACACAGTAAAAAATCGAGTGTAAAAATTAACACTCAAAGGTGATATTGTTAATTGCCCGAGCTGCCGTGTTAAAATGATCTACTGAATGTAAAATTTAGGTTTTACAGTGTTTGTTATATATTCTTAGTGTGGATATGTTGGTTTAAGGTGTAAACATGCAAAAATAGAAATTAATTTAAATATTTTTATTGAAAAATAACTTATCTGTTATCTGATATGTTGTCATACCTAGTCGTCCCATCTATCATTTTCACATTCAAACGATGATGGCCCATGTATAAACAATAACACGTGAACGCAATTACAAAATTAAGCCGTTACTTAAGGAGGAGTACTGTAAATTAAATATTATTGACTGGAGGTGCTTTTTACATTCTCTCCCGTGTCTAGAGTGCCTATTAAAATATATGAAATAACATTTTCTCAGTGTAAATAAAAAATCTACGAACGAATGAAAACATCTTAACCAACCCCTGATTTTTTCCTGTGTACTGCACTGTTAATTAAATTTTTCAACTTTGGTCATTGTTTAATATTCTTGTTGATTATTTGCTACCGCGATTAGAGGTTCACAACAGGGTCAGTGAAATTTTAAGAGGAGTCGATGATAATCAAGGAGTCGTTAGCCGAATGTGCACCGGCCATTGATCGACATTGAAGTATAATCTTCTATATCGATCAATTACCATATCATGCATTTTCGTGATCAGCAGAGAAGGGAAGCAGACTTTAATCAAGTGAATAACTTGCCACGAGAAACAAGAATCAAGTTGAGTGTTTTTGAATGAAGTAATTTAAACAATTTTAAACCGAATATAAAAAAAAATATTACAAAACGCAATTTGAGCTGTAGAAGTGTATAATACTTTTCTTAAAGTCGTCTTGTAAATGAAAATGTCGTGCTTGATAAGGAAATAGTGTAATTTTTTTTTCTATTCCAAAATGTTAGAAAACAGGTCTGTAACTGCAGGTATAAGAAAAGGTATTAGAAAGGAAAGTTTATTCTGTGTGCTTACTCTCCACATATGTTGATTTGCGTTGAAAAAGGTCTCAGCTTTCAAATATTCCCACAAGACAACAAGAAATAAATTAAATTTACCAAACAATTTTATTCGAACAACTTTCTCATATGAATTTGTTTAAATAAATCAAAGTCGACATTTTTTATATAAAATAAAACACATTTATTTACACAATTTGTTACGTGATCATGGAACACACAACGCAACATTTACAAATCACAAAGCATTCATTACGGTTATAGATGGTAATGGTAAAAGAATCACTAGGCGAGTAACTTTACAAATGTCCCAAGCCCAGTCCCAATCCCAGTCCTAATCCAGGTGCGATGATCCCACCATGTCCTAATCCGTGTGCGATGATCCCACCATGTCCTAATCCGGGTGCGATGATCCCACCATGTCCTAATCCGGGTACGATGATCCCACCATGTCCTAATCCGGGTGCGATGATCCCACCATGTCCTAAGCCCAAGCCGAGTCCCAAACCCAATGGGCCGGCAGCAACCACAGCCGGAGCCGCTAACACCGGAGCGGCGACGACACCTGGCGCAATAGCAGCGCTTACAGCGCCACCGGGAATTGGAGCAGCCGCTACACCGCCCGCATCCGCCGCCGCCGAGATTACGCTTCCGTCAGGTCCTGCCAGAACGGCTGTTGTTGCTGGCCCTTTAACAACTGCGCCCGGACTTCCCGGTGCTACAACAGCAGCAGCGCCGCCTAATGGGATGATAGAGCAGTAGGCTGTTGATAGCCCTACGACGAAGAAAACGGCAACCTGTAATTGATGAAACGTTTACGAATTTATTTTTTGAGATATTGACGTTAACTTACTAGAGAATTCATATTGTGTGTTCCCAAGTATTGTCAAACAATAAATGCGATACCAGAAGCACGCCCTGGAGTATTTATAAGTGACTTCTACAAGAATTAACCTTCAGATCTTCTAGTCCAAATGACGATATCCTATACAGTTGTTGCATAGTATGGTGTGCTTGTACTTTTTCTTATTTCCATGTTACACACATATGTGTACATTGTTGGCAGCTTAAAGCGGGCGTGTTGAATGACAAAGAAAGTATAAGCAGATATACGTAGGTTTTCCTACACGTACTAAATCAATGCGCTGATTGTTATTAAAATATTCTGTTCAAAACAGAAAATGATACCAATTATTTATGCTATTTACATGCTTAATAATTCATTATGAAGGTGATTCACACCGTAGTAAAATATAAAATTGCTACTTTCATAAAGATATAATTTCCTAGTTTTTGTGGTTTTTAACTATCAAAAAAGGCGTTGCACAAATTTTATTGAGAATTCATTTTTAAAGTAAGCAGAGTTTTACTTTATTAATTTTGACGTGGTTTATAAATTTGATAAATTTTAATTTATCTGAACAGATGATTTTGTTTGATTGTCTTCTAATGATCCGAAAAAGCAATTTCAGTATTGCAGTCGTCTCAAATTATAACCAGGCTGTAGTTAACGTAAATGGATTGTTTGGTTTAAATAGTTCCACAACTACATTTTTTAATTTTCTCAAAAAAATATTTATTAATTAATTATTGAAAGCAAAACTTTTGCTTTATGCTTTTATTGATTATTTATTAATCCCTATATACAAATAAACATGCACAAATCTCTGTTATACGAAATATGTAACTTATTTAACGTATTAATTAGTATTTCTTTTACATAATTTATGAATTTCTTACACTTTTCACCAATTACAGGATCCATTGGCCATACGCCCGACAAAGCGTTTTAAGATGTTCAGCTTTAACATTCTCTAAATTGCAAAAGCAGTATGTAACCTTTTCATTTTCACCTCCTCAAAGTCCTCGAGAGGTAGGTAAAACTGGAAATGATTCAATTTTCGAAGGGAGGCTTCCGCCGAACAAAATCTACAATCCCTTGCATCCCTACCATCTTTCATTAAAATCTGGTTTTGATTCCATCATATCGTATCATATTGGAAATGACTTCAAATAATTTTCTAAAATTGATCTAAAAGGCTTCAATAAGCCATTTCCTGTAATACCCACGCTTTTTTTTATTTTTTGTAATATTTGTGTCACTTTGCACATACCTTTATTATTTAACGAAGGTTGACTATAATAATTGTGAAATATACGATATTACAAGAATTACCACACCCAATGCTACCTAACAGCATCTACACACATGTGCAAATGCATGTAAATTTAGAATTTATAGCAACGTATTTTGCTATTTGTTACATTATTACAGGGAGTACAACATAATCTTGACATTTTAACAATAAGCTAGTTCCAGATGCACTTTTAGCAAAGGCAATATGTAGGATCTAAGCGTTGCATTTTTTGCATGGAGAACCTTGATCGTGGCTCTGATTTACAACATCATGTCCTGGAATCATGCTGGAAGGATTAATCAATGTAATTCTATTACTTGCACGTATACGTAAATATGTGTTTTCAGCGTTGTATATTATTCAATCTATTAGATAGAGTACCGCAAAATATTTATAGCAATAAATTTCTCTTGTTTTTAATAATGATGTTTCATTAAATAAAGAGTACGCTTGATTTACTTTTGATAAAGATGCTTATCATTCTTACAGCGATTACGTTCACTATTTACAATCTACAAAATAGAGTGGGTATAAATATTTATGCAGGATGTTTACCTGGTGCGTGTATAGAGTAAATTAGAGAAAAAAAATCAAAGAAAAGCTACTATCTAATTCATGTCCTAGTCTAGTTTTTGAGGCAATTAAGACTGTGTAAAATATTTGTGAAATGTTAACGTTACTGCAACTTCACAGAAAAATTAATCTAGAAATCATTTTTCTTATGCCCTACATTAATTCCGTAGACAAAAAATCAGAAACAAGAGGATAGTCGCAACATTGAAATAATAACGTAGGCTTCCACGGCCAAAGTCGACGTGTTCCCGGTTTAGACCGTGGCGCAGTAGATAACCAAATACTCGACAATTATATGGGGCTTCTCTAGGAAAAGGAAAAGTGGTAAGCCACAGTTAGCACGTGTAAACCACACCAGAAGCGAAACTAGGCGGGGAAACAATCGATCACGATAACGCAGCATGCGCCAGAGACGAAACTAACTGAATGCAAAAAAAAATCCATCACTCAAAATTTGGAAAAATTGATGTCAATCCTGATCATCCAACATCGATAATAGTTGCTTGCATTAAGTTTAATATCATTCGATTTTGATGCGGAATATATAACTTAATTAATTCGTTCGTATTTTTCGCTTCATTCCCCAATAACTTTATCCGATTATATACCACAGTACCAACTTTTGGTTATAATGAGGACATCCAAACGTTTAATCCTGGACGGTTTTGTGGTCTCTTTACTCTATTTTGTCTTTGATTCTGCACTGCCTAATAATACTCCGTTTTTTTGTGAAAGATTCCAGAATTGATAAATTCTAATTTATCTGAACCGATGATTTTGTTTAAAAAATATTCGAAGTCTTCTAATGATCCCAAAAAGCAATTTCAGTCTCAAATTATAACCAGGCTGTAGTTAACGTGAATGGATTGTTAGTTTAAATAGTTCCACAATTAAATTTTTAATTTTCTCAAAGAAATATTTATTAATTAATTATTGAAAGCAAAACTTTTGCTTTATATTTTTATTGATTATTTAGTAATCCCTATATACAAATAAACATGCAAAAATCTCTGTTATACGAAATATGTAACTTATTTAACGTATTAATTAGTATTTTTTTTACATAATTTATGAATTTCTCACACTAGGTGTCTTACTACGCACGCACAATAAATGTGAATACGTCGTTTTCTTGACTATGTCGAAGTCACACATCCGTGGATAACGGAAAATTGGAAGGCAAGCAGAAATATTTGATGCCTCACAAGGTTACCCAGCTGCCAGTATATATAGATCACGCTTCGAGATCTTTATAACACATTGTAAATTGTGAAAGAGATAAGAAACAAACAAGATGAAATTCTTGGTAAGAAATCTTTTAAGCACTCTTATTCGTATTTTCTTTTTTTTAATAAATTACAGATAGTTTTGAGCATCGCATTTGTGGCTGCGAAGGCCTCTATAATTGGACTTTCACCGCTTGTAGCAACAAGCGTCGTTAAGGGTGCATCTGCAACTGGTGCTGTTGTCGGTGTAGATGGTGCCGTTGTGACAGCAGTAGACGGTGCCACAGTTGTTGGAATTGCTCCAATTAAGACCGCAGTAGCTTCAGCAGTGGTAGCACCAGGACTAATAGCTGCAGCCCCTGCAGTGGTACACGCAGCTCCAATCGTAGCAGCCGCCCCAGCTGTTGTTGCTGCAGCCCCAGCTAGTAGCGCTGTAATCGTAGGACCATCAGGAGCAATAGCTGCAAGCACAGGCGGATCGCTTGCCGTCGCACCAGTAGTTAGAAAAACAATTGTGGCAGCCCCTGTGATTGCTGCAGCATCAGCGGTTGTGGCTCCAGCGATTGGTGGCTATGGTTTAATCAGAGGACACGGTCTTATCCTGTAAAGTGCGCCTGGAAAAGCTCTTAAAATTTAAAGACATACTCCAGATATTGTGCTGTACAGTTCTGTTTTAGCAAGATCTCCCTTTCTTTCCTTTTCTATCCTTATTTTTCTTCTTCGTTTCTTCTTTGACTTAACTTTGTCAACTTTCTAATTTCCTTCTAGTCTCTGGTTATCCTTCTCAAAACGTGTGTGTTTCTATATAAATATGTAAAAATAAATGTTTTTATACAAGAGGATGTTATATTTTTCAATAATGTTTTTATTTCACAATTTCACGCGGTTTTTTATTATTGAGCATGATGCTGTAACTTGAAGAATCCTAAATAATAATTTAACAAATTTCAAATACAATTATATATACATAAGGAACGTAATTTCCACAATAGGCGTTATATTTCGATTAAAAAATTAAGTATTCTTTATATATTTATAGTATTTGTAACAAAACAAGTAGTATACAAAGAATGTGCCGTTAAAAAAATGTTCATATTTCATATCGTTATTACACAGGAGCAAACTTAAAATTAAATTGGCATCATCGGCAAACAAAGGAACCATCCGTCCAATAATGCGGAAACCTGTATTTTATAAGCAAAGCTATTTTTGCAAATATTTCCGTTTTCAAATTTATTGCTTTATATCAGTTAAAATAAACGTATGGAACATATGGAACGCATTACTCAGTTCCTAGCTGCCTATTCATAAAACGGGAACGATTTTTCGTCTCGAAAAAATGAGAACATGAAGTACTAAATCAACCGAACTGTGTAAACTGTGGCAATCAATTCGAATATAGATACTTATAAGTATACATTTTTTCTGATAAATCGGCAGTATTGGTTACAGAATCAATAGTACCTTTAGTTACTGACATCTTGAAAGATGTATAACACAGAAGGAAACAACTAAAAGGTTTACACATTCAATGTACCCCTATTTTGTCGTGATAGCCGCAAATATAACTCTTACGAGCAGGAAAAGTATCCCGGAAGAGAAAATTTCTCGGATCAATTTTTGCCATAATTTCCTCTCAATTGTTTCACGAATTATCGACATAAAATTCTTCCAGTAATGGTCAAGAATAAGCTCCAAGATTCAAAAAAATTTATTGCCTACAAAAGAAGTGACACCAAATTCTCCATGACGAGCGTGTGACATGTAAAGTTATGTACCGAAGAACCATTTTCAATCAAATAGATATAATACAACTTTGGGCCGTGGCAATGATGCTTGTTATACCGATTAAGCATTTAGGGGAATTTTTAATTTCACATTAAATTTCCATTCTACAAACTGCGAGCATATAATCTAAAACTTTACCTTGCAGTTCCTCTAAATACATTACTTAAATGTTCTTAAAACGATACAAATTAACTCGATTAATTCGGTACATATACACGAAATTCGGATTTTTAGCTGTCATCGTGATCTCTTAGGTGGCCCTAAGAGATCACGATCAAAAGAGAGATCCCAAATGTAGTTTGCCCAACCGAGCACGTTTTCTTTTCAAAATCTGGAATACTAAAGTGGTGGAAAAGCCTATTTATAATTTGTCAGCCTCTTCATTTCATTTGAATTAATATCGTTAATTAATTATGAAAACGGATACATTTAAAGATCATGCATAACTCCAAATATATCGCATGTGTATGCATGCATCCTAATTAAAACAATTTTTCTTATACGCTGATTAGTAACATTTATACGCCAGCCTAATTTCTCATGTAAATCAGTTCGTTTTACATGTTCATTACGTATTATTATTCTTATTAGATTATTTATAAATGCATGTAAGTATGCAGATATCATTGAATGAGTCATTATATGCTTAGTTTCACCTTTATTGATATTTATTACAATAACACGGGTTCGCGCATAAAATGATTAATAATAACAAACATTATATAAATTATTTGTCGCAACGTACTGTTAACTTACGTCTCTATCCAACTCCACATATGATCTATAAGCTTGCTCTTGCGTAATACATTTCTAACATGTTTTAGTTATTTTTAATAATAAAGTACATAAAAAATCGTAATAAAATCAATTTTTTACAATAAATACATCTAAATAAAGTACGGGTAACCTTGAATTGGCTTATCTGTTGGTATTGTAACTCTGAGTGATTGAAGAAAGACCTTCTCTGGTTCACGCTGGGTGCGAGTGATCTACATCTCAAGGATTATTTTCTTCCGATGTTAAATTACGCATGTATATTGCATTTACGCACAAAGGAACAACCTAACATTATAGAAAATGCTGTTCTCGTAATGGTTACGGTTAGGAATCGCTTAAAAGCTAATTATGTTTGTAAGTGAAAAATAGATCAACAGCAAACTTCAAATTCTCTGTATTCAGGACAACAAAAACCTGCAGGATGAGGGAAAAGTTAAACTTTAATTTAGCAAAGTTATTCCCGCATTAAGCTTATTTTTCCTGACCACGAGAGTTAGTTGGAGTGAAGGTTTCATTTTCAAATTAGAGTAATACAGAAACATATTCAGGGCATTAGGCATGGAAAACTACCATTATAAAATGTGTATCTTTTTGGGAATTTTCCAAAGTTGCAATGACGAAATCTTCGTTTTTCCTTTACATAACACATTAGGTTCTGAAGATAATGAAGGTGGAAATAAAAGTTGTATTTTCCTCGCAAAATTTTATGAGAAAAAGACTTATTTCTACACCTCACACAAAGTCACCATGGATTATTTAAACTTATACTTCATCTCTTACAATAAGCAAAATAATAATGACTGTTTCCCATTTCGAAGAATTTTTTAATATAAAAAAGAAGGTTGGAATGCTTTCCATTACCTTTCTATCTGAAAGGAAACTTGATAGATATGAAGATTGAATTATCGAAAATTTTTTCATTTATTACAGATCCTGAAAGCTTTCTGGCACGATACAACCTGTGTTGCCTACAATTTTATTTCTACAGCGAGAATCCTGAGAAAGCTTCTCAATCTCCTAAATTGCATTGCAATGTACAATGTACATACATATATTATCACAATGAATTAGTACCTCGCCCGCAGCTGAAGTTATATGATACCTACCAATTTTATTTAGTTGTGTTGCATTTTGAAGTTTTGCAAACAAGTACACCAACTCTCGATCGACTATGGTAATTTTTAGTTTGGTGGTCCTTGCCTTATAAAGGCTTGAGGAAGAAGCGTTTGGCAGCATTTCTATCACCATTGCCTTACACAATTTTGAAGAGGCTTATCTATTACTTAATCGTAGAGAATATTGTTGCCTATTGTAAGCAAAAACAGAGTTATTGGGAAAAGCCCTGCTAATAGTTAGAACCGTGATAATATAGAAACGTTTCATTGTTACAAGGTTTTAAGCAATCTGCACCACAATGCGTCGTCCAAAACTAACATATCGTGGCATGCTTTTCCATCTAAAGTTGATTCTATAAGACATT
Source organism: Marronus borbonicus (assembly GCA_902655005.2). Classification (NCBI taxonomy): domain Eukaryota; kingdom Metazoa; phylum Arthropoda; class Insecta; order Coleoptera; family Scarabaeidae; genus Marronus; species Marronus borbonicus. Next base: position 28,816,997 of record LR737381.1, on the reverse strand, counting down.
TAACGCAACAAATAACTTCTGCATCGGTCAAGATCACACACACTATATCAAAAGAGACGTTTCGTTTAACGAAAAAGGGGAAAAATCTCAGTTTGAACTTACAAAACCACCACATTGGAAGGAAGTCTAGCTATTCGCAACATCGGTTCCCCATTAATTCTCTCTCTTTACACTGCACCTAATTTCAAAATATTGCAATTAATTCATTTTTGCTCTCGTTGTTTTTTCTTAAAAAAATAAAATTTCTCTCAGATTTAGTTCAACTTTTCTTTATTAAATAAGATAACACATAAGTAAATTAACACATACTACATATAAATTAGGAGTTAGTATAGCATGACTAGTTAATATACTTAAAAAACAATCAGTGAATGAGACCTCCGTGAACTTTAGTGGCAAACACGGACCCGCTAGCAGAATGTCCGCTCTTTGCGAAACTTTCCTGCCATTGCGCATAATCACTTGCAGCGACACCGACAGGTGCGGGGACGATGTGCCCACCGGCAACTCCACCAAGTCCTCCATTTACTACGTTTACTGAGCTGCTTTGTGAAGAAGAACTGGAATGGGATTGTGCCTGGCTAGACGAGGAACTACTACTTTGGTACACAACCTGACCACCGTCTATTGCCGCGACAGGTGCTACAACAGCCGTGGGTTGAGGCACAAGGGGTACTCCGACGAGAGGATTAGCTGTCGAAGACGCTATCACGTTCTGAGCAGGCGAGGATTTTACAATGTAACCGGCAGTGGGAGCCACAGCTGAAATCACCTTGACACCTCCTGGAACAACTATCGGTCTAGCTCTTGTAGAAACTATAGGTCCAATGCTCGAAATTGTTGGCGTAACCTCTACAACAGGTGCGGGAGTACTTGAAACTAAAACATCCGAAATGATTTGATTGCCTTGAGTAATAATAGGCCTCAAACCCGATCTCAAAGATACAACATTATGAGTTGCAATTGCGTTTCTTTCAGCTGCTAATTGAGCTTCCAAATTTGCTCTTGCTGCAGCTTCTTGGGAATGGGCTAAAGCTACTGAATTTATAGCATTCAAATCGGCAACTGCTACTTGTGGAGTAACGACTTGAAATAACTGCCCGTCTAAACTGACCTTAGCTGCTAAAGCTTCTTGCGAATGAGCCAATGCCGCTACATTTGCAGCATCAATATTTGTAAGTCTAACTTGTGGGGTAACTGCAGCATGCGCTAATTGAGCCTCCAAATTAGCTTGAGCTTCTAAATTTGCTCTATAGATAGCTTCTTGTTGAGAGTGTGCCGCGGCTACTCTGTTGGCTTCTGATATAGCTGCTACATTTGCTGCGTTGATATCTGCTGCTAAACCTTGAGAAGTAACACCATGTATAACAGCAGCTCTATTTGCTTCTGCAATTTGAGCAGCTGCGATATTAGCTTCGTTTATCGCATTAATATCTGCCAAGTGGGCATTCGCGTCCGCCACACTAGCTAGAATAGGACCGGGTGAAACAGCCACTGGTGCTGCAACTACAGCCGCTTGTGAGGAAACTAGAGCTTTTGCTGGTTCAACTACAATTGTATTGAGTTCTGGCTTAGGTATGGAAGCAATGACATTGCCCTCTCTTATTGTGGTCGATGATGGTCCTGATATAATTGCATTTTGGCCATGCGTTACAATTGATCCGGAAGGTCCGTCTAAGGCAGCTCTGTCTGGAGCTTTAATTGCCAACAATGGTTCGTGAGGTACAACTACTGGTTGTGCAACGGCTACAGGTTCTTCAACTATAATTGGTGCTTGGGATAACGAAACGCCATGGGAGGCCGACACTGCGGATGCAGCTGCAGCTGCCAATGCAGTCTGATCGATAACTTGATAAGCTGTGGCTGAATGAGCTGCAAAAGACGCTGCGGCGGAGGCAGCTTCAGCTTCAGCAATTGAATTATAACCGTCTACAGTAACGGCACCTCCTGCTGCTTCAGATGTTATTATGCTTCCATCTGGTCCTCGAATTATTGTTTCGGAGTTTGGTCCTTTGTATATAGCTCCAACACCGGCGTGGATTGGATAGCTTGGTTTAGCGCACGCGGCACCTACAAGGAGTAGAAATATCTGAAATGGAAATTGAAATGATGTATAAAACATGAATTTTTCTATACATAAGCATTTCGTAAATCATAATTGTATTTCTTTAAATTGAACTTTATTAAATGTATTGCATGTCAGCTCGTAATATGATAATACTGTTCACATGTAAAATTTGAATTTCTAAATTGAACATCGTAACGGTTCATAAGTTGTTTATAATTTCCTTTGTGAAAATATTACAGTTAAAACCAAAGGTTTATTTCTGTGGCAGCCCAACCTAATAGTCTTTATCTCAGTTGATATGTTTTATGGTAAGTTATTCATTAGTGCAGTCACCAATAGCAACTTCTTGTATTTTGTATCAAATTAATTGTCAACAATTTGGAGATAGGCGTAAAGACATCATGCAACGTTTCAATTTCAAACTAAAAATCGCGGATTTCTTTTAAAATCAAAAAGTAAAGAGGCTAAGCAGTTCATACTAGAAAAAAAAGATTTTGACTTTTGCTTCTATTAACTCCCCGCTCCACTCCGTGCAAACAACAATAATGCCAATATAACGAAGAGGCAACATCTTCCACTTAATACGAAATGTAGAAAAAGTAATTTTTTGTGTGAAAGGTGAAATAAATTCGTTAACATAGCTGTTTCTATTGTCCATTCAAATAGACATCCTTTTAAAAAAAGAAATCAATTTAGTAAAAAAGTCGAAAAATTACGTTGCGTTTAGATGCCTACTTCCATCCACAATCCACAAACAGCATGTCGAGTTTATTGTTTTCCCGAGTTCGAAAAATTTGAGGAACGGTTACATTTCGGACATGACTTGAGAAAAGATCGACAGAGAAGGACTTGCGAAAAGAATTTCAAACGGCATTTTAATTTAGTAATAATAGAGTAGTGAAAATTAGTTGATTTTCGCTGCGCCAAAGGCTCCAGAAAATACTCGATCGGATAAAGTTTGAACCACAAAAATTTTAAATTATCTTAATCACTTCAAAAACTAAGCTAAATCGGTATAAAAAACTTTAAAGGAAGTTGATAATAAATTTAATTTTATGTTGTGCCCCAAATATTTTTTGATTTGAAAACTTTTTCTCCAAATTACATAGGCGCTGACGCATTAGGTGGACACGCTGTCAAATAGCCATAATCGCGGACGAATTAATTACGCTTTTTGTGAAAATTGTACGTAGTATTCATTTACAACATTTGTTAAGGATTTTCTAGAAATATGGGTACCTTGTTTCTGAAAAGACTTTACTTGCCTCCCGTTAGAGTACTTGCCTTATCGATCTTTATCTTATACGCATATGTTAATATATTGATACATGTTTAATTTATTGCTGATTTTAAAGCATAATTCGATATTGGACAGCCTCTTTATTTGTTTTTTTTTTGTTAAAGATTAGCAGATAAAAAAATCGACATTTGAAAAGGGAGTCTTTTAAAACATCCACACATCTGCACAAATCAGCAATATTTTCGCCTTTTTGCTTGTTTGCTATTCTTTATTAAGCTTTTTGCTTCAAACTTAACAATAAAAAAATGCTAAGCTTAGTATTTCAAAATTTGAATAATTTTTGTAAATTTCACTTTTCTCTCCTTTTAAGGCTTCATTAAAAAAAAATTAAATTAAAACTGAAAGCTGCAAAAGCTTCCTGTTATAGAAGATCATAAGCAGGTACTATTTATGTTACTATAAGCAGATAGTGTAAGTATCACTACCCTCTGGAAAATACAGCACTGAACTACCCTTTTCTTTTATTTCTTACTCACATATCGATACCTAGTGGTTATGCATGCAGGAAAAACTATAGAAGTATAAATTGAGCCAGTTGAACGAACGTAACTAGAACCTACCAGCTTCTTCATCATCTTCGTGGCACACACAAATACACCGACTGAGTCTATGAATGACAAAATAATATATTCCAGAGTTTTATAGCAGAAAACAACCTTGCAAGATTTTTGCATTTTGCAAACCACACCTTTCTTCTTCGATCTGCATCGGAAATTCTGTAACGGTATTGTCATCGCGCCTCGGAGATCCTGTTCGAGAAAAATGCTCTTTTTTGTCAGTGCGTTCGAAAATGCATTGATATTGTGTAAAAAGGATGCAATTAATGAGAAGAATTACGACGTTCTACGGGATATGTAAACAAGGATTGTTCCTATACAAAGGAGAGCTTTCTAATTTATGCGAAATAATAGGAATAATCTCGAATGATTATGTCGATCAATTATTCTATGTGTGTTGGTAAAGTTTCATATGTTGCAAATAAGCGTGCGCTACAAAAAAATATATATTACTGTAAATCGTTCGAATTCTTTCATTCATTTTTCTTGAGTGAATAAGTATTAACATAATATAACTGCATAAAACGAATAATTTACGCAATTTAAGCTTTTAGTCAAAATGAATAGTTGCTATAATATTTTTTAATATTTACAACAGTAAAATTTAGCCAACGATTCACTGAATTCAGTAATTTTCAATAAATTTTCATTTTGGAAATGAAACGTATTTAAAAAATTAAAAAGCAAGTGTTAACATTAATTATACATGCAGCATTGTGCATTGCGCTAATATATTTGCTTAGTTGTCTTCATTTTTGAAAATAGCATAGAATGCTGTAACTAGCGACACCTATACAATATTTTACATATTTTCTTCTCTTTATCTATCTTTAGTAATTAATGCAAATTAATTAGTGCAAATATCTACCCATTGGAGTTATTATCATGACTAAGCAAATACGTTCATCTAGTAATCTAGATCTGTTGTATATAGTAACCTAGATTGGCAAAGAAATCAATAAATTAGTGGAAGAAAACTACATTCTTTCTTTCTTAACTTTGTATTTCAATTAAAACGTTAGATACCTATCAGTTTATATAATTGTTCAACGTTAAACATCAAAACTATTTTAACGAACATTTATGTAAAAGCTATGCATTATAACTCGGAAAAAACGAAGCTTTAATTATATGCTTTACACGCATTTCTGCAAGTAGAATAAGTATGGGTAGCCATTAAAAAAAAAATTCCTTTAATTTAATATGTCAGTGTTTGGACCGCGTTTTTTGGGACATTCTGTATGCAATAAAGAATATTTTATGTTGCCAATAACAATCTCAAAGCTGGTTGACGTGGGTAATACCGCTTAGAAGATATTGATATTTGAGTTAATTTCTGCGTTCGTCAAATTTTTCAGAAAAAAAATGAATATCTCAACGATATTTTTTTCGTTGAACTTGTGTATCCAGCTGTAGGAACGATCGGGCTTTTATCCGATACAGATTTCGACCCGGGACGGCTCCGTCCGGTGACGGTAAATTCGTTCCCGTCTACTAATGCTACTACGAACCCAACAGAAAATATGCCAACGCATTAAGAAAATATCAAATAATACAAGAATTGGGAAATGGGTCTTGTTCAGTAAATTCATTTCGTAAGCTGGAGTAAGAAACGGGTACAGCTAGCGATCGAGGCTAATAGGCATAACAAAATCAATTGAAAATGAAGTCAGTCCAATTTTACAAGAAATTGAGGACATCAGCTGCTTCTAAAGCTCGCAGGGAATGTTTGCGTGCTTGTTAACATTATATATATATATATTAACTGAAAATTTTTTTTGAATCGGGTCGTTTAAGGACCAATCGAGTAAAAGGGATTTTAGCAGTACAGCTATTGACTGAGACTTTTTAAAAGTTCTTCTTTCATTTCATTTTTCAAAAAAACAAATCGTATTAAACAAAAAAAATAATAATAATTGGGTTATTGACAACGTAAAAATATCTAGTACAAGATTAAAAGATTTTTTATAAACTCAAGCTTCAATTTTCTGAGTTACGAAAACTTTACAAAGAAGCTAAAAGCACTCATACTAAATTGAAACAGGACTCTAAACGTTCATATTAACACTCAACAATTAGTAGATCTTCAAATCTGTCTGTAGCCACTTAGAAGGATTGATGCAATGATCACAGATCATTGGGAACGTTTCTGAGAATGCTCTTACTAATGCTGTTCATAACTTAAGACAATTACCATTTTTAATTAAACATCGCGGCGGTGGTCATATTTAAGTTTTTCTTGTTTTTCCTTTTAAAAATAAGTCTCCGTTTCTTTTTTAACAATTTGGTGTTTTCATTTTTGCAGAATCTAAACATTTGGGAAAGCTAGAATAACTCTATATTATGAAGCATATCCAATGTCAATAGTATTTTCAATTTACTCTTCCATGAAAGTCTATTTTCGATGAATCATTTACAATTAATTTTTTAATGTTGCTAGTCTACTATTTACTATTTGCAAAGTATGATGGCAAACTTAACCGGAACATAATTACAAACATACTATTTTTTTAGCATTTTATTAATAAAGAAATAAATATATACAATACTAAATTGCATTTATCCCTTATCTTGCAAAATATAATAAATCGTAACTTGTCGGTTGAACTAAATTCACCAGGCACCATTTCAACAGATCAAGTTCCCAACCAGTTACTATATCTTGCAAAATTTTTTCCTGTGGGGTCCCGAAATTTACCATTTTCCATGAGCGCCATAACCACCATAATCGCCATAACCACCATAAGCGCCATAACCACTATGAGCTCCGTATCCTGCATGTGCTCCATAGGTGAAGCTTTCTGGTCCGATTCCGTAGAGGCCATCGGCAACTACTTTACCAGCGGGTCCTACAATAGCGGCTGGTACTGTTCCTGGTCCTACAACTGCTACTCCACCATGGGCAGCTCCAAGGCCTGCACCTAAACCTACACCAAGACCTAGACCAAGACCGTGTCCAGCTGCTGAAGCAGCTGGTCCTACTACAGCGACACCTGGTGCTATCACTGCGTCAACTCCTCCGTGACCGGCCCATCCTCCCCAAGCACCATGACCTGCCCAGCCACCAGGTTTGGCGTAGGCAAAGACGGCGAGGCAGACAAAAATGGCAACGGTCTGTAAAGAAGATGATAGTATTACTAAATTACAAGGTAAAATAATATAAAAACATTCCAAATGAATCAAAGGCGTAATGGCAGAAATTTAAAGAACTGTTTTACTTACTAAGGTGTTCATGTTTTCGTTTGTAGTTTCTAGGAAGAAGTGATCCTACACTGCAGAATGTATCGAGCATATAAGTTACCCCCCTTTATATAGTCATGATTTAACCGATCTTCCCCCTCAATGCCCTATCTTTTTTTTTTAATCTAACGCATTTGTTAAAACTTACCCCACTCAAACTTATCAACAATGTGGAAGTCTATACCATATAATTGTATTATTTTTTCGTTAGACGTTAGAGGTGCAATTATATAATTAATTTTGCACACGTTTAGATGCAAACCTAGATTACTTTTTAAATGAATTACGCTGGCAATTTGCATTACGTTTTCATTAACAAACTCACACACGCGCGATTTGACATTGGTTTCGGAAATTCAACGTATGCACTTTTACTCAAGCACGCTTAGCGGAGATATAATAAGATATGTCACGGTTCACTTCCTCTCGTGCTTTTTGCATGGTTAATGGACTGGCACTAAGGTTGATACGAAAACTATAAAGGTGTGTTTAGTTATTAGCTTAATAATCAGTTGCTTTGAGACTGTTGGATAGAACAGTAGATAGTCATAAATTAATAGTCCTTTTTGCGTTTTTTTTTTCTAATCTTTGCATCAGTTAAACAGAGAATATTAGTAACATTAGGAACTTAAAAACCGTATCGCGAAAAATTACATTCAATTCTTATTAAAATTAATTTTGTGGAAGCACCAACCAGAATTTGATTGGTACGGTTAAATGAAGAACACAAATCTGCGATCACAAAAACGCGTCTCCAAATTCAGAAACAACCAAATTGACAAATTTAAAGAACGAGAAAGGGATCGTACGAAGCTTTATTAGTAAGAACTAATTTATTGTCGATATAGCAATAGTAAGAAGGGCTATTTGTTGCAAGAAAATAATTTTTGAAAAAAAGTGGACCCTATTTAAAACAATTTCAAACAACTATAGTGCAGTAAATTGTAAATGTATTGTAGCAAAATGTAGTAAGAGGAATTACTATGAAGTCTTCGATTTTTTTATTATAAAAAGATGTCCCAATATTATGGCGGAATTGTGCCTCCTGTGTAAACGGTAGAAGCTCAAAATTTTCAAATAACGTAATAGATACCATATAAGCTAACTTCCAAAAATATTCCTGGATATAGAAGTCAATCGACAAGTAGTTATTCAAGGACAAATAGAACACTCTGTATTTTGTTACAATTTTAGTTTCCTAATCCACAAATAAACCAACCTAATACGTCTATTTCTAGCAGATTCGAAATACTTATAATATTGTTTTCAATCGCCTACATTTAGATATCCACTTTCTTTAAAATATGCGGAAGATTTTCACAAATTCTTGGCTCTATCTAAGCATTAACACACCTTCCAAACATACAAGTGTTCAGTAATGAGTTTGGTGTTAAATATTACCCTGTATGTGTAATTGGCTATTGGCTCGTAGCCCAAATGCAGGGCTTTGTGGTTTTTGGAATAATTCATTGGGGTGCTGGTATGGACGTTGAGCGAATATTTATACTGCAGAAGCGAGCAGTCCGGACTATGTATGATCTTGACTTTCGCGAAATTATGATAGCTACATATATGAGGTATTGTGCTTTGTACTTCACTATCGATCAGATTTTTCAGATATGCAGATATGAGACCTATTGCCTCCTCCCCAAACGACTCTATTTAAAAAAAAATCAAAATTTTTTTAAGGTCCAAATTGTTTAATAAACGACCTAATGATATCAAGTCTATCAAATCTCTTAAGTTATTTAATCAAAGTGTTATTATAAATTATTTATTAAGTATTAGTTGTTATTCACTAAATGAATATTTAATGTTTAAGTAATTATATAATCGTTCTCTTTGCGATCTCTTTCTTTATCCTTTTTTGTACACACGTTGTAGACAAAATAAAGGTTGTTATTATTATTGTTTCGTGGGTAACTGCAATACACGAGGTATATTTTGGCATATTTTCCTGTTAATGCTGCGGCTTTTGGATGCAAGCCTGAAGTTTGTGATTCCATAACTTTTAGGTTTAATGCAATTTAATAGTATATTGAAATTAAACAATATGGTTTTGAACTTGAATTTTATGCGTTGTTTAACGAGTTATCGCGCTTAATATTGAAGTTTTGACTGGAAATTATTATTTAATAAATGATTATTTATTAATATTTTTATTCTACAGTCTTTTTTATGGCGCTTGCGAGAAATTTATACGTAAGCACCATGCAAGTGGTGGCAATTACCCTACTTGGTTTTTCAATGAAACTAAGCGATTACTAAAGAAAGAAAAACATTGTGTTTAAGAAATATAGACTTGAAGTATACCAATAAATCCATACCACTGCGGGAATTTTTTCTGTTAGTCTTTGTTATTATTAAACAAATACAAATAAATAAATGCTCTGCTTACATTTCGGATATTTCCTTCAAAATATCCGAAATGTATTGTGTATGTAACGCAAATGTATTAGTTTATTTCTAAATCTAAATCTTAGATGTTAACTTAAACGAAGGATTATTTTCAGTGGTTAATTTAATGCTGTTTAAATAAATTCAAGCTGTTTCTTGGGGTTTCTAACAATCGTGTATTGAAAATTAATCGCGGCAAAAAATGCAATATTGTTTTTTTACGCCAACTAACTGAATCCTTTTGGAGAACATTGAATTTTGTTAAATTCCTTTTGAAACAACAATATAAAAAATGTTTAAAACATTATCCCGGCAAAAACAATAAGTTGGGTGTTCGTTGCAGGTATTACAAATGAAAAAGTAAAGTAAAACATTAGCTTCTCACATTTCTTAAGTTCATAAATTAAAAATAACTTAAACGTCTTATTGTCCAGAAATAATACTTTTTGCAACACGCGTAATTCAACAACTAATCACATCTAATTAGCAATGTTCATTATTTTATGCCGCATTTGCCTTTTTCGGATTGCTTTAAAGAAATTATAATTAGTCTATTTGAAAAATTAACTATACATTCAATATAGACCAAATAGATAATTTCACGAACGCGAAATAACTTCTAATTCCAATAAAACAACAGTATTACAAAAGTTCGTCATTTATTCAACATAAAATATGAATAGTATTTAATATAATACAATAATATAATTATATGTACAACATGTACAAATAAGTCCTTATTACGTAACTCGAGGCAGTTTACTGAACGAGCTGGAGTGTTAGGTCATATAGAGCAGTCGTTATTTTGTTCGGTAATACACAAAAGAGAATACCTGTCTGTTTCAACGGATAGATATCGAAAAGGTAAGTATATGGTGCACATACTGACTTCAGCTTTAGAAAAATTAAAATACTTACTAATTATAACATTTTAAGAGGGTATCCATTGAACAGGCAGGGGAATCGTCATAATGCGCAGCGAAGATGGTAAAATGGTAAGAGGAAAATTAAATTTTACTACGTCGTTTACCAGTGACCATGACCACCATGACCGAAACTTCCATGGCCAACACCGTAAAGACCATCAGCAACAACTTTGCCTGATGGGCCAACTATTGCAACTGGAACGGTTCCTGGTCCTACTACAGCGACACCGTGTCCAGCACCAACACCGTGTCCAGCCCATCCTAATCCCAAACCGAGACCGAGACCAAGACCATGACCTGCAGCAGAGGCAGCTGGTCCAACAACAGCGACTCCTGGAGCTACTACGGCATCAACGCCATGTCCGCCCCATCCTCCCCAAGCACCATGGCCAGCCCATCCACCGTGTCCACCCCAAGCTCCATGTCCTGGAACTACAACACCTCCGGCACTTGCTCCTTGGATCACAACACCAGCGCCATGACCAGAAGGTTTGGCATTAGCGAAGACTGCCAAGCAGGCAAAGGCAATTGCGGTCTATTAACAGAAAATAAATGCGAATAAAATGCTTTTTCAGATATTGTTGAGATACCTTACCAATGAGTTCATGTTAGTTGTTATGGTCGAGATCCTGATAGGGTCCAAACGGTATCTGTGGATGAATGTTGTAAAATCTCCTTGTTACCATAGTTTATATACAAGATAAGCGACCTTCGTAACACCTATTAAATCATAAGTTCTATTCTTTTGCCATAAAAATTGGTCTCTGTCATACAGGGAACTACTCTATCCAGCGTACCCCACTTAACCTTTCCCCCTAACTCCTTGTAAACAATTATACATTAGACAGTTCATAATCGTAACACTTGTAATTAGCGCATACGGATTTTTTTACATACCAACGTTCATATTTGACATTGATTTTGAATCGCTTACATACTTTTACTACTATTATCACGATTATTTTATCACATACCGGTGGATATTTGTAACGGTTGAATAATTATAGGATTTACCGAAGGATTATTATAAGACGTGTTTTTAAAAATAACTATAGTCATTCATCTGGTGGTTAATGTGCTGCTTTCGTGTACAATGAAGGCTGTACCGATACAACTAGAAAAAAGAGCTATTTTTTTTGTATAAATGGGAGTATGTTGAAAATAAAATGATATAATAGAACCTTGCCGGGATGGGTGTGGCACAGAAATTAAGCGATTAAAAATTCTTAGGAAAACAACAAATCGCTCTTGCGCCGGTATGCCACTACTTGATTTAATTTAATTAATTCCACAGAGAAAATCAATGGAATTATTACATATGTACTGTATGTTCGCAACCTGAAACATTGGTAGACTTTGGATAATATAGACTTAAACATATTGGCCACTGAGAATTATAATGCTTTGCGAAATTCGGATATCTTTGATTATTATATTTCGTTGTTTTTTACTTTAAAATAAGCTTCTATAGCCACAATTAACTTATCCGCTAAACTTTGTTTTTTATTTTCAAGTAACATTTCGTCAATAAGACATTTAACGCTGTTTAAAGTAAAAGACAGATTCAGTTTCGCTAGTGATTGCTTTAAAGTTAATATCATTATAATAATAATAATAATGAATCACTTTGTCCAGTGCACTTAAAATAGAAGAAATGAGTCGTCCATGTAACTTAAAAGAAAATGAAGCAATTAAAGCGACAGCTTTAGTTAAGGAGAGAATTTACTAGGAACGAATAGTTAAACAGCTAAACGTTTCAGCGAACATTAAAATTGTCGTAAGACCCCAAAACAAGGTCATAAGAGGTCTAGATGAACGAATCTTAAGAAACAAGCGTTCTACCACTTTAGAGCAAAACCCTAGCCGCAGCTCAAAATGTAGCAATTTCTAAACGAAAAACGGTCAGAAGAAAACTTAGTAAAGGAGGATTGGTCAGGAGAAGACCAGTTTGTGAACCACCGTCAACCAGAGATACACTGCGTTTCTCAAGGGAACATATAAATTGGAACATTAACGACTGAAAGCGAGAAACGAGTTTTATTTTCAGACGAAAAAAGACGAAGAATAGGGACAAATGGACGTGAAGGAGTCTGTCAGAAACCAAATGAGAAGTTTACTGCCCCGATAATTCTATCAATTGAGTCATTTTTCGGTATCTGGTAGCATTTTAAATTTGTTAAAGGAGAAGATTGTGGAGCTTTCCAAAAACTGATTTTTTATGAATTTGCAAAAATAGACCATGATTGGAGCTTTCTTTCTACTATCGATTTGATCACTTTGACTCTCACTCTTTATAAGAGTAATGTTGCGCGCAATGGTCGGACAATACATTCTCTCTGGTTCCAGAATTAAAAGTGAAAATATTTGCAAATATATTGTTAATTAACGATGCTGACGTTGCAAGAACCCTTATAAGTTGCTTAATTATTGGGTCAAGACCACAGCTCGTAGATAGATCCAACATACGTCGTTATCATAGGCCAGCAGGTTTACGTTAAAGTCCCCACAAACAACTCTTTGGCCTTATTGTTCAATATTGCTCTCGATGTCTTTTTGTTTGTATTATTCTTTAGAGCTTCGACATAGATCGTTAAACCGCGATGAATATTATGATCTTTTTCTTTTGTCGACAATTTTTCTTGGTCCCTGTTTTGCTCGCAAGATTCTCGGATATGTTGCATCTTCCTCATTCTTCGAGGAATCTTATGCAAGGCACCGTGATCTTTGAGTTATTAATTTTTTTAGAGAGTTGTTTATTTTGCTAATTATTTTATCCATCTCGAATAATATCGTGTTAGTTGTATTTCTTACAGCCTCTTCAATCTAGCAACTTATGCTGTGAGGATGCTGCCAGAACTATAAGCCTTATTAGAAGTACTTGTGGCTTTTTCGAAAATTGAGTCACGCGATTTGCCGCAAAACCCGAATAATCTCATATATCAATACAGATACATACAATGCGATAATTGAAACGCAACATATGTGAAATTCTTATTACTGTATCTAGGTGACTGCAGACTTGTACATAATTCAACAACTTCCGTAATAGAAATAGGCTTGTTTGCAAACACAATTTAGTTACACCTATACCCACAAACGGCACGCTCTCGTAAAAATACATTCACTGGCACCCGACGTAAGGTCAGCATATCGAGCATTGCCGCCAATGGTTTTATTTTTGTTTATCAAAGATAGTAATTTTAGTAAGTCATCTAGTGTCCGTGAACGCAAGCGATTGTTTGACCACGAATAGGACGCAGCCAAATCTATTTTTTGCTATGTACTCTCTCTATTTCCATAGAATAGAACGTAATCCAAACTAATTCGAGTTATGAGTAGTTCAATTACGTAGAGACTATTCCGTTTCATTCTTTAATTTGTTTTCTTGTTTGAATAAATAAAAAAATCGCATTTCTCTGCAGAAACAGAATTAAAAGTGGAAGTGTGAGTTAGGAAATAGAATATAGTTGATGCTTTTCAGCAAAGTTATAGAGTGTGGATCCTAGAATTTACAAGGATGGGAGTCAATACACAATGCAGTTCACTATATTAGGCAAAAGTTGCTTGCTAATAGGCTATAATGTTAAACTCCAGAAACCTGATCATACGCTCTCAGAATTTTCTTTTGGGATTTCTCGTTGTGTAATTCTGCTTCCTCCCTAACCTTTCAAATAGAATTCCATTTGTCGAGATGGAGATGACAAGCACAAGAGTCAAGTGCGAGATACAATTAGGTACCATAATTACAAGATAACCAGGGTTCAAGAAGCTGTATTCAACCACCTGTTATTCTCCTTATTTGTGGACGATGTAGTCCAAATCTTTATGCGGTTGCTTACCACCTGATGATGTAGATTAAAAATGTTCTTCTTCACAAAAAGTTTTTTCGAATCTTATCATAGATGATAGTACCTGGAAAGCTGTACACAGCAAATAAAAGGTATGCATTTTTTATCCTGCATAAATAGCTGTTGTTCTTCAAATGTTATAATAATGATCCTAACGAAAACAAGTATGAACCAGCTGCGTTCGCAGCGGAACTCACGAGAATTAAGGATGGAATTGGGTAATCATTTCTGCAAAAAGACCCCAACTCTGCGATTCTAGGACATTAATCAACGCTTAACTCAATATGAGGAGATCTATAAAGATTTGACCAAAACTCAAACACGATTGTTTGTTACGTATGTGACTACCAAGTCTCATCGATAAGATCCATCAACCATCACATTGTTTTTTTCGTGTATTGTTTACAGCTTTGCTTCAATCACGTTTATTCCGAAAAAATCTTCATTATTATAAAAAAAACTTCTGTAAAATGCAAAATATTCTTTCTGCTTGCACGAAGATGTTCTTATCCAATTTAGTAAGCTTTATCTGTTTTATGAAAACGTAATAATTGATTTTTAAAAGTTTCCTTGTACTAGACCCAAAAAAAAACTATAGGTCCTATTTAGATAGGAAATCTAAGAGGTCATTGTTTAGGCGTGCTTCAATTGTTCATCGGGAAAAGATTATCGGCTGCATAGGTCAATGCTGCGCCTACCATAGTGATACAGTTCGTGACTTATCTCTAGATCGTGCATGCAGGTATACTTAACTTTGCAAATACACATTGAAAATATCTATTATGCTATTATATTACGAAATACTATAACGTGTAGGTATTATACTTTTATTCGTTTAGTGGACGCACCCACTTGAACTTGCAATTGCTTGTGTTAAGAGATATTATTGGTTTCAGATCCCGGTAAAAATATCGTAGTCGACCGCGTTAACGGAAAACTATGCGTGTTATGACATTGTAGAATAATTAATTGACGTCATGTTCGGTTAATTTAAAAGTGTATCTCGGCAATAGTGCTTACACTTTCAATACCAAATGTCTTTTTCTTATTTCGCTTAAAAATGTGAATTTAATTAATTGCCGATTGCGTAATTCCAAACGAGTGATACGACAGTCAGTGAAGGACAGTTGTATATAAGAGAAATGGAGATTAGTCACAGTGACACCGTGTAAAACGTATTAAAGGATAATGATGAATATAAATAATTTCCGTCATTTTCAAGCGCTGTTATGTTGATGATATTGCATGCAGCATTCTAATAGTTTCACTGAAGAAGCTGGAGAAAAATCAATTTTCCAAGAACACCAAAAACTTTTATCACGATTACTTTTTACTGCGTCCCTTTTTTTTAGTGCCACTCTAATAACTTTACTCCTTCTTTTTTTACTATTTAACTTTCATCAAAACCAGATGTTCAGCCATGCTTAAATTAATTAAGCCAGTATCTGATGGTAAGCATCGAAGGTACAAACTTCGCTTTGATTTCTGAACACGCTTTCTCATGCATTGTTCTTTTTTCCATAATTCCACAAATACATTTAACAGCTCTCAAAACAATACTATTCAATGAATCTCTCTGAAATTTTGACAGACGTTGAATAGAGAATACTACTGACAGTCGATAATGCAGATTTTGACACAAAGCGCCATCTATCTCAAAACACGTGCACTTCTCGTGTGATCCTTGTATAGACTTGAATTTCAAAGTTTTCTTCCTTCTAGAATCTATTATTTTTTCTTACTACATTTTAAGTAAATCTGTTCGTTTTATGCCAAAGTCTAATGAACGTTTGTCTATCCAGTTTCACTATTTATTGTTTATACGTGGTTGTTGACTTACTGGACGGTGCATGCTGAAAAATGTCATTTCGAGTAGGTACCAAAAATATTGCTTTTTCACATTATTTTTAATTAATATCTGTAGAGAAACAAATGTTTACTACCACCATTTCGTCGTCGTATTCTACGTATTTAAATGAAACACTCGTCCGCATAGGTTCATATTTAATCTACTTAAGATGGACACAAAGAGAAGCATTTAAAAATACTTGGGAGGATTTTTCCATGAAACTCTGTAAAAATTGAGAATTTAAATAAATTGAAATAAACTGCAAAAAAACTAGATATCTTCCTGAATTTAGTTTAACATATAGGGCGTTAAAAAATATACAGGGTGTTATATCGAAAAAAGACCAAATTTATATCATGTACAGCAGAAACTGAATAACTTGTATTTGGAAAGTTTTGCTCTAAATTCCACCCATGCACTTAAACATAAAAATAAACATTTACGTCGATACTTTTTTACAATTCTGTGAGTCGCCAAACCAATAACAATTTGACTAAAATAATTAATTTATGGAAGTATTTTGAAGATGTTTATTATATTAACCCTCAAGTACTATCGTGTTTTCAGGTAACACAACTGCTATCGTGGGGTGTTTTACACCCCACTCTTTAAATTTAGCTTTTTTTTGTTAGTTATCTTTTTTTTTTCACTTTTAAACCCACAGTGTAATAACTAGACCTTTATCTTGCGATTGTTGTAAGGAAAAACAAAACTTTATTTAAAGCAAAACAGAAAATTAGGAGGAAATGTTACATTCATAAAAATTATGTAAAAAGTATTTCTTCGTACAATTTTTTCTTTTTACAAAATTGTGTTCTGTATTGTTAAGATGTCTTGGTTTTTTCTGTTACTGGAAACTATGGTCTTACTCCCTGTAAAAGAAAATGCCATTAGCATTTCACATAAAAATTCTGACAATGACGTTGTGAGGCGTACATTTTATTTGACAAAAAACAGGTTGACGACGCTCTGGTTTGTGAGGAACTGAGTAAGAAATTTGTTTGAGTCGAATATTTATACGCCGTACAGAAATCAGGGGAAATGCCACTATTTGATTTGTAAAAAATCACCGAAGTCGAACATAAATGAGTGAATCCCCTGTACATGTAGGTACTATAATAAAAATCGCCGAATTGGAACGTATATAAGTGAATCCCCTATACTTACATGCACAACAACATCTGTGATTTCCCCAAAAGAGGACGAGGGCTATTATCACTATAAAATTCTAAATCATTGGTTAGAATACACTACGCTATTTTTGAAAAAAACAAACGTAATTGCTATCGTGGGGTGTTGAGACACCCCAAAAGCTATTTTTTGCTAAAACTGTAGAATATGGTAAATAATAAATTACACTATATTACATATCTCATTTGCATAGGCGAATACCTGGAACCTTAGAAATGTGACAAAAATAGTTTTAGAAAAAATTTAAAAAAAATGACCTCTGGGGTTCCGAAACACCCCACGATAGCACTTGAGGGTTAATATTCGAGTTTATTATAATTTTCCACAAATTTACAAAATAATTAGATCAAATGTACAATAGTTACACGATGTAATCACGTCCCCATAACATTTACATACATCATTAATAATTATACGTATAAATATTATTCATCTCGTTGTTTCGTCAAATCCATACATTCATACAACTTATTGGTGGGCAGGCAGAGCGTGCCCAGCTAATCCAGCGCCGAAAATCGCACCGTGTAAAGAAGCCGGCAACGCGGGGAGCACAAGAGGAGCAGCATGGGCACCATACAGTGCTCTTGCTCCTATCACGCCGGTTGTGAGTGCGGCTAGCGGTGCTCCTACAGTAAAGGTCGGAGCGGCAGCAAATGTAGCGGCCGGTAAAGATGCGATTGCGGGCAAATGAGCGGTTAAAGTTGCCGTAGCGACTGGTGCTGGGGCAGCAGGAAGAGGGGCCGCAGCAGCAACCGCGGTTGCTGGAGCTGCAGCAACGGCTGCTCCTGCACCAATCACTCCATGACCTAGACCAGCGCTAATGATTCCAGCATGAATTTTGGCAACACTTGCGATTACGAAAGCGCAGATTACCTACAGACAGAGATTAGTTATGGAATAGGTTGAAGTGATACGATTTACATAGAACTTACCAAGAATTTCATATTTGGTTGATTTATTTTGGCCGGCGCTGCTGATTTATTGCTGATCGATCAGGTGAATTTGACGTCGATATAAATTCAACCCCGAGTTTATATACCTGCGATAACGGCCTTCTGGGCAGTATTTAATACCAAAAAATCGATTCTGGGTTACTCATGGTATTGTAGATTTATATGTAATTCGAACTAGAGGTGTATGTTTCAAGAAGCCGGTATATATTTTTATGTATTGTGATATACTCTTACGCAATGTACCTTTAACAAATTAATTAAAAGGAAATTGTTATAAGCCAAGATACATAAGACTCGTTTCTGTAGATACGGGCGGTAGGCTTTTCAGTATGTTGTAAAAATTCGTTCAATTCGGTAGTCCAATATATTTATTTTTGAGATTTTGAAGTTGCCGCAAGCTAGCGTAATTTGTTATTTCATATTATTTTTTAAAATAATTTTCTATTATTAAGGAAGGCGAAAAAGAAACGTTAAAGAAGTCGCTACTAATTCTCTACAAATTTGATTATAACATTTTGTGATTGTGTGGACGCAGAAGTCGAACTGAAGAAAATGCCGTTCATGTTTTGGCTTATATAAGAGGTGACTAATATTTAGGCATTGGGGAAGTTGTAAGAATTTTAGAATTAAATAGCTCATAAAGTATTAAAAGAACACAACACCTATCATATCAGTCTACATCAAAAATTAGAAGAAAAAATATGGTGATTAAGAACTGGACCATTGAGGTTGGCTAAAAAGAATGTTATACAATCGCCCTGGTTCCTTATCTAAAGAATGAAGTAAACTAATATGCATTACTGCACAGAAACCAATCCACGCTGGTAGAGAGAAGTAAATTGTTAAAATTTTTTATTGTATTTTGGATGAAAAAATTATAGGATTTTTCTCTTTGAACAAACGTTAACGTGGTAGAGATACTTAGAATTACATCTTCTCTTAGAGGACGTTTCCATTCAGATTCTTACTTATGGAGAAGAATAAAGATATGGGTTATAAAGCACGTCCGACAGCACATGAAAATATGCAATGAAAGATTCAAACAACCATAAAAACTATTCCCGTTGCTGAAATTGAGGCCAGCGTAAACTTCACGAAGGAAAACCATCCTCATCATTAATCGGTGACCGATGATGAGTACCATTCGTGTACTCCAAACGGCCGTCCCGGATTAATTATTATATAATTAATTAATTAAACCGGTGTGGTACGGAGGTTGCCGATACTTATGCGTTGTTTACCATACGACGCCACATTACTTTACATAATTTCTCAATTGCATTTTTTAAATACAAATGCACAGTCTATAATGATATGATAATATACTAAAATTATGTGCATTCAATACGGTATAATTGAGATCAAAGTAAACTAGGTTCTTGAGTGAAGATTTAATTTGTATAGAACGGCACAATAATAAAAAATTGAACAATTAAATAAAATACCAATTTATTAGCATACATAATTACAAGTTATAGCACGAACAATGTTGAATTTCATTTGGAAGCTTCGTATTTTTTGTATAAATCCAAAAAGATATCTCTAGCGCGAACAGTAGTTTTCAATTTCGAGCATAATAAGAAAATTCCCGACAATTTTCGATGTAGCGAGTATATTTCTTCCGGTGGTGGACATAATCTATGTGTTAGCATCGTGGGCACTAAATTTTGCATTCTTTCCATTGCATTTTGCTTAGTAAAATCGTATTCACCGGGAAATTTCAACAATTCACCCAATATCATAATAGATTCTACGTGAGCTTTCTCCATAGGCTGTAAAAAGTAACCAAATATTATTTTGCAATCGCTAATTATAGTGCATACCTACCTTACTTTCATATCCTGTTAGGAAACCTATTTCCTTAGACATTTCCAAGACCGTTTTTCGATCATCGTCTGCAGCTGCTTTAATAATCTTCACATATTTGTCAACAAATTCTTTAGAGTACTCTCTACTTGCCCCAAAATCCAAAAGCAACACCTAGGATACAATTTTACGAAATATTTACTAAACCCGATATACATAGAACATAACTTACGGTTTTGGTACGGGGATTGTACAAGAAATTCGCCCAATTCGGATCTGTCTGCATGTACCTAAACTCTAATAATTCCCTTAGAACCAATTCGAAAATTTTGCTAGCTATATATCTCCTATGCTCGCTCTCTAAAGCAACACATTGATCTACAGGAATCCCCTCTAATAATTCTGTAGTAAACACTTGTTCTGTAGACAAATCATCTGCACAAAAAAATAATAATAATAGAAACAAAATGTGTAAATGAAACAAATACCAATGACTGCGGGAACAAAATAATTTGGGTATGGTTGCAATAGCTTCTTAAATTTTCTGGTACACTCGGCTTCTCGTATATAATCAACTTCCCAAGCCAATTCCCTTTTAGCTACAAGTACCAGATTATCGACAAACATGCCTTCGGGAAACATATTCCACAACTTCATCACTCCAAACAAATTATCGACATCGCTTTCAATTCCCTTCGCGACTCCGGGATACTGGATTTTAATGGCCACTTCTTGTCCACTTTTAAGTTTTCCTCGATGTACTTCACCAATAGATGCGGCAGCAAATGGCTTATCATCAAATTCCTCAAACTTACTTCTCCAAGTAGACCCTAACTGTAACGTCATCACCTTTTCCAATTGCCACAAAGGCATGAAATCGGCGGATTTTCTAACTCTTTCTAAAGCTCTTGCCAGTTGGGGATTTATAACCGATTCGTCTTGGATGCTAAGGATTTGTCCTATCTTCAAAGCAGCACCTATGTGATACAAACTATAATTTTCTGGAATATTTAACGAAATAAAAATAGCAAAACCTCGCACTTTGCAAAGGGTGTCAACTATCCTTTCCATGTTTGCCTCGGTAAGAAATGGGTTTGTAGATGAAGTCTCGCCAAATCCGAGAGTTCTTCTGGTGTATTCGGCTAAGGTACCAATACCCAGGCCAGCTGCTAAACTTCCGAACGAAGCCATGCGTCCTATACGAGAGGAAGGAACCGTTCGTTGTTTCGAGGAAGAACTAAGCTGAAATATTGATGATTTTATCTAGAATCTGAATATCGATAATTATAAACATTGTATTTCCTTCGAGAATACCGAGTAATTTGTTCTTTAACTTTATGATCAATTTTACTAATACATCTACTTATCCCAAAGATTTGGGTCGGTGTTCTTAAAGTAATGACAAAATCTTTATAAATTATCCATAGTTTGGTTTAATTGTTTGTTAATTCAGCAGTTGATTCGCGGAATTCAACGCTCCATATTTTAGAACCGCTGGAGTAATTCAAAATGAATTGTTTTACATTTTCGTGAGTCAGAGCACATTGTTTATTAGGACTTTAAACTTACCGATTGTTTAGATTTCGGATTCGGAATAGCAGTAGTTCTAGGTGGCTTCCTCTCTTTCTTCTTCTTTTCCAAATCTTCCACTGCCACAAAATTGTTCATTTCGTTTTCTTTCTCGCCTTTTTTCTTTAATTTCTCGCGATGCTCCATGTCCAGCTTCTTTAGTAAGGCTCTGTCGCTATTCGTTAGTTTGATTTCGAACGCTTTACTTGCGGCGCCGATCGAAGCTCTAAGCGCCTTTTGGGCAGTCGGCGTTTCTTTTGCCCGTATTCGTTCTAAATTCTCAGATGTTTTCGATGACGCCCAGCTGTACCCTGAAGACAAACATTGTCAAGGATAAAGTACAACCCACGCAGGTGTCATTATATTCTGAATCATCACGGCGTAAACGAAAACTCGAATACTGACCTGCATTTTTTGTATTGGATATTGCGGACGGAGAATAATTTAGGAATTCTCGAATTCCGTACAAAACCGTGTCTATTCTGGCTGATGTTTCATTTACAATTTGCACTGCTTCGTCAACACTTTTTAAACTCGTAACGTTCTTAGAATAGCATTCTTTACCGAGTCTTCTAAAGCTGGAATTGTCCCAAATCGTTTTTAGAGAATCTTCTTGTAATTTAGCACCAGCTTCCACAACAAATTGTACTCCGCGAATTAAGCCGATTAATTCCTTAGTTTTACGTGACATAACTGTTAATTGTAGAATGTTATTATTAGTTTTACAACTCAGCATAAAATGGAATATCCAAAAGAATTCGTGAGGATGCAATGTGAGATGCTACACACATAATTAGAATCGCCTTTAAAAATGCAATTCAAATTGCCGAGCAAAGCTTTTCAAAAAACGTTCCACTTACCTGAGTTTGCTGTTAGTGTTGAAGCCATTGAATTAATAATTATTTAAGTTCTAGATTATTTACCGTGCGTATTTCACAACATGCATGCATAGAAAACAATTAAAAACTGAGAAACTATAATAACTATTATAATTTGTTAGTATTATCAGAAGGAATTAAGAGCCCAAAGTAGTTTGTTGATTTTTTTAGGTTATGTACACTTGTAAAAATACAGTTGTAAATTCGTCGTAACTTGCACTATAGAGATTTTGTAGTATTTAACGAATTTTTAATTTAATTTAAAGAATAAAATGTATCCAAAAGGCTTATTTGTACAACCGATTATGTTAATTTAAGATCTGAAGTGATGCGCAAACAATCTTTACAACGTTATGAGTTCTTCTCATTACTTGGCAAAATTAAAAGATAAATATATACTTCTTGTTTATGGAAACAATATAGAAGATAAAATGTTATGTGGTATATTTTTATAACGAGACAATTAGAAATGGTTAATTAGGTACAATAGACCTTTGGGCTAATTAGCCACTTTGGCATAAACATAGAGCACATTAGAGCTGTCAAAACTAAAGTAAACCTAACCTCAAATAGTTCCTAGGTGTAAACACGTGTTGTATATTTAAATTCTGCAACTTTGAAGAATTAAAATGGAAGATAAACGGTTTATTCATGTTTCCAACGATCCTAAATTTCGTCGAATTCCTAAAGATGAAAAGAAGGTAAAAATCGATAAACGTTTCAAGTCCATGTTCAAAGATAAAAAATTCAAAGTTAAATACACCGTGGATAGTAGAGGCAGACCAGTTAATCGGACATCAACAGAAGATTTAAAACGTTATTATCATTTAAGTTCTGAAGACAGTTCAAGTGAAGAAGATGAAAATGAGCAGAATAATACAGGGAAGTTCGTTAAAGCTCCAAAAGAATCCGAGGCCGAATTAAATAAATTAACTGTTAATGAAAGCGATATCAAGACAACAGATGGTGTTAAAGATAAATTAAAAAATTTACAAGTGGATTATGCTAGAGGTGAAGGAAAACTATTGTCGGAAAGTTCATCAGATGACGAGTCTGAACCTGAGGACGTACAAACTGAAGAAATAGAACATAATTGGGGTGAATTAGATGCTGATGCAGAACGAACAGATGAAATCACACATCGCTTGGCTGCTTGCAATATGGACTGGGATAGGATAAAAGCAATAGATTTAATGGTCTTATTTAATTCATTTGTACCACAAGGATCTGTAATCAAATCTATCACTATATATCCCTCGGAATTTGGTAAACAAAGATTGAAAGAGGAAGAAGTTAGTGGGCCGACTGAGTTAGTTGAGAAAAAAGTGGAAAATCTAGATGAAGATGATGAAAAGGAGGAAGGCTCAAAATATCATATGGAAAAATTGAGACAATATCAACTAAATAGATTGAAATATTATTACGCTATCATAACATGTGATAGCCCAAACACCGCTAATAAAATTTATACTGAATGTGATGGTATGGAATATGAGTCAAGTGCTATAAAGATTGATTTACGATTCATACCAGATGATATGGTATTTGATGATGCACCAAAGGAAGTATGTGATAAGCTACCAGAAGCAACAAAGTATCAACCCAGATGCTTCACCACATCCGCATTACAACAAGCTAAGGTATATTTAATACGTGTGTACTGAGAAACTCAGATTTCATCTTAATTTTCCATTTTTATGGTTATCTTTAATTTAATTTGTTTTCTTTTTCCAGGTAAACTTGACCTGGGATGAAACAAATCCAGATAGAATTGAGCTCACACAAAAGATAGCGTCGGGAAAAATTGATGATATTGATGAGAACGATCTTCAGGCTTACTTGGCATACAGTAGCGACGAGGAAGTAGATGAGGACAATGAGGAAGCAGAGGAAGACGAATTAGAATCTGATGAACCAATGAATCCCATAGATAAATATCGTGCACTTCTGAGTGAAATAGAAATCAAAGAAAAGGAAAAAGAGCAAAGAGATGTAGAAATGGAGATAAGCTGGGGTATAGATTTAGAAAAAAGAACTGATAAATTAATTAAACAAAAACTATCAGAGAATGAGAATAAAACACCTTTCCAAAATTATTTAGAAAAAAGAAAAGAAAGGCGAAAGGAAAAGCGCGAAGAATGGAAGATGAAAATACAAGATGGAGAGAATAATAGTGGTAATGAAGATGATGATGCACCATCTGATATAGATTTACGCGATCCGTATTTTGCGGAGGAATTTCAAAATTCAGAATTTAAACAAAAGAAAAGAATTAAACAAAAACATAAGACTTCTGATGAAAATAGTGAAATTAATAAACAGAAGGAAGCAGAATTAGAATTACTACTAATGAACGACGATGATAAAAAACATTTCAATATGAAGAAAATTCAAGAACAGGAAAATGAAACCAAATCAAAAAAGAATAGAAAAAAGAAACCAATTGATGAGAAAGTTGACGAATTTCAAGTCAATGTAAGTGACGAGAGATTTTCGGCATTATATACAAGTCATCATTATAACATTGATCCAACGGATTCGCATTACAAGAAAACGAAAGGCATGGAAAGGTTGATAGGTGAGAAATTGAAACGAAGAAATGACGAGGCGCAACAGACAGATACCGATAAGAAGCCTAAGAAAGATGCTGAACTCAATGTATTAGTAAAATCTGTGAAACGAAAAGCGCAGGCATTTGTAAATAAAAAGTCGTAATTGAATTGTTTAATTTTTTATATTAAAAAAAGACAAACCAGGAAACCACTATTGCATATAAATTATTATTCATTTCACTAAAACAAAAAGAGGCAAAACTTTTTTTTAAACATGACATTTTTAGTTTTTCTAACACAACTATGTGTGTGGGAACACATCCAAATAGAATGCTCATCTTTTGATATTTCCTTGTAAATAGCTGAATAGTGCAAATGATCAATCAAAAATTATAATTAGAATTCAAGTAGATGAGAACAAGATTTTGCATAAGCTTCAATAATTTTGGATATTCGAAATCTTTTATGCTCTGCGTAATGTAATCACATAAATGAAACAGTGGAGTAGAGGAGATTTTCACCTTAGTAACAAGGAAGTTATCAAAGACTGTCAGACTATTAAGACTTTTACGTAGAGGGTGTCCAATTGAAACGACAGCAAATAAAAATCGTTTTTACAAGAACCGTATATTTGATATACAAAATCTAACACAAATAGTAATAATTTTTATGAAAGGAAATATATACATTCAATAAAAACTAATAATATACAAATTCCACTTTTTCGATTTACTAATTTCACATTTCAATTAATCACCCACCGCTATTTTTCTTGTATTTACATAATTATACAGTTTATAGACGATATTGTCTGGTACGTAAAAAAGAAAAGAAGGAATAAAACAAACACACCAAACATTTATAAATACGCGTTTCTCTATATCGTAAGTTAGTTGATTTGTCACCTTTGTTACAAAGAAATTCATTTGACAAGCCTATGTTTAGCATCACAATAATCGACTACACTTGTTTCTCTCTCTTAGGAAGATGACGATACATAGTTGTCCTTACAAAAGCTAACTATTCTGTGGGTACACCATGTGCTTTGCCATCAGAAATAAAAGTAATCCGATAACGAGTCGGTAACAGTTTATGAAACAGAGATCGTTCCAATTAAATTTACTTCATAGGAACTGGTTAAAATTCAAATTTAAAAATATATAATATAATCTTTAAATAATCGGAAACAAAATAAGAGATTCCAAACGTATTTACCAGGCTAATGAGATACAAACAAGGTAAATGTAGGTATGGTTTTGGAAATACAAATTGAATTATAACAGAACCGGCCAACGCTTTGCAGTTTTATGGACGTACTTCTAGAACAGTTTATGATCGTTTTGTGAGCAGGTGTACTGTAAATCACATTTGAAGCAAATTTAACTTGTATATTATGATTCAGCGATGAATTAAAAGAAAAATTGACGATTCTATTAATCATATAAAACAAAGGTCCGTTCAATGAAAACAACTTGTTCTTTGTAAATATATACACATATAAACTAGGAATACATTAGGGAAAATGTGTTATATTGGCTATAATATCCTACTTTACATATGTATAAATTATAAAAAAAAAATATATATATATAAATAAATTTACAAATGTACATATTGACTCTGCAACAAAATTTACACAACGAATATAATAATTAATAATCAATCATTATCAGTTTATTAACAGATATTAAATATTTAATTTGGTTCAAACAATTTTGTCACATTTATGATCCTAAATTTCGTCAAATACCCTGAGAATATGGCGTAGATCGAGTCATTTGGCTGACATACTCTCATCTAAGCCACAATTTTAATCTCAGGGCATCTACTCCGTTTAAGTAATACCTAAACAAACGCTTATCTCTTACAAATCCTAAGGCCTCATAGAGGCGCAACGCTGGCTTATTCGTTATTTCGGTTTCTAATACGACTTCGTCCGCATTTCCAGATATCATTTCTTGAATTGCTCGTCTTACTAACGTTGAACCTATGCCGTGCTTTCGATATTTTTTGTCCACAGCCAACATGGCAATGTAACCTCTATTTATTTGTTTTCGATGAAGATCCAATTTACAAACTATTGCTCCTACACATTCATCTTCACACATAGCCTGCAGTATCAATTTAAATTAAGAAAATCATTTTATATAAATAACGTAAATAATATTTAATAATTTATATAATTTCTTAGCATAATGATATTTCCTTCCAGAATTTGTTGACAGTTTATTACAGTTTTGAAAGGATAAAAAATAATCGGTCAAAATGATGCAAATGAAAACTAAGAACCTAACAGAGTATCTAACACTTGAGAGACCTTTGAAGGATCAGAGTATAAGAATAACCAAAAAGAATGCTCATGGTATTGATGAAATCAATCACGGCGAAAGTAATGCCGTGGAAGGGAGGAAACTCCACACTTGTTTTCTCGACTTATGTCGCTATTTCCCAAGTACCAAGAGATACAAATCATGCTGTCTAGAAAGCAGCGACAAGGGTACAGTACAGACACCAAATCACCTCTCGAATAGCTCCTGAAATTTATTAAGAGCGTAGATAAATTTTCTCGACTGTACGAGTGATTCTGACGGGTTTACCATGACAAATTGTCCAGAAACAATAACCATAGATAATACCAGAGTCGTCTGAAAAGTTTCAAGCCTCAATATGAAGAGGGTGTTACTCATCAAAAATGTAATTGCACTTTCGACGAAGGATACTTTTGAAAACTTCAGCCATGTCAGACGCTCAATTGTTGTTATTAAATTCTTGCAGATGAAAAGCAATACGCCTTCGCAAATTAAGGTCAGATGAGTGGTGCTTACCGGGACTCTGAGTGAAATTCTGGGCAACTAAATTTAAAAGTGGTCATAGCAGCTTGGTTGACGATAAACGTTCAGGACGGTCAAAAACTGCGATCACTACGGTTAACATCCAAAAAGTTCGCCAAATGGAGTTAGATGACCGTCAAATTAAGGTTGGAGAGGTGGCAGAGTCTATGTGCATTTCGAGAGAGAACATGTTTGTCATATTAGCTGAAGATTTGGGCATGAAAAAGCTAACTTGGGACCAAAAGACTTGAAAATTAAGAAGACAGAATTAGATAAATTTTATTATTCCTCCAACAAGCTACTTATATTAAAATCAATTATATTTAATATTTAAATGATAATTGACTTCTGCCATAGGTATGGGGATCCTCAAGCTCCAGAAAATTGGAGTTCCGGTATACCTTTACGTTAGTTAATTCTATTTTAATAGATTTAGTAATTATCATTATACTAAAAAATAAAATGTAAAGCATTTGCTTTTAACTATGAGAAACTAGCAACTGTTTGTATTTGTGAAGAGTAAATACAAAACAAAATAAATAAAAAAAAAAAAAAACAAAAAAAAGGAACAGTTTAAAAAGGCAAGCAAACATTTTTGTTCATACTCTGCATATACTTAAGTACTAAGTAAATCTATTATTTAAAAAGAATATTTCTGCAAACTCACCAAAAAACACAAGTTGGGCCAATTATGTATAAAATATCTATATGTATAAATTGAATAAGGTTCTGATAAATCTTTTTGTATAATTTTCATAATCATTGGCATTTGCAGTTCTGATTGATATTGTACATATTCTATTTTTGGATTTTCAATTTTTAAATTTTCAGCTGAATCTGATTCTACTACATCTTCCGATTTTTCCATAACATCTTCTTCAACCTTTGGGTTTTTAGTATCTTTTTCTACTTCCTTTTCTTCTTTCTTTGTTTCACCACCATACTTTGCTCTGATATATGCTGTTATATCAAAATCAGACGATTCTAATTCATCTGCTCTACTCTTAGTATCACTTTTGCTAGAACTGCTACTGCTGGCCACTCTTTCCAGATCGTTTCGTTTACTTTTCGATTTGCTCTTTGTTAATTTTAAGTCACTCTGATCACACTTTTTTGTTATATCACTTGTACTAGGTACACTTTCCAGTCTATAAGAGGATGTATCTTCTATATTGGTTAAATTTACATTATTTATTTCATCTAGATTATTAACAAGAGGCAATGTGTCCTTTTTATTTTCAACTTCATTTTGACTTACGTTCTTGTTGTTTCTTCTATTTTTCTTACCAACCTTATTCGTAATATTATGCTCAACCCCATTCAATAAACCATTAACATTTTTTGCTTTTATAGTTAGCTTTTCTACCTTTTCTTCTAAATTTATCTTGTCCTTTTGCTCAGATTTCAAGGATCCAGTTGAAGGTGTGATTTTTCTTGCACCACCACTACTATTAGTTTTAAGTTTATTCATAATTCCAGTTACAAAACGAACAGATGAATTTATTTATTCCAGAGATTGTATGGGAAAAAATCGAATACGTACATTAATTGTGTGTTTTATATTTGAAAGAAAACCAAAAAGCAGACATCTTGACGGAAAACTGAAATAGGGAAATTTTAAGTTGGTTACTTTTTATACAGAGTTGTATGTCGATGTTTTAATTTAAAATTGAATTTGTAGTTTATATCCAATTAATAATTATAAATAAACGAATTTAGGTAAGCAAAGCACATGTTTTCACTCCGTCTCATTAAAAGTTTGTATAAACTTATATGATAGCCTAATTTTTAATTGTTGTAAACATAACCTTACAATGTTAGTAACTATCGAGGATAAACGGGTGATTTCTATGACTTCTCTTTCAGTTGGTAGCACGCAAATTTCAGGTATTGAATTTGAAATTCTTTTGTACAACCGTGGACACAACTATCTTAACAATAATTGTGGGTTAGAATTTTAATATAAAACTCACTTTTAATTTTAATTCACTTAACAATACCGAGATGAACTTTTAAGGTAAATAGAATTTTAAATCATTATACATAATTGAAACATCACGTCTTGAATTATTAAATTTCATCAACTTTACCATCCGTTTTATCTATTAAAAGTTTCCGCTACGACCAAGAAAATTGTAATAAAAATAGAGGCACAAAGGAAACTACAGTCTTAAAGCGCAGCACAAGTTTTATGGCATCGAATTATTCTGCATTTGTTACTTTCGTCCATATTTTGGCTGGCGATCGTATCTTTTTTCTGTCCCATCCGAATTGTTTCGGGTTCATTGATTTACGTTCCTCAGACTACAGCTAGTTCTGAGCGTTGAGAGTTGCACAGTTACGTCTACTTCATTGAAAGAACGCCTTCAGCCACGCGTTCACGAACGCCAATGTCTTAACACTACAACTTAGATCATAAGTCACAATCATCTACTTTGTGTCGCAGGTGGTTTATTGAATTTAAGTCTGGGGATTAAGTAGAATTTGTTAATATACAAAGGATATTATATACAGATCTGGTCATCTTGGACTTTTTTTTTTTTTTGAGCTACAGTAAATTTAATTTGATTATAAATAACTATTACATCACAGAATAGTACGCACAATTCACGGTTAAGGTTAAGAGTAGAAAAATGACGATGCAAAGAAGCTCCATCGGATGCATATTTATGGGCGCTTTCAGCATACGCAACCATTATGGAGCAGTTGAGTAAATTGAGCAATGAAAATCCGAGAACAGGCATTATTATTCGCTCAACTGAACAATAATTATTGTGTCTGCTGAACGCAACCAATAGCTCTAAACTGCACTATTGGCAAAGTAGTACAACATATATGCAGAAATTACAGAAATGCTTCTTCATTCTACGCAAAACCATTCAATAGAACTATTACAACAAAAAGTGGTGAAGGAAATATTATCTTTTTTATTTTATTTTAACTCGCTTATATAGCATGCCTATGCATCGGATGTTAGATTTGCAGATGATATGCAGTTAACGCAAATAAACAGGAAATTTCTGCAAGATTATTATCGCTGTAGTTTGGCCACACTTCCCCTATTGTAAAATATCGTTTATTTATTTGAAGAGCGGTGACCGGTGTAAATTTTTTGTAATCTTTAACACGCATGTATATCTTAAGCGACGGACGTGAATGAAATATTATTAAACACCTTCAAAGTATTTTCGGATATTCAAGGAGAATTAAATATTGAACTACGTTATTTCAGTATCCCACGGCATATTTATACGCTTAAAATATACGGGTACATGCATACTTTGATATCGTGCCATCTGTATATAAAATCCACGTGTTACGTGTGCGCTAATACCCATCGAAGTTTAATTTTATGTTTCAGATTAACGGAGGATGTCGTTTCCGAACAAAGCGGAGCGCGCAAAGTGTTGGGGCGCGCGAGATGAATATTGGGAGTGTTTAGACAAGCATAAAATCCAGACTGCCGAGAAGGGTGGTCCGTGTGCGGAGTTTAGGAAACTTTACGAGATGTCCTGTTCTTCGCAGTGGGTGAAACATTTCGATAGGAAGAGGAGCTACTTGATCTACAAGGAGAAAATTGAGAAAGACGGGTATGAACCATTGGACGATAGGAGTAACGTGTAGCATATTTTGGTTTTTATTAGTAATTTATTGCCTTGATGTATATATTTGTAAATGTAGTAACTGTTTTAACTGATTAATAAATCACAGGTCGATTCTAACCGTTCTAATTATTTTCTGTTTGTGTATACAACGCCTTCCTAACGTTTAAATAGATTTTCGTTTCAAATTCATGAAAAACGCTGCTTTTTCTCGATTTTTTAATGTTTATAGATGCACTTCATAGCGTTTGCCAAGTCATTAATAATCATTATTTTCAAAACGCGTAAGCACGTATACGCTAGTAATACATATGTTAACAAATACCATCTGCTAAATTTAACACCTAATAAACAAAATATTTCTAAGTTTTATTGATCTTACTTTTAAATTTCTGCCAACTTGCCTTGAATACTCCATAATTCCGCTAAACGAAGTGGAGTTGAAATATTTACAGTTTATTTAAGTCTTGAACTTGAAAAGCTGTGCATCGGTATAAAATTAGCAGTAGTATTCGATTTATCCAATGTCGAAAATCCAAAAATATACGAAAATGTTATGCTCTTACAATTACAAACGCGCGGAAGTTGATAGTATAAACGGTGGTTGCGTATAGTGAGCTACACAGGTATGCTACCGTTTTTCCGGAAAAAAAAAAAAAAACGGGATAAAATGACCTTTTTGCAAATTTAAATTCTAGTCAATAATGTTATCACTAAATTAAAAAATACTAAACCATGTTTAAAAACTAAGCAATGGGGCACAACAGCTTAAAAGAAAATAAGCTACTAGATTACAATTTAGAACATATTTGTTTTACTTGGCTGCATAGATACATTATGAAATTTGTTCGTTTTGGTACTACAGGGTGTTTTGAAAGTCACATCACCAAACCTGCCTAGGCGGGTATTTAGAGAAATGGTGATCCGCAACTATTTTGATGAATGTTTTCGAGAGTGGATTGGATGTAGGGGCACGATTGACTTCACGCGACCTTACTTCTGATTTTGCCGTTTGGGGTATTGTGAAGAATAGTGTATCAAAATAGATCTACGATTCTTGACGAATTTGAAAGCCATTGGGAGGGAGTTTGACCTGCTAAATGCTAAAAAGGAATTGTGTAAATGATGTGTCTTGCCGCTACAGTTTGACGCATTACGACCATAAATTTTATTATCCGTATCTTCTTTTGATTCTTCATATCGAAGAAAGTGACTTTTGGAACATCTTGTACTGAAGCAGTTCTGTAATTGCTAAATTAATTCGTTCAGAACTGTTCCCAATACGAACAAGTAAAGTAACGGTTTGTAAAATGAATGGGAATATAGCGCTTGTACTTCAAATTGGGATTACTGTGGAATAACATAAAAAAAGCAATAAATTAAAACTTCCCTAAAATAGAAGAATCTTAAACTACTAAAACAATGTTATCTGCTTTAAAAAACGTTTAAAAACATGTACTTTGTGTATATTACCCTAATGAATATTTTTCTTTTCAGAATCCCGAATCACACGATATTAACTCAACCAAAAATATTTGAGAAAAGGCGAGTCTACACGAAAATTGCATCTTAAATTATGAATACCTTATTATTTTACTGTGATATCTAATTATAATTATTGCAGAATACCTGAACAATGAGAAATGTATAATTTTAAAATAAAACATTGATATATCACATTCAAGTTGCATATTTTACATGATATCGTCTTGCGTTATGGCATCACTGTTTAGCGGTTGATTCATTGAATTCCAGTTTTTAGGAGCTTCTTCGTTCTGATCAACTGAAATGTTAACAATATGTTTTCCAGGGACCATTACTAGTCCTAGTATTCTAGGTTCCTCAACTTCTTTCGTCACTACACCCTCGGCGTCCACTTCTTCAGGTAAATATTCTGAACACGCTCCCAAAATAATGTTTGCATCTCTATCAGTACAGAAAAACATCCCTATTAATACTCTACCATCAGTCATAGTAATTCTCAAAAGCTGGTTTAACCAACTCCGTAACTTAACTGCTCCCGAGGACATCTACAATTAAACGTTATCTATCTTATAATGAAAGAAAGTATCAAAGTACATTTTTTGGTTTTTCCAATTTTGTCGTTGATTCCGAAGGAACTTCTGGGGTTTCTTGTTCATCTTCTGTGTATAAACTTGTTGTAGTGGTAGACGTACTAATTTTCCCAAGACTTTTGTCTTCTGTTAAAGATTGTGAAACATCGGGAATCTTGTTAGTTTGATTTTCCAAACATTTATCTTCCATTGCCTACATGGAATAATTCAGAAAAATTTTCGTATTTATTTGAGGTTATGAATAGTTATGAAGTTTACCTTGGTTTATATAATCCAAAGTTAGCTAACAGTAAAAAACCGTCTAAGTATAAAAGTCCCTAAAAAATATTTCAAGCTATCTATATTAGAAAAATGACGTTTTTTTTCTGGGTTAGAAACGCAGCTTACAAATTTGTATCACACTCAATTAAAAATTTGCAGCTTCTATCTATCTAGCTTATATTTTTAGCCATTTATTGTTCAAACATACTTGGTTCTTTTTTGTACTTTCCAGCTGTTTGTAACTTGCAACTATATTCATTTAAATTCATTTTAAGAAAATCAAAATTCGGCTTCTAACAAAATTTTAAAAATGGTTAGCATGTTTTTTTTTAAACTTATCAATCAAGTTTTAAATAACACCTAGCAAGTGATGCGTAATTTGCTAGCATAATAGCTTTATAAAACGTTACCATTACTATTGAGGTTATGTAAGAATCATATTTTAATTTCCTTTTATTTCAGCATAATTATCAGAAAATAATAATTTCACTTTCAATGCGGCGTTTACATCAAGCTGTTTTTCCCTGTGCAGGACCTGAGTTTCAAGTTAAAGTAATAGCTTACGATATACTTGTTAGTATTTCAATACATGTGTGTTTTATTAGTGTCGAAGTTATTCCAAAGAAGTCAGGAAAACATCATTCCTTGCACGCCTGTATGATAATTTCAGAGAAGAAATGGCTAAAAACAAAGAGATGAAAGAATCGTTAAAAAAATTTAGAGATGAAGCTGAAAAATTAGAACAGAGTGAAGCACTGAAAGCAGCTAGACAGAAATTTGAATCTGTAGAACGTGAAGCTAGTAAAGGTTTGTATCACTAGTAAAATTATATATTTTTTTTTTAAGGGATTTATTATAGGTGGTGAGGTTTTTAAAGAGAAAATAACATCAATAAAAGCAAAAGTGCATGAAGTTATCGAAGAAGCAGGTAAATCGGATATTGCAAAAAAAGCAGGTCAATTTACTGAAGACATTGGCAAAACAGCACATACTATATCAGAAAAAGCGCAAGAATTAGGTAAAACTACGGCTTTTCAATCAATTTCCGAAGCCACTGAAGCTGTGCGGAAAGAAATTGATACACAAAATATGCAAGGTAGGTATTAGCTTGATGTTAAATGTAATCATCAGTTGAAATTTTGCCAAATTGAATAATAGATTTGATGTAGTCTTCCATTTAACCTTGAACTTCTAGTTAATGTTTTGTTTTGTACTTAAATTATTTTTAATTCATATTAATGGTAGTGCCCTTCTAAATTTTTAGGTGTACGTATGTAAATATGTGTGATTGCTGCATGCTTGGAGCGTGACAAGGATATATGCTAGATCACAGATTATGACTAATGACTATCTTCTTCGATTTGTCAGGTAGAGTTTATCAAAGTCCAGCAAAATTACGAAAACGTAGTGAAACAATCGGACCTGCCGTTAGTAAATTTTATGAACCAAATGTGGAGGCCACAGGAGTTGAACTGCACAAAGATTCTAGATTTTACCAATCATGGCAGAATTTCAAAGACAATAATCACTATGTACATAAAGTGATGGATTGGAAATTAAAGTATGAAGAAAGTGATAATCCACTTATTAGAGCATCTCGATTGTTAACAGACAAAATGTCATATGTAGTTGGTGGACTTTTTCAAAAAACTGAATTGTCAGAGACACTAACAGAAATTTGTAAAATAGACAATTCATTCGATACAAAACGTTTCCTAAAACAATGCGAGATGGATATTATACCAAATATCTTGGAAGCTATGACCAGAGGTGATCTAGAAATTTTGAAAGATTGGTGCCATGAAGGTCCACATAACTTATTTGCTGTTCCTATTAAAGAAGCATACAAGAAAGGATATAAAATAGATTCGAAAATTTTAGATATAGATAATGTAGACTTGGTCATGGGAAAAGTGATGGATCAAGGTCCTGTTTTACTTATTACGTTTACCTCACAGCAAATTATGTGCGTAAAGGACGCTGATAATAATGTAGTAGAAGGACATCCGGATAAGGTAATGCGTGTTACTTACGTTTGGGTACTGTGTCGAGATCCTACTGAGCCTAATCCGAAAGCAGCGTGGAAACTTCTAGATCTTTCAGCAAGCAGTAATGAACAATTACTCTAATTCATGAATAGTCTTTTCTGTTTTGTTTATTGATAAACTATTTGCAAGTACAAACTCTTACAAGGAACACATAATGGGAAATTAAAAAACCGTTATTTATTTTGTTTTCATTGTGTTTTCTTTATTGGCTGCTGTGTTCTTAGAACAACAATTTAATTTTATATTGCTGGTATTTTAACTACGTGATCTAACGCAATATAAAAACTTCAGAAATTATGAATGAAAGTTTCGAAAGATCTGTATGGTTTTTATATTAGAACAGTATTTAACACGCTGAGTGCTGATGACGCACGCTTGCGCAACTTTTCGTGCTATGTTACTTATTAGCAGTGTTTACTGCTTGATATTGTTGCACAGAGTGTTAAAAAAGTTTCTGAATACTGGGTACCGCAAAAAACGTTACCACACTTTGTTTATACAAACGACATTAACGTAATTTTTTAAAAATATGGTTGGCGTGTATTAATGTTAGCAACCAACTCTTGCACGTATTTTCCTGAACACAGTAACGAAAATTTTATATTTTTATATATATATAGTTATACTAGATTGGTTTATCAGCTAATAAACCGTAGTAACACTTTCTTTGCAACACCTGGTATTTTACCTACTTAGAATTGACATCAGGATATATAACAAGTATTTTAACACCCTGTATTAGTCGTCGTACAATACTGCCGTAATACAGAAGTCTACTTCCAGTAAATGTTACGTTAAGACTGCGTTTTTATACGTTTATTGGTTTCTTATGTAATCATGCAATTTTTAAAATAACATTAACATTGTAAACAATCTAAATAATTATCGGATTGTACATAATATGAAACCTATAGATTCATTTCGCTGAAAGGCACGTAACTGTTTGCGAATTATGTGTTCTCTTTGTGTACGATGATATTACGTTGCTCCGATTTTTTTTTTGGGTCGTGTTAAGGTAATTATCAAATGCAAATAGAACTCGTGTTTGTAAATATGGATGTATATTATTGTCGCGTAGTAACAAACTTCAAAATCGTTATATATTAAAACTTTATTACTTAAAATATAAAACGATACATTTTCAACGATTGACTGCGAGTTTAATTATTTTGTGATCGAATCCGTTGATAGCTTTAATTTTTAAAAACATTTGGATGAGAATGGACGTCATCATTCTGCGTAATCGAATTATCAGTTGATTTAATAGGCGATGAGAGAATGTGAGAGTATATATTCTGTAATTTATATACATTTTTTTAAAATAAAGTACTGTTGATTATACAATGTTTTCGTTTAATTATTTTGTATGCAGTTCATTTAATATATTTCCTTCAAATAAAAACACTAATATTAATTTCATATCACTTTCCACCAACACTGAGGAGCATTTTTCTACATAACGTATACACATAAACTCCCCTGTTATTACTTTCTGGTTAACTTTAAGTTTATTGGGTGTCGTTCTATAATTGCATGCATAAAGATTATTATTTTACTAGTAGAAATAATACCATAAACACATTTTTAATAAATCACAACTTTCGTTTAATATATTCATTTATTTCACAAGTGGATATCACTTAATATTGGTTAGAAAGTAAAGAATACATTTAACAAAAAAATAACAGGTTGCGGGATTTCACGTGAAATCTGCCTAAAGCTATTTCTATTAAAAATCTATTTAGGGCATTTTCTTACGTTCTGGCGGTTCTTCTTCATCTCGAAACTCTTGTTTTAAGGTCGTACGAATTGCCTCTAACATTTCCGGTGATTTAGTACAAACTTTAGAGCCTGGAATAAATTTAAACATCTTACAGCGATTAAATGGATTTTTGTAAATTGTTTTGTTTAAATAAAACTCAAAATTAATGGAAAAAATTATTTTTTTTTTTTATTACTGCTTCCGCACAATTTTTAATTGACGGGAAAAAATCCAATTTACATTTCCCCTGCAGAGTATTTTTTTACTAAAATAGATAATAAACCGATTCAATAAGAATAGTTATTTAAATTCTAGTAGCGCCATCTCATGCCGAGGCCAGTTAATTATCGAACTCCCCTCGTATATACTTTATTATAAATAGCAGTGATATGATGCAAGTAATCAAAAGAAATTAAGCAAAATTTAGTGAAAAGTATAGTATTATAAACTATGAAGTAAAAACAATAAATAGCACTGATTAATATGCCACTGAAGAAGATAATTTGTCAAAGCACAAATATCTTTTTAAATTCGATATTTACCTACATAATGCAATAATTACCAGATATTAACTATAACAGCAACTTAATTTAACCAAATATCGCATTCTTTATGCGGGATAACAAAGTCGTTTTCTCCTCTTTCTCAGTTCGCGCTTTATCTTCTGAACCAGCAAGAGGAATTTCGTCATTGGCAGCGGCAGCACCTGCTGAACAAAAAAGTGCGTTATGAGTCATATAAAGCAAATCAAAATAATAACATTAATACATAGGACAGAAGGAAAAAACATTAACGCACTTTTTTCAATCTCTGCAAATGCTGCCGGATAACGCAAGTATTCCATCAATACCATTTTAATTAATGGAAACTAGTATATTTGACGCATCGCGTTAGTATCTGGCATGCATATTTCCAATTACAATGTAAACTTCTTTAGCTTTATATTTGCTCAAGCCATAGGATATGGATAGATACAATTATTGCATTGCTTGCAGATGATGAACGTATCTACTATAGTGCATTCGCATGTTGGAAATTCTTTTTTTTTGTAGTTTTGTATTTTATTTAATCATCAA
Organism: Marronus borbonicus; assembly: GCA_902655005.2. NCBI lineage: Eukaryota > Metazoa > Arthropoda > Insecta > Coleoptera > Scarabaeidae > Marronus > Marronus borbonicus. The sequence continues at coordinate 28,778,208 of LR737381.1, read as the reverse complement.
TTAAAACAACAACTCTTGCACTTGCTATCACCAACTCTTGCTGCCACCTGCATATCATGTATAGAAATTTTTTATGAATGTTTTATTTCATTATATGTTCGCATTTTAGTAGATAAGAAAATTCTCTATATTGCTTTCATTTTCCATTAAATGCATAAACATTTGTTAATAGTATTATTACAAATGTTACATGTATTTTGATGGAGAATGAAAGTAACGTAAAGAATGTGTAAAAACTGTTATTTACTAAAAGGCGAATATATAATAAAACAAAACATTCATAAAAAAATTACATATATCACGTGCAGGTGCAGGTAGTAATAATTCAATGATAGCAAGTGCAAGAGCTATTGGATTGTTCATGCCTTTTGGCTAGGGGAGGGACTAATGAATTTTTGGCACAATTCAGGTTCGCCAAATAAAACAAATAAAATATCCTACTTTAGTCTATAACAATTGAAGTTATATTACGCTCACCAAGTAAAAATGGTCACCTAAATGTTGTTTGTTTTATCTCAAAAATCTCAAACGTTATCCGCGAAAGTGGAAAAAATAATGTCGCAAAGTACTATTGAGGTGATCGGCTTTCTTCCGGCGACTATAGTCTAGATATACGGCTTGTGTCTAATCTTTTTCTCTTTTTTTTTCAAAGAAAATTTACGAAACTTCTTGCGTGCAGAATTTGTATTAAGAAACAATATCGATAGCTGATATTTCCTACTTAGATTTACCGGATTAATTGTGTAATTAGATGAAGTTAATTAATTAGCAACAGTTGGTAAAGTAAAGCAAGTTACTCACCGTCAGTTTTACGAGTAATTCCCATTATTTGTCCAGGCGTATCAGTTTCCAATTCAGCATATGCTTGCAAAAGTGCTCTTTGTTTTTTGCCCAAGTGTTTTGGTGCACTTATCTTGAATGTTACATAGTGATCACCATGCCCATATCCATTCACTTTTTTCATACCTTTTCCCGTTAATCGTATTCTGGTATGGGATGAAGTTCCCGGAGTTATCTGCATAACAATGTACATTAATAAATCGGCAAATTAAGTTTTGCTGATTCGTACTTGTAGTGTATGGTCTTCATAAAGTCCCTGTATTCGAATAGTTCCACCAAGAAGGGCTTGTGATATCGAAATTTCAGCTTCCGTATGAACGTCTGAGCCGTCCCTTCTAAAGTAATCTGATTTCTCAACTCTAAATGTTACGAAGAGTTCTTTATTTCCTAACGGCATTCTTACAGTCTGTCCATCTTCAATACCTGTACAAATATTATAAAAATGGTGATCGTTAAACATCGAGAGGGTAAAATCAACAAACCTGCAGGAACTGGAACTGTAACTTTTTTTCTTTGGACAGTGGAGCCTTTTCCTTGACATTCCACACATTTATGCTTTATATACATCCTAGTTCCCTCACAATATCTACACGTGGATCTCATTATAAATGGGCCTTGAGTTACTGTTTCAAAGCCAGTTCCATCGCAATACGTGCAACGCGATGCTTTTGTACCTAACTCACATCTAGAACCCCTACATTTTGGGCAACTGTCAACTACATTTACATGGATATCTTTATTGGTTCCTCTAGCAGCTTGTGCGAATGATAATCTAACTACAACCTAAAAGGATTTATGTTATATAGCAACTCAAGTGAACAATCAAGAGAGTTCACAAAATCATTTTGAAATGGTGGATCAGTGGGAGGCTTATTCCTTCCTCCAGCAATTTAAAGAGACAGTTTTCAAATAAAAATTCGTCGAAGTCGGTAGCGGCGGGTGAAGATGTAAACGAGAAGATGCAATAATTCGTATCTTTCTTAATCAGTATAGTGAGAACACCAATTTGAGTAATTTTAATTGGTTCGATAAAATTTGATTTAAATAAAGAGATTCTATCAAAGAATATACTGTACCCCCTTACACTACTGATTGTGAGAAAAACATTTACTGTGTATACATAACGAATATTTCAAACCACCTTTCATTTTTTTCTGGAGTACTTAGCGCACCTCACCTCGCTTTTTTTCCAATTACAAAAGTTAAATAACACAATTGCAAATTATACCTCTTGTGCTTCTCCAAAACCAAAATTAGACTCTGCAAAATCTTCAAATGTACTTTTACCAAATCCTGCAGCGCCAAATATTTTTCTAAATAATTCTTCGGGATCTATTGTTGATTGATAGGACCAACTTTGGCTAAAACCTTGAGGGCCAGCACCTGCCCTGGACCGAGCACCCATTTGCTCTGCTGTCGATCCCCAAGTATCAAACTCTTTACGTTTATTCTCATCACCTAGTATCTAAAGAAAAATTTTTCTTCTTACTATCAATTGAAAGCGCAACAAATAATCACCTCATAAGCTTCCGACACTGCCTGAAATTTTTTAGCAGCATCGGGATCATTTTTATTTACATCGGGATGATATTTCTTTGCTAGCTTATAATAAGCCTTCTTTACTTCAGCCGAGGATGCATTTCTACTAACTCCTAACGTCTCGTAATAGTCTTTCCTTTGGCTTAGAGCAGTAGTTGTATAGATGTGCCTGAGACCTGTTAAAACTAAATCTGAAAAAATGTAGGTTATGTAAACATAATTTGTCGAATATCTACACATACGCTAGTACAATGACTACACATAAAAACGTATCGTTCTAAGACTAATTCTAAGGTCAAGCGTACAATATTTTTTGATTGTTAATGATATAATTGCAGGAACAAAAATCTTACCGTTTTTCGTTAGATTATTCGAGAATCTTAGATTGACAATTGTGGATTTTTTGCAGTTTAAACAATGGTGAAAGAATCTAGAAGATATGGTACTTGTCGCTGGTTTAACCACGGAATTCAATTGTATACGACTGAAAATACCTACTACACTCCTAGTCGTGGCCATGTTTCTTGACATAAAGGTCTGGTAATCTTAAGATGTACCGAAAGGTGTACGGCTGGTTGCAGAAACCGATATTGATTGCGACAAACATAAGAAACTGATGAAAACGAAAATTTGTTGACAATAAATGTCAAAAATATCGTTAAATGGTTTGTCTATAGATACAGTTTTTGTCTATTTATTGAGAAATTTTGCACATGATGATTTCTAAAAAGTGTTCAGCCACTGGTTAAGTTGGTGGTATATACGTTCAGCGGAAAATTAAAGATATTACTGCCGCCAACGACTGTCGCACAGTAGCGTCAGACTATTTTTCTACTTGGTGTTTCCTAAAAATAGGTTTTAGATCTTCTCTAAAGAAGTAATAGGTCAAGTCATTTTAAAAGCTACACTAGGATATACCTAACTGAAGTTGG
>LR737381.1:28749136-28774497 GCA_902655005.2 Marronus borbonicus | reverse complement strand
GCGAAAAAACCGGAAAAGAATTACCGACACACCTGGTATGTGTTGTTAATCGAATTTTATTTAAAAGTTTATCTAAAATTAATTTTAGTGAGCTCTTAAGTATGTTGAATATGAAAGATGTGAGCAATATGGAAGAGCTTCTCATTTAAATAAATGGGACACATTCTTGTAACTCTAGTCTTTATAAAAAAATATAAGGCAAAAAGAAATTTCTGAAAGACGTTCATATATTGTTAAAAATGTATGTAGTTAAAATTTCAGATTAAAAATCACATTATGCTTAAATTAACATGAATTTGGATAAAGGTAGGTAGCAATAAATCACAGAACATGATAAACATAGTATTTAATTCGAGGAACAATGTTTCGAAATATAGTAAAAAATACAAAATAAAACGGATACATGACGAAAAATCTAAATACATACTCTTACATAACGAGATAGATAAATCAGTAAAAATAAAATTTTAATTACGTAAAACTAATAGCACTATAAAATAAATAAATATATAAAAATAAATATCACATTTTCTTATGATGATTTGTTACATAATGTTACATCCGTATAAACCACATTATCGACAATAAAATTTCTACCATAGACTCAACAAGATATAGGCAACATATCTAAAAATTCTATCATTATTTATAATTTGATTACATGATAAGGCGGATTCCTGTGGACGTCAACATTTTATCACAACACCGTACTTGATATGTCGTACTAGATTCATATTCTATATCTCAGTTTGAATGAAGCCTAAACTCAAACGGGGGTAATTTGATGTGCAATATCTATTTTAAGGCACGTATAGCAAATCGACCATCCTCAAGTATTTGTTAGCAGCCCCAATCGCAAGCCCAAATCTATAAAACCTCTGGTAGCAGTTACTTGCACTAATGAAACTATGATCGCCGCTAGTGTCACGGCGACTTCCAAGTAAAGAGCGTAAAATATCCGTACATGACCAGATGTTTTAGCTACACCACCAGTTGCCGTAAAATCTAATGGAAACATTAAACTGTCGACTACGCCTCGACATCTAGCCAAACCGAACAGTATCACACCGAGGATGTAGTAAACAAGAATAGCAAATAGTGGTAACCATTTTAACCATCTTGCTGTTTTTGTGGTGCTACTGCTTATGTTCGGAATTTCCGTTTTGCCTTCATGCGTTGCCAAACCGTGTAGTATTCCAGCAGTCATATTTCCTATATTTAAAATTAGAAGGAAGTGTAGAGGAATCCCAATGGCAGAAAATAGAACAGCAGATCCGCGACCTAGAGGCGTTCTAGGAACAGGCGCTCCGAATCCTGAAAATCCACATTCAAATCTAAATTAACGATAACGTAGGGATTTAATTAGATCGTATACCTAAAGTAGTGAGCAATGATACTGCGAATAGTATGCATCCTGGATACGTCCAGATGCTACCTCCACCTCCTTCGCCGTACCCTGCACTGACAGCTTCCAGCACAAGAGTTTCATGTCTTGTGAGGTATTTCTGTATCGTCTTAGGCCAGGATTCTTCATGTGTAGATGCTTGACGAAGATTGGTTGATAAATCGACTGTTAGTTCGTTTTGAAGTCTTTGCAGTTCTTTAGACTGTTCTTGTTCTCTTGGTCCTAGAAATAACAATAGAATATATTAAACTGTATACTTAGACTAGATTCATTTCATTGTTAATAAAATGTAAAAGAGGCTTGAATAAGAATGGTTTTTGCATAAAAAACTATAACTACCTCTCGAATTTTATTTGTTGGTTTCTATTCTTGCATTTCGGCAAGGTTATAAAATATCATTAACTGTGAAAATGTAATCGGGGTTGATATCAAAGTTGATTCGCATTAAAAGCCTGAAACTTTTGAGTATCAAATCAACGTTTCGGAAATGGATTTACTTATTTCCGTAAATATACGATAACTCAAGCACTTGCAAAGACTTTCTAAAGTTTGTGGAAGCTTCTTCCATAAAACTATGCTTTGTCTTTTGGTTTTCTCTAACACTTTGTTGCAAGTTTGTTGAACGGTGGACATTTTTAAAAACACTTCAATAGTGCGTACGCTATATTTTAGAAAATATTTAAAGCATATTTTTCTTTTGAGAGGAATACAGAGACACGTTGTGAACACGCTACTATATTCGATATGTGTTGATATAGATTTATAATGCGAACAACATTCATCGCCTTATAGGATCTAAGTAGGAAAAGTCCAAACTCATATTCGAATATAACACACAAGCAATTACGTGACCCGAATCGGAAAACTTGAACGGTGTAGTATTGAACCGCAAATATACTATACTCCAAACTTTTCTTCGATTGGTGGATAAATGTAACGAGACAAATCCCGACCTTGGACGGTCAGGATGGTATATCAATATTGGGTTCGTTATTTATTAATTCCGGTACCTGCATATCTAACGTTGTACAAGCGGTAGAAGCTCTTCCTGTGAATTTTTTGGTTTGTTGGAATCGATTGAATTAATTTGATGAAGGAACTTTTTTTTCGTGTAAATACTGATTCAGAAAGGAGGGTAATTTTAGTGAGGAATCGGGTTTTTTAATTTAAAAAATAATTTTAAAATTAAAAAAAAATTTACCAGAATATTTTGTTAAACCTCCTTTAGTTTTAATAATATTCTTTGTGGAATATTGCAATTATTATACAATTTTTTACGTTTCCCTGTCAACTTCTGCTGATATTTTCTTTTAAACTTGTGGTTGTTGAGTTTTGATGATGTGTATGTGAGGTTCTTCTTAAGACACTTCATACATTTTCGATCGGATTTAGATCCGATGGGTGATCAGGGCGGACCAAAACAGAAATGTTATTATGAGTTTAGAACAAATTCCGGATCGATTTCGTTGTATGGCATGCTGTTCCGTTCTGCATGGAAGTATACTGCCCTGGTGGTTTTCGTACGAAACTTTGGGTCGATGTTCACTTTCTTTCTACACAGCTTTTGTCAGTATAACATTTTTTTGGAATTCGTCCGATGGTCATTTTCTACCATTACTTCAAGCCACGACTCAACATTATCTCTTCCTTAACTTAAAGATGATGTTGAGTGTAGGCTTTCACGACCGTAATCCATAGTAGAAATGTCTTTCGGGTGATGTCGCGTAGTTAATATTTTACTTCACGTTTCGTTGACCATGTTGTCAGGATCTTCAGAAGATTTCTAAAGACTGGTGTTGTTGTCTCTTGCTCCTCGTTATATATCCTATTTCTGTTCCGCTTTGCTGATCCATAATGTTATTGATCAACAAAGCGGAACGTTTATGGATCAGCAAAGCGGAACAGAAATAGGATATATAACGAGGAGCAAAAGACAACAACAGCAGTCTTTAGAAATCTTCTGAAGAAGCTGACAGCATGGTCAGCGAAACGTCAAGTAAAATATTAACTACGCGACATCACCCGAAAGACATTTCTATTAAAGATGATGTTCTAATGAGATTGGTTGCTAACGGAAAAAATGCACAAATGTACATGGTTGGACTTTCATTAGCCACGTGTAACATTGTCAAATAATGCTGAATGAAATTCTTGTCTGTTGATGATATTTGCGAAACTAATTTACAAATATAATGTGCAGTCAAGATACTGGAGTAATCGAATTAGCAATCCCTGCCTGCGTACGGTTCTTTATCGTATATACACTGATTTGATCTTTACAAATTCGATTTGGAAGCGTCACAATCTATCTAGTATAGTTATGTTAATTTAGTTTTGTAGTCTACTGTATCTATAACGTTCAATGACGTTTTCGTATTAGCGGCGTGATTAATAAACGTTACTTTATATTTGTTGAAATCGCATTTATTTTATCATTCTACGCTTACACAAGCTGCATGTATTTGGAAATGTCTTTTATACATTCGCGTTAAATCCACATCAAGGTTACTGGTCATATTAGCAACGGCGTATAATTTTATGTTTGCAGTAAAGCATTAGTAATTGCAGGAGGAGAATTACGAATCGACCAAATATTTTAACCACAGGTGTAGTGCGGCGAAATAGCAAGTAACGAGTTACGGTTACATCATAATATAGATACAAAGTAGGATCAAAATCAAAATCAATAGATTGTTGGTTCTTCATTAAAATAGGACATTCCTTTTTTTCTCTTTCCAATATATAGAGTTTGTTTCCCAAATGTTAAACGAACGGATGAAGTGCACCCAATATTCTATGCACTTTTACCAAATAAATAACGTGAAAATCGTAAAATCGTGTATCGATGTTTAGAGCAATAAAGAGACTTCTGTCAAAGGTCCATCAATTGTGATTTTGATCAAGCACCTAATGATAGAATGATTTCTCGCTGTGAGCAGCAGAGGGTGCTTGTTCCGTTTAGCTAAAAATATGACGAAGCGCTTGGCCCAAATGCGCTTAGTAGCGAGTTACAACAATGAGCTGGATTTTGCTTTAAAAGCTAGAAAGATTTAACCGTATTTTACCCGTACGTTCATGTTGTCGATCTAGTTATCAGGAGAACTGCAACCGTCGTTAAATTGGTTGGAAGATAATTATACGGAGCTCAATGTAATACCAGAAATGTGGAATTTACACGATCGAATGCTAAATAAGGAAGTCATGCGGATGCTGCCCATCTGCGATTACAGGTGGTGTTACGAGTTCATCATGCTGCTATTTAAAGATTCATCGTTGATATTTTATTTATTTTAATTTTTATGCGAATTATTTCATCTTATCCTAACAAACTCGTGGAATAGCTGGTACTACGATAAATGTTGACTGGCCCCGATGAAACGTCCCTTCCCAATTGTTTCGGTAAGTGTGTGGTGTGAACGTGGAGGAAAACCTACTACAGCTACTAAAGCTGTGGCATTCTTGCCGGAAGTATCCATCACATAGTTCGTCATCATGCAACTGGTTACGGTGTGTTTTAACCGTATTAAGTGAAGTTGCTATCCAAGTACCAAGCAAGACAAGCTGATAACAGGTTGTTGAGTGTAGGCTTTAACGCCTGTAATCCATAGTAGAAATGTCTTTCGGGTGATGTCGTGTAGTTAATATTTTACTTGACGTTTCGCTGACCATACTGTCAGCTTCTTCAGAAGATTTCTAAAGACTAAAATATTAATTACACGACATCACCCGAAAGACATTTCTACTACTGATAACAGTTTTTTTCTATTCTGGTATTCTATCCTTGAAAAATATCTCTGTTTTAGCTCTTAAAGCATGACACCAATGTCCAAGGCGCTCTAATATTCTAATACAAGAAACATACTTCTTTCTAACCGACACTTTACAACCACAGTTCAATTATGGACTAAAACCCCAACACATTTGAAACAAACATGAATTGTCCCAATAATAGACCGAGCATGTCAATTACATTTGCCTTGAAAGGGATTCATATTTTACATCAATGTTGAATCGTCTGGTATAGGTGTTCATTTATTAGCTATTCAATTAATCCAAGCGACGTCTAAATTAGTGACAATTAAATGAATACCAATAATAAGGCAGTTACGCATTACTCTAATGGGAATGAGGTACAATAGTGACCCAATCAAGAACATACATACACGTCTCGCTTGAAAACAAAGCGTAATTAGTTCCCGTGCTCCCTTAATCTACCATTGAAGTAATAGTTATATAGCCGTTAATAAGTATACGTAATTCAATAGGCTGTAAGACCAATGAGCTGATGTTTTTAATTATTTAAATTCAAAGAACTTAATTACGCTTTACAAGAACAAAAGCGTGAGAAATCGCTAGTTATTCATGCTATATGATGATGGAAATTTTTAAAAAATTACTTTGTGCTTTACGATACCAGCATTAATGATAAAATATGTATCATAAGTTATGTTAAACTCTTCCTGACAAGAAGCCCGTTTTTGCGAAAGAAGAGCACGAACAAATGCCTAACAAAATGTTTTAGTATTACAGGACGACCTTCACCATAGGAATTTCTCTTAATATTGGAAATGGAGCGTAGGTAAATTTGGCAAAGTGACGGTGACAAATGATGTTCGAGATTTAAAAAAAATTAAAAAGCTCGTGTACTTCTTTCGTGTTGGCCTTGGGGAGGAATTTTTTATGTGACGTTTCGGTTCTTTCTGATCATCATCAACTTTTTTGCTTCCTATCGGCGATATATTGGATTTTGTTATTGTCACTTAACTTGGTCGAGAATGGATCGTTTACTGAGCTTTGTAATGTTAACGTGCTTCTGGTGGACTGCAGAGTAGCAAGATCCATTACACCCTTTTTCATTTTTATAAATGATCTTCCACTTGGGAGATGTTCGAATGTTTGTTTTTAAGTTTTGACTTCTATGTTTATATTTATATATTATTATGTCTTGTAGGCGAAGAGCACCTCTTGACAAAAATATAAACATACTTGAAAAATGGAGACATGGACTTGCGTTTATCATCTTATTGTGCTGTTATTTATAGAATGTGTTTAACAAATTACCGGAACGTGACGTGTAACAAATTACAACACCAATCTCTGGGTTTCACTTTTATTAATCTTTCATCGCCGGCATTATTTAATAACAGCTTCCTTTCTATTTTTAACGTATTAGATGCGCCAAAACGCGCATAAATTAGAAAATGAAAACATTGTAGTCAGTTTTGTAATGCGATTTCTACAGAAGGAAATTGTATATTGCTGTAATAGTACGGTATACGTCCGCAATTTTATTCAAAATAATATAATTAAGAGGCAATTGTTTCACTAGGCTATGCACGTAATAAGGTACGCGATTTGTTGCTTATCTTTATCAGTGCTATACGTAACAATAGTCACGTGAAGTTGAAAGAAGCATAATCATATTGTTCTAAAGTTTACAATCTAAATATTTATAAACCATGGAATAAATAGTGGTTTGAGAATTATTCTTTTTGCAGAAATCGTGGCAATGTTGGAACTAGTCAACCTTACAGCTTTCTAGAGAGTGGGTTTTCATGGTTATCGGTTTGTTGGAAAATTTGACACGCGGAAAGTGTTTGTCGTTGTTACTTTGTTTCCTTTTTTTTTTAAACATGATTGAATATAATCTTGCCAAGCATAAAAATTCCAATAGAGTTAGTTACTAACCGTTGCAAATCAATTTTTAAAAGTGAATTGTTTATACCGCAAAAAAAATGTTTAAAACGTGGTAAAAGTTCTGCTTAGCTTAACATTTACAGGTTAAAAAAATAACGTTGGTTTGCAATCGACAAATCGTTTTAATTTACTCAGCAAGTTACACAAAGAAAAGATAATGATGTCAAATATAAATATCATACAGTAACGATGAATATCCGTTTACAATGAAATTTGCGGGGCTAGTACGCATGGAAGGCGTTACTAAACGGTATTCGATAACGCACAACAATTAGTAAGTAAATGGATAAAATTAATTGTTTTTGTGTAAAAAATTTCAAAGGATTCCGGTAACAACAAACTTTTAATTGTAAAATACTGCTGTATCAATAAGGGTAAAGGCTGTTTCCCTCAAGTTCAACTTGCAACTAAACCGTATCACGGGAAATTTTAATGGGAGACGCTCAAAAATTAAAAACTAAGTTATTGAAAGCAAAATAAATGTTTCAAGATTCGTTTGGACGATTTTCAAAAACTATGGACACATTTTCATTTTTTTAAATTCGAAGCACCCATATTGACAGCAATATGTATCGGAATATTTACATTTTTAAATTATATTTTTTAAATTAACGGTTCACTACAAAATATATTTTACGTCCATTGACAAAATTTAATTTTCTTTCTCCTATTATGTAACCAATTGTATACGAAGAAGGCAGTAAATTTATTGCTGAAACGTAGAAAGGAAAAATGTTTGAAATTTTATTAAATGACTAAGTAGCAATAGCGGCTTAGAATTCCCTTTATGAAAATTACTATACATCAAGGCTTAGGTCTAAATTAAAAAGCAAAATAAATTGTCTATTTGTAAACAGACAAGTTACAGAACAATGCAGTGTTCACTTCTTCTCCCAAGCTACTATATCCTGTATGCACCTTGCTTTTCTCTTTCTTGCCATTTGAGTATTAATTGTTGGCTTTAAAGTCTTTACTAGAAGAGGAAAAGAAGCTTGTTTTTGTTTCTTTTTCTTATATTTACTCATTGCGATGCTTCGTTGATCATTTTGTCAACTTCTGTGAAGCATCGTCTTATCATCTCCCCTTTTTCTTAAGTATTTTCTTTTTTTTTTGTAAAACTAAAGTCATGTCCTAAGGATCATATCAGGTAGATTATTTTTAAAAATACTTTTATCTAATTACACACAGTGTACATATATATGACCAGGCACGAACACAACGTAAAATTTTACGTTGTCTGTTTGTCGTACACATTTTGCATGTAATTAGATAAAAATATTTTTAAAAATAGTCTACCTGATATGATCCTTGGGATACGACTATGGAATTTTAGCGTTAAAAAAAAGTTGAATACTAAAAAAAAGCAAGAAGAGAAAATAAGGAAAAGGAACAAAAACAGATCTTTTCTCGGTCTAATAGAGACCTAAACCGTAACAACTACTTGCTGTGGCTATATTACTTGCTCTGTATAGTATGCAATACATTGTTGTTAATTCCTTTCTATTTTAAATTTAAATTCAAATTTTTAACAAAAATTCACAGTTCACATAATTTAATATTTTTTAATAGTTCACTACAGAATATATTTTACGTTCATTGACAAAATTTTGTTTTCATTATTACGTAACCAACTGCATGCCCTGCAGAAGGCAATACTACCGAAACGAAAAAAAAGAAAAATTTTTGAATTTTTATTTAAATAATTAATCCGCTATTACCAAGAATTCCTTTTATAAAAATAAAAAAATAATACTGTCGGAGCTAACGAACAAGTCTCACGGAATCGAATAGAATTTGATAACAATGTAATGTATGTCTAAATATTTACCTTCCGTTTGATAGAACGCGAATGCTCCCAAGAGAGCCCAACAAACTAGGATTAGCGCCAACCCCACCTGTGACAAGCACCACTGGCTAAGAGTCCTGCAGCAACACGCCACATGTTCCAGAGCTCTTGCGTCCTCGCCGCATTTCACCGTTCCCGTCAACTTCGGCCAGAATTTCAACCGGTAGGGCACCACGTGACTCGTTTGGGTCGCGACGTTTAACTTCTTATTCTTATAGTTCCGTTCCAGCGTGATATGATCGATGTCGATGCACTTATCACCGCTTCCGGTCCGCATGTTACTCGCGACTTTTTGACAATTGTTGAGATCGAGTGATTCGTGTTTGGCGACCGTAGGTGCCCTGTTCTTCTTCCGCCTGGGTAGACGGCGCGGACTTCTTTGGTCTTGGAAAGATGTCCGCTCCTTGTGACTGTCCGGGTTTAACGGTGCATTCGTGCCGGTTGAGGTGAGATTATTGTTGTTGTTGACCGGAGTCGTGGCAGCGCATTCGTCATCGGCGTCGCTCTGTTCTTGCTGGTGCTGCTGTTGCTGTTGTTGGTGCCGTTGGTTCTGATCATGATGATGATGAGCGATCGGCGAATGCTTCGGCGCGACTACTACGGTCACGCAACTGTCCGAAACCGGTTCGTACATGTTCGTACACCTAGAAGTGATCTGAAAACGGAGCATACGTGAATAATTAAGGTGCTATTATACCTTCATTACAGTGTACATGTACATATACATATACGTATCTGTATATAGATACAATGGCTGTATTTGTATAAAATTAGCGATACGATTACCGACGTGGTGTACATTAAAAACTTTTTGTAAATAAAGCTGTAATAAAATAATATATACACAACTATATGATTCTATAGAACCTATACTATACCTATACTATATTTGTTGAAAATGTGAGAAGGCTATTATTATAAAATTTTCTCATTAGTTGATGTGATAAGACGTACAAAAGTAAATATTTAGTTAGTACTTTTGTTAAACAAATAAGGAGATGTCGCGAGAGGTTGAAAAATGTCCCTGATAACAATGATATATGCAAGGTTTATTTGTAACTTTAATTTTGAAATTGTTACAATGAAAATTTGCCTCTCCGCAATTGTAGCAATTTTTCCTGTTATCGAAGTTTTCTTTATGAATCTGTAATTCATATCCCTGTCTCTGGGCGTGTTTACTTTAATGTAGTTATGTTTTATGTTCATTCATCATTCAACTAACAATGCGTTTGAGGAGGTAGGTAGATTGTAAAACGCACTCTTTAACAAATAATCATAAGCTATAATTTATAATTAATAATATTTATTTCATTATGTGCACCCGATACACTAAAAAAGACATCTTCCATTCTACATAACATAGTAACATTTGTAAAAATATATTTTATGAAGTACACGTGCCGTTAATCTATGATATTTGTAGAAAAACACGCAACTCAAAAACGGCGTTTTGCGATGTACACTGCCGTTTAGTGAAGTTCGGTCATACAATAAAAATCTATTATATCACACTGTATACAATTATTAATACATAAAATTAGAAAAATATTAAGCATACACTCTTTTCTAAGGGATTAAAGCCATAAATTATTATGTAAAGTAGAAATATTGCCACAACTACAATAAAGTCCCTTTTATTATCATTCCAAGAATTTCTCGGAAGTACCGATCTTTTGAAACGGGTCGTTTGGGGATTATCAACGAACAATACATTTAGGAAATATACCGCAGTATCATTCTTGTTTATTTATCACAGGCGTAAAGATATAAATTTGCTTCATTTTACTGTTAAACGTGTGTTGGTGTGCATCTGTCGTTTTTGCGCGAAAGTTTTAAGAAAATTTACTTCAACATGGCACGTGGCAAGCCTACCAGTGTAGAAAAACGTTCACGCATTATTACGCTGTTTGAGGAAGGATATTCGGGGCGACAAATTGGTGAAAAAATAAATATGAGAAGTTCAACATCTAAATGACATCGTAAAGCGATATCGGACAACTGGAACTATAGAAAATCGTGTTCGTCCTGGAGCATCTAGGAAAACAACAAAAGCTGAAGATTTGAGAATTGTATTATTAAGCAATCGCAATAGAAAATTAACAGCGCCACAAATAGCAGCCGAAGTCAATCGCGGCCGTGAAGAACAACTTTCGGCGAGTACGGTAAAACGTCGACTTCAACAAGCGGACCTTCATGGACGCATTGCCATTCGAAAACCCTTATTACGTCGAGGCAACAGAGCAAAACGGCTACAGTGGGCCCGTTCTCATCTAGATTGGTCGTTAGATGATTAGAAACACGTGCTTTGGAGTGACGAGTCAAAGTTTGAGGTTTTTGGGCAAAATCGACGAGTTTATGTCCGAAGATCTAAAACCGAAAAGTGATCCCGAACTGCATTGTGCCAACAGTGAAGCAAGGGCGTAGTTCTGTGTTAGTGTGGGAATGTTTCTCCTTTACTGGGATGGGAGATTTATGCAGAGTGCAGGGTGTAATGAGGAAGGAAAATTATTTTGCAATACTCCAGAATCATGCAGTGCCATCAGAATTCATGCATGACAACAACCCAAAACACACTGCGTTAGTGTGTAAGAACTATCTAAAGGAGCAAGAAGAACAGCACACCCTGAAAGTAATGACATGGCCCCCACAAAGCCCAGATTTGAACCCTATAGAGTTGTTGTGGGATGAGCTGGACAGGAGGATCCGAAAAATATGCCCAACTTCACAAGAACATTTACGGAATATTCTGCAACATGAACGGATTAATATTCCACAGTCCATTTTAACAAAACTTATCGAAAGAATGCCTAGAATAGTTCGAGCGGTGATTAACAGCAAAGGAGGTTTTTTCGATGAAAAAAAAATATAATGTTCAGTATGTTATATTAGGCCAGAATAACTTTTTATTTATTTATTTTTGTCTTTTTTACCTGTACATACAATAAAATTGCATTTTGTTTTTAGTTTCGTTTGTTTCTGTAACCTTTTCATGTTTTTTACCAACCGACCGAATCTCTCTGAACGGCAGTGTATCTATCTCCTTATTGGAACATGCGGTATAATTTATGAATATCCTATTTTAGAGAATAATTTACGATTGGTTGATGTCAATAATGTGAATGAATCACGTTCTAAAATAATTATACAGTATGATTCATAGTGACGGAATAACCTTATTTGTAATACCTGACTGTCAATTGGATTTCAATTGGCAAAGGCTGTTTTACACGAAGCATAATTTTCGCGGAATTATGCATAAAAATTATGGATTGTCTACATTCCAAATCAACAGCATGATACAGACCAACATCGTGGAAAGTTATATAGGAGCTGTACGGGCGTTTGCATACGATAATTTGTATGTGGTCTGCTAACAAACAATCATATTTATGAATATTTAAACAGCAGGTATAGTTAACTTTTGATTTCGTAACTCGGTGGTTTAACGTTTCTTATAAGTACTTGTAAATAATTTCCAATTCAATATGCTTTGTTTCGATTTATCAAAATAACAAGAAATCAGAATTTGAGCAAATATAAAAACTATTAAAGTTAAAAGTTATTACCACCGAGCTTAAAAGTCGTGATGTACTATTCGAGCGATAATTTTCGATGATTCTCGTATTTCGATGATGATAAACTATCCTTCCTAGACCTTTGCGATGGTGGCTGGGAATTGTGCTGATTGCGAATTCTGAAAACGATGTCGTTGTCGTTTTTCGCCTGTTTTCGCGTGGAAGATTGTGTACTCACAAAGCACAAATGAACTTGTTGCTGTTTGAGCTTTACCTTTGTGTTTAATGGAATTATAATGGTTACAGTGTTTTTCCATGCAAACTAAAAATCTAAGCAAAACAGCGAAGCGCTTGCCTTAAACTAGTGTGGGATAGGGGAGCCGAGGGGGTAATTTCAAAATCTAATCTACTTTTGAAAGAAATAAAATTAGAAGATTTACTTATTTAGGGGAACGTAGCTTAAGAAAAATTTGTGTTGGATTAATGAAGTGTCATGAAGAGTAGGTGAGAATAAATTATTTTCTCTCAAATGTTAATGTTAAAACGATTTAATTTTTACTGATTAGTAAGACTTATTAAGGGAAGAAAAGATTAATAACATAAAATTCCATAAAATCGTAAATACAATAAGAATAATTTCCGCAATTAATGAATGCATGCAAGTTTCCAATATTGATGTCGAATTCAATCTCCAAGACTGGTATTGCTTCATCTGTGAACATAAATCTATTGAAAACGTGATACACTGTCAAAAGTCTAAATAATGGTTTCAAGTAGGAAGTATGTGGAACTAAAAGAATATTTGCCGTTAAAGTAAAAAATAGTCAGCAAAAGTACTGATAAGATTTTGGTAAATCGACCTTTTTGAAAGAATACATGCCGTCTGCTATTTCCTTTATTATTTGATCATGTAAGCTCTTTAAAGTAAAAATCTTGTTTATTTTACTCTTTCAATTTGAATAATGTGCGGCTTGATCGAAGCTTTTCCACTACTAGAAAATATTAAGAATGTTGGGGACCAGTTGATCGAGTCGATAGCCGCCAAACGCAGCTCCTCCAAAATGGTTGAGAATTTTTTTCTACGCTTTGCTATGGAAGCTCGATATTTTAAAGTTTTACAAAATGTAAGGCGAAATTTTATTTTCGAACAACTTGTTGTAGAAAAAGTAACATGGAATTAAGCCTTTTAGTAACTTATCGCATGGTATATTTGATTGATTTTAATTTAATTTTCCATTTAATTTCATCTAAATGCAGTAAACTTGAAACGCTTTGTTATTTTATTGGTTTAATACTTATTACATGTCAAGTTAATAGGCCATTTTTCTTCTACTATTTTTAACGGATCAGCATGAAATTACCGTTTTTAGAAATAATATTTGTTTGAATTAATAAATACCGTCGATCAAAGTATAATTTTTGAAACGAATTGAGTACACAAAACCGTAGGTATTGATCTGTGAGAATCCATATCTTCGTGTGGTGTGAAATAAGATATGATGAAATTACTGGCTCATACTTTTTTTGGCACACATATCAACATTTGTATTTCGATGTGCTCGAAAACTTAATTTTACCTGCCACGGAATACGTGAATTTAGATTTTCATTTTCATCAAGATCGATGTTCAGCTCACTCAACGCGCCTGATTGAATCAGCACTTTCCTGATAGGTGAATTGGACATGGTGCAATACGTTGGCCCTGATCCCTCCAGATAAATAATTAGCGATGAGTTCAGATTATGGATGAAGTCCAATAGATACCAGCTTATAGATAATAAATTCTCTCTTAGATAATGAGCTCATCTTTTTGAAATTTTGCAGAGAACAACTGTTCTGGATAACATTCTGTCGTATTATTGATGGAATAGAAAATCCTTTTTTATGCATTTTTCATGTTCGTCTAAATTTCAAAAAAAATAAAAATCTTTGCTAGATCAAGTAGGCCGAAATCTCAAAACTATAAAATGGAATTATACAATTTTATGCCCATTACGCCTATAAAATGAACTCAATCCGAGGACACACTGTAGTAACGTCTATTGCCTGTCTACACGCAGCTTATTCTGTGAGCAAAGCAATTGCATACCCAGTAAAAAGATGGAATACGGTGTATGTAAGCAATACGAAAGTAAAATTTACATTCTCAGAAATAGAAATCACTTCTATCTGGTAAGAAAGTAAAATTGCATATACGATTTATTAGCTAGTCTTGAGCGTTAAATTAATACACCGCCATTTCTTTCGCGGTGTACGCTGATATATCCGCTGGTTGATACGATATAAATGGATAAATTTTGCACACGGTTTTTGTTAGCTTATTTTTCTTACATTAATATAACGGCATGCCTAATTTATACAAAAAAACGAGACGGGACGTTTATTTTAGAGTCTATTTTCGCTACGCATATAGTAAGCGTAGGATTTAGCATTCATCGAATTTTATTTATAGTGCGAAAACTAATCTTTATGTACAATAGCGTATCACGTTATTTCCACTTTATCTGTAACGCAAACGGTTTGGAATGCTAAATTATTGAGCACAAGCTGAAGTAGTTAGAATAAATAGCGACTCGGTGACGTCAAATCGACATTAATGCATTCAGGGTAGAATATTTCATCGTTTTCAGCGCGCTGTAAAATTTATGCGTCGATATGATGGGTGGGAAGCCATATTAAATGAGAAATAAAATGTGTGTATTTATATTGCTTATTCGTGAAGTGGTAAAGTAACAAACAATAAGTGGGTCTACAGCAGTGCGTTGCGGTTGCATACAGCCCTTTTTTTTTTATTCGTAAAACAAATAAAATGAATCAATAAAATGATCAACATGAAATGAACAATCAAAGCCAGTTTTTTCTGCATAATATAAAATTTACGAACAACACCGGCCCACCGTTGGTATCCTGAGGGTACAACGGCTTAACGGAGGACTGGATACGTGGAAATAATTTCATCCCATCTGGATTTGTATCTCGGTAGCGTTATTTTTCGTGTCTAACGCGACGCCGACGACGCTTCAATGTTTTAACCTTCGCGTCTAGCAAACGACTGAGGCGCGCGTGGAAAACCTACCCTAACCTAATCCGAGCGGTTGAGCGCAGCTTTAGGTCAATGCGGCAGAAGGCATACTGCCGCACCTAGTAGTGGCGTGCCGCGTCCGACCCGAAACAAAATAAAAGTCCGACATAGGGCGACGGAGGGAGTTCGCATTCTCGTGAATGACGGGCGACATTCTATTTAGGGTGGGGTTGAGCTATTATTTGCGTTGTAAATTTGTCCTTTGATCAATGGAACCCTTGCGAATAAATTCAATTAAGGTATTTTGTCGAACAAATTTAATATATATGTATTCATGATTTGAATGCGATGACTTTTGCGGGGCTTTGCTTCCATGATTGCGAAATCTTTACGAGGTATAAGGTTGATAACTTATCTATCACAAATAGTTCGTGATTTCAGTATGTACCAAAGGAATGATACTAAATAATTGAAGAAAAGTTGTTGAGAATCTACTTCTTGTTCCCTCGCAAAGTTATTGCTTAGCTAAATACATTCTCAACAACTTTTCTGCAACTGCTTGCATGGATGGCACATCTCGACTATTACATATTTCACTCCCAAAATTTTCGAGCAAATCAATTTGAAGCTGCAAATACGTAAAAGCATACAGGTGAATTAAACCGTGGTAAAATATAAGGCTTACACTAGTGTAGTAAAATTAAGCGCGCTCGTAAGTTAGACATAAGTTACATACGTCTCAATAGAGAATTTGAATAGGTAAAGTAGTAGCTGCAAAATGTTAGAAAAGCAGTGTTTAATAATAAAAAGAGAAATATTTCCATCACAATATGAAGACGAGCTGTTGACCTTGGAAACAGCCAGTATGATATCAACTTTCGTAATATTGGAAAGTAAAAACGGAAATATTCATTGGTTTAATAAGTGAGCTTGTGGTACCAAAATCAATATTATTTAGGTTGATTTGTTGTTTTAGAAGATCGGTTTGAATAAATTAAAGTCAGGTAACGTGAAGATCTATTAGATCTTTTGTTAATTAAGATTCAAATTTGACGTAAGCTGAGCCATTTAATGCTAATTTCTTTCAAAGATTGTAAATGATTTTTAGCATAATTAGCATCTTGGTTAATCCAGGTATTGTACTCATTCTTATCATATGTCTTACCTAATGGGAAAAAAATGTTAATGTAGATGTAATATATAAAAATCCCCTTTTATATTGTTAATTATTTAACAAAATTCTGGATCAGTAGATTATATTTACATTTTCTACTGTTAAATAATTAGAAATATTGACCGCAGTTCGTGATAAAAATGAATATTAATGCAAAGCCAGTTGTCACACATTAAATATGGTAATGGAAAAGATGACGGGTTTCATTAGTAAGACGGGGCAAATGTGCTTTTAGGGACTGCGTGACTAGTAGTCGCTTTTCGAAGTATAATGGGCGGAGCGGCAGCGATGGTGAGAATTTTGTAGTAATATTAATACCACTAAAGATTTCTGAGAACGAAAATTCCGCAGGTTAAATAAAATATGAGGAAAGTCGAAATTTTTGCATATAAATAGCAGTAAAATACATACATACTAGCAAGGAAAACTGTATTAAAACATTAAATAACTGCTGTGTTACAAAAGATAGGCACCAAATTCCGAGATAAAAGTTTCTGCATTCTTTGAAACAAAATTTTAGCCAGTTGGTCAGGAGAGGAGGAAAAGGAGAGGAGGAAAAGGAGAGGAAGAAAAGGAGAGGAGGAAAAGGAGAGGCTTTATGTTTTATAGGTTTGATTGGAAAAGCTTTCTTTCAGTGTGACGACGGACGATGGATCTTTGTAGAAATTTGGCCAGGTTTTCAGTGCTGATCGACAAAAGACTGAAGCCCGCGCTGACCATTTGGAGACCTTCTTCCAGGAACCAGATGGCAGTGACGATGTCGATGAACGAAGAATGGAGGATTTGGCAAAGTCACAAATCAGGCCTTGAATACTTACTGAGATAATAAATGTCATACTAACGCGGTCATATTATCCCAGGTCATAGAAACACACGACAGTTGTGGTCTTTCCAAAACCAAATAGTAATCCGGTTTTTCCACAACATTACTGACCGATAAGTCTTCTCTCAAGTTTTTCTAAGATCGCTGAGGAGGTTATTTGTAGTCGCTTACGGACGACGTTATGGAAACGAACCCGATACTATCTAAACAGTTCGGCTTACGAACCGAACCTTTCGTCGTCCGGCAGTAACTGGGTTTTACCGCTTATCGATTCCATTACACTAGAGAGGAGGGAGACGGTATAAGTAGTATTTTTTGGATATACGCAAGGCACCAGGTGCTCCGATTAAACCTGATCCGATTGGATGTCAACGGGAACTTAGTTAGGCTGATCCCAAGCGGGCAACATCAGATCTTCCTCTGGCCTCGCCTTGGCAAAGGTTTTTCAAAACCTACTGCTGGCTCCAGAAATGTATATTCTTTACACCCACGATGTTCCTAAGCAATGCGCTGAATCAACTCACAGAATGGTTTAGTAAATGGTGACTTTACGTTGACTACGAAAAATATGTTGCAACTCGCTTCATATCTAAACTTAACGAAGCTCCAGAAAATATCGTAGCAGGGTGGACGCGTCTTCCATGGCCCATCTTAGTAAAGTATCTGGGGGTGATTTGTGCCCACAGGAAATTTAGTCGATGAGTTTGAGTTGAGTTACCTGGACTAGATGCCCGCAAAAACGCCAACATCGGTGTTCACCACGATATGTGGTGGCGGGATAGGAGGACTACAAAAACCATATAACTTTATAGAAGTAGGGCATTGAGTGTTTGAGGCGCAAGTTTCAGCAGATTATTCCAATATATGAAACTCCGTAAGGGAACTATACAACAAGAACAAAGTTTGCATGAGCAATAGCAGACGCTAAAGTCTCCCTGGTAGTAGCAATTATGTTGAAGGAATAGGCGCTACTGCGAAGAATTATGACGAGAGAGTCCTTTCCAATTACTTACGTGATACACCCCACTACAGTAAAGAGTAAAAAAGATCAGTAAACAAAAAAAAAAGAAATAAAATAAAAAAATTAAACAAATACAAAAGGATATTAAAAGGAGAGCAAAAAAGGAAACAAAGTATGAAGGAAGTTTGTTATTGCTGAGAAATTTTCTATTTGTTGAATTGTTTGACGAGAAATTTCACCATTGAAGAATTTTCCAGGCAGGGAATTTTTTGACGGCAAATTGTTATGGGGGGAATCTTCCGTCGGTGAGTTATTGTCCGGAAACTTTGCGGCTCCCGTACTAGATAGACAGTTGCATTGAGCAATACGCGCTGGCTACTTTACAATGGCTTTTAATGGAAAGGATAACTATAATTTATAATCGTAAATCATAATTTTTCATCAATTCATGAAATTTTTATATTATTTTCCGCACGGTTACAACTTTTAATTACGTGAATTAAAGTTAGATTCCAGCACAACATATGTATGTATGTAAAGCATATCTACAATACCACAGCGGGAGCTGCACGCATAGCGAAATATGAGGTCAACTATAATTGCTTTTTTGAACTTGTTTAGACAGCGCACATTTAGACTGCTCATGAAATATGAATTCGGGTTGTTTGTAACACTATCGGAAAGGTACATGAAAATAGCACGCTTACCGGATGTAGTAAGTTCAATAAAAATGTCGTAGGTGTTAACATGTGTAAACGAGCATACGAAATTTATTACGAGAGTATAGAGTACGATATTTTGGTGAAAAAATAAGTTTAACGATCGCCGTTTTCATGACAGTCTCACCCATAACGTGATATTGCCGAGTACCGATTGAGGTACACATGTTAATTTAATATTGATTTCGGGACAAATTCGAGTTCGTTTACGCTATGCTAGCATTATACCGAAATGAATATGTTGAATTTGCAAGAATTTTATTCAGAGTAGCTGGAATCTTTAACAATGGTTCTTCAAGCGCAATTCTCCAATTACCAAACGTAGATTCAGTAGACCGTTGCAGCATTTGGATGCGTTGAAGTACGAGATCACGTCACAGTAGACCTTCTTTTACATGCATGCTTTCCTTTGGTTTTTGTTCCTTCTTGTATTTCAACATTGCTTAGATATAATTCTAATATGTTTCATCTTTTGATGTTTTCATCTTTTATTTTCTTATAAATATAATCTTGCCGGATACTAAATGTGTAAGTGCATCGCACCAGACACCTGCAAAAGTCTGGGCATACAAAATATTGTCGGTATTTTACGTCATTTCCCTTTTGCATCACCACTAGCTGCCACTGGCGGCCTTATGTATTATTTCCGGACCCAGCTATTAAATTTGACGTTGGTTTAATTAAATTAAGAAAGGCATTTTGCATTTGTTGAAAATACATTTTTAGGTATCTCCCGCTAACAGATAACAAGATAATCATAAAATATTGTTATCTGTTATCAAGTACATTGAAAAACAAGAATTAAAACTGAAGACAAAAGGTCCGTCATTTCAATTAATACCGGGAGAGGCTGATTTTCAGCGAAAGTTGGGATGATTTTGTATCTTCCAAATCGAAATGTACTTCTACTTTATCAAAGAGAGTGTTGGGGAATAAGAAAATTTAATTAAAAAAAAGTATAAAGAAAGACCTCATTACATGGCTTTACTTTTTTGAAAATCACCAACAATCATCCCTAATGGTTAATTCTGAACGATACGCACTCATATTGAAAACGTTTTACTAACCTGAGATAAGTCGCCATCATCATCTGTGCGTTCGACTGATTTAACGGCACCGAACTATTTCTTGTGTGAGCGCTTTTCACATCCTTCGAATAGTGCTGCTTGAACTGGAAAAATTGCTGACCTAAATGATTTTTGAAGGCAAATTCAGATTTGAGTATTTCTACATTTCCAAACTGTAACAAATTTGAAATTGGAATAATCGGAAGTATGTCATGTAATTGTTAGCAAACGTGTTCCATTTAACGCGCTCTACTTTTTCGACCTTATTTATCTTCTAGAGACTTCTAAGTAAATGATTTAGTTGAAAATCAATTCTCGCATGCTTGGAAGAGATTTTGTGTTAGCTTAATTAACATTGTTATATATCTGATTGATGGTTAGAATTTGATAGCAAATATTAGTTTTCCTTGTATTTTCAAAACATAATTACACAGCTGTCGAGCACGATTACTATGGAGAAAATGTATTTCCGTACAAGTTGCCATGAAATATTTAATCACATTAAGCAGCAAAAACATTACAAGGTTGATTAATACACACCACGGCAGATGAAACTGATAAAAATAACCTTTTGTCACGAAGGCGAGGATCTAACACGTGAAGATAACCGAAGTCACACCTAAATACAATTTTAGTATTAACACGTTTTTGTTTTGACGTAATTCATTAGACCTTCAAACATAGAAACATTCCATGCGGAAGAAAAATTGTGCCTCTTTGACTAAACGATCATCAAGATTATTGTCATGATTTTATACGGGTAGACTTCGGACTCGGGTTAAGATTCAGCAAGAACGAGTTTGAGGAAGCAGGAAGCAGACTGCTTCATCTACATAAAATATTAATTTATGACAAATGTAACGAAGAAACTGAAGGAGGATGGAAAAGACAAACGAATAAGAAAGTGTACGACATAATTAATGAACTAAGAATCAGCGATTTGGCTAAGGCAAGACGATCGCAATGCGCAGGGGATTTGGAGAAAATGAAAGAGGAGAGGATAGCTAAAACAATACGTTGGAGAGAACCGGAAGGGTAAAGGAAGAAAGGGATACTCAGAAAGCAATAGACGGAAGCCTTAAATGATACAAATAATAAATTGGAGATAAGGGGCGGTGGAAACAAATTACACAGCTATGGGCCTAAAAGGCCGGTTTGAAGCTTACGAATTTAGTCGATGTAAGAACAAGTCAAGATTATAATTTTTGTATTCTTCAAAACTTTGAAAATATGAAATATAATGTAATTTAATGTTAGCATAGATTGTAATGAAAACAATTATACTAAATCCTTGTACATAACATATTTAAATACAATTTATTATATTGTGCTTCACTGCTTCCGTTCATAAACGTTTCCTCTGCATTACTTACATAAGAAATAACATATTTAGTAACATAGGTACACAATAATTTCTGATATAATCGATGAGTCGTCATAAAGGACTTCCCCTATACCGTATTGATTTTTCACGTTTTCCGTGTGTCGCAACGCGGTCTAGCCTCGAGTACCTTCAACTACCCGATAGGTGGCGGTTGCTTTCAATTCAAAACAAACATACAGTCCACGTTCAAAGCCCGAACGTACAACACGTGTGCATGTGTTTTCAAAAAACTTTTTCCGCACTTAAGATGTGATCCCCATCATCTTCCCTTCCCCTCTCACTTGTAATATCTCGATGGAGCGACGTTTCAACTATGAAACTATGCGGCAGTAAGTTGTTCGTTAAGGCCAAGAGCGTCTGTATACTAATCGTGGCCTCTTCGTGCCTAGTTCCGCTCATCACTATCCTCAATCATCGACCCTCATTACTGAAAACCTATCGCACCGTTAATTTTCAGATACTAACGCGCATTCCGGGTAGCTTCTTGAAGGGCCGTAAACCGGCGAATGAAAGTTTTTGTAAGTTTAACTATGGCTTACCCGGTAGTTTCAAAGTACCCGCCGAAAAGCTGCATTACGCTCCTGAATCAGGCGAGAAAAGTCCCTACAGAATTCTGTACAATGTGGTGGAATCCAGTCACACTAGTTTAGTTCCTCTAACCTATGTAACGCACTCCAGTCCCGAGTTTTTCATCTATCTTTCCGAAGTTGTTACCCATTGGGAAGGTCCTATTAGCATCGCAGTCTTCGTCCCAGACTCCGATGCTGATGTTATCGTTCAACAGCTGTTCGTGTTATGTCATTGTTTGGCAGATATGTCAAAGGTATCATTGCACTTCATCTTTCCCACCAAGGATCCTCCGTTCATCGCCGTTCCTCTCTTGAAATATTCGAATACATGCAATTTAAGAGATACTTCCTCACAACAATCTTACCGCACCCGCAATAGATTATCCTATCCGGTAAATGTATGCCGGAATGCTGCTAAAATCGCTTCCAACACGCACTACGTTCTGGTAAGCGACGTGGAACTCATTCCCAGCGAACACCTCGCGTCTCGTTTCCTGAAGATGATCGAGAAGGTGCCGAAACGTCTTGCCAATCCGTCCGTCGTATACGTTGTACCCGTCTTCGAGATCGAACGTTACGAAGAGATTCCTCATAGCAAAAATAAACTACTAGATCTGATCAAAGATGAAAGGGCTGTGTATTTTCACCGGCATCTGTGTTTCCATTGTCAGAAATTTCCTGGATTACAAAACTGGTTACAAGATGATGCTGGAGATATCGTAAAGGTAATTATAAATATCAGGAGCCAGACAATTATTATTATTTCTGTGTAGACACTATAAAATATTCTACTGGTACAAATTATACAGCAATCTTTTTTGATAAAATTAAATTAAGTAGTAACATTTAAAGCACACAGCTTTGCCAACATTTAAATAAAATTTATCCATTATGCACTGCTACGAATGATTTTATTATTTAATCATCATCACTAGTGTATAAAAATATATACCAAGGTATTACAGCTTACTTTCAGAATCTGATGAATATTCAACTTAAAGTCGGTAAACTCATCCAATTACAACGCGGTTTCAACCCGGAAAGAATTTAGGCTTTAAAAGAGGAGATTGATGTTTACATGATCCGAAAACCTGTGAAAGGAGGAAGAAGTAATTCAATTGAAAAAGCAATTAGCAATCAGCGCTTATCTGAACCTGCTTAAGTTGTAAAGGAAAGAATTCATTATCTTATTAAATCATGCCTCCTAATTTTTTACTTTTTTCTGTTTGTAATTAGATAAGAATGAACAAATAACATCTATTTTTGCTTTCCTTTCACTTTTCATTGCTGATGGACAGCTTCTCAAAGTCAGTCACTTTGGCACAACTGCAATTTCAAAATTTTAAAAATAATGCCGTAGAACGAATTGAGTGCTTCTTCTCGTTGTATTTCAAGCGGAATTTTTTTCCTTCCACCAACATCACACTTTACACCAGAATTACTAAGAAGTAGGTTATCAAATTATAAGGGTATACAACCTCATAATTCGTTGCCCAATAGTATCCGTTGGTATCTATTAATTTAAAAGACCAATGAACGCTAGAACGGTGTTGGTCTAAATTATATTCGTATTTTTAGTTCACATCTAGCCGTTCTGTTTGGAGTTATTTGCATCTAGTTACGATCGCGAAGATAACGAAAATGAACAGCGACTTAATTAGAATAGAAAAAAAGGTCCCATACTGCTCTAGCCAATTGTATACTTACGAAATATGCAAATTAGTTTGAAGAATGAAGCAGAATGTAGATAACATCTAAATTATTACTTGCTATCTGAAATGAAACGTTAGTTTGTAGAGTATGTATAATAATTACATACACAGGGTGAGTCAACGGTTCAGCAAAGTTTATTTGTTTTCCAAACAAAATATTTGTAACTTCATAGGACTGATATCTACACCGTGACGCAAGCAAGTTAACTTTAAAAATACAACACCTTGTATTTTATACAATTTTTTCAATTCACACTATTTTTTGTTGCAACTATGTGCATATTTTTAATGAATTTCAAAGTGTTTACAAAGTTTCTTATATTTCATGACAGCGTTCAACAAAGGTTGAACCTTGCGATAGATAGTTTGTATAGAGCCCGAGAAACCTTGCAACTACGAGGAATACCTTTGAAATTTTTACAAAAACAACGTAAGAACAAAATTTTTTTGGTACAAATCGTGTTATTGTTTCTTAAAATATTGTATTGTATGTATTAGAACTAATATTTTTATCCTATGAAGGTGGTACCTTCAAAACAGCTTCTTGAGATGATGAAAATCGCAGTCCGCGCGTTATTTGTTTAAGATTCGGAAACGACACAGGAACGACTAGTTCTCACCATGTTTCATCTGGTGAAAACTGATTCCTTGATTTCTATGTTCCCTCATGAATGTGGTATGCTTGCAAAAAGGTACCACTCTTGCTTCACTTTAAATGGAGATGTATAATAATAGAAATAAAATTAAATATTTTTCTTTAAAATCTCGTTATAAATAAACTACTTGGCTGATTTTTGTGATGTCACCGTTGCAACAATAACAATTGTCAAATTACGCGAAAATCGTAATATTACTTTTCAATAGCGCCATCTAGTGGTCGTTTATAAAAGCTTAAGAGGTTCTCCCTGTATATTGAAATGGCCTACCGTTGAACCAAATCGTATGAAGAGCACAAATAAGTCGAATAACTTTGCCTTATAAAGAAAATAATAGATTCCATTGCCTTTTAAAAAAACCTTTATCAAAATACTATTGATACTGTAACGATTTTGATTATTTCTATGTTTCAGCCTTTGTTATCCGTAAAAAGAGAATATCCCTTTCATCGATGGGAACCTATCTATATCGGAACGAAAAGTGATCCCTACTACAGCGAGGTGTTAACTTGGGAAGGAAAACAAGATAAAATGACTCAGGTATTAAAAAAAAAACAGTTATTTGCAATAGTATAGAAGTATAATAGAAAAGGAGGATGTTGAGTTGTTCAGTGTTGAAAGATGAATTATAATTGATACATCATGTTTTTATGATTCTCAATCTACAGAGTATTATATGTTGCTAACAATGAAAGATAAAAAATGCCTTTGTGAGGTATAGTGGTGTCCTAAAGTATTCCTCCTCATAATAATTTTTGAACGAGAAGCTAGCGTTGTCAGAAAAAAAAAACGTCGATTTCTACTTTTTGTT
>LR737381.1:28735618-28749126 GCA_902655005.2 Marronus borbonicus | reverse complement strand
TTTGCAGCTTTTCAAAAACTTGTTTTGTAACTGCTTTCATTGATGTGTGATAACTACTGAAGTAGTATTTTAAAAAGCTATTTCTTTTAAAGTCTATCTTAATTATAAGCTGTTGTTATTTTTTTAGATGTTGGAAATGTGCCTTATTGGTTATAAATTCGTGATACTCGACGGAGCCTTTCTGGTCCATTGGCCGGGAATCAAACGAAAGTCGGTGGATATGAGGATTCGAAACAAATGGCGATCGCCGTACTTGCTTCAAAACTCCAGACAATACAGCCTCATTATTAATAAGCTATTCAATAAGTATTCAAAAAATCCTAAATGCTAGGCGGTTCGAATATTTTTCCTGTTTACAGAATAAATTCAAAAACGTAGCGGTAGAGCAGTTAACCTTTCAAAGTGTTTTGAGAATCTCACCAAGAAATAAAGTACTCACACTAGGGAAGTAGATAGAAGCTCGCTATAACTAAGACAACACGTTCTTAGGCGTTAACATATTTGCTCACTTATCTATAAGAAATATATATATATATAGCAATACACATAAGTTGTTCCTACATTTACGTAACTCGAACTCAATAATACAGTTCCTTTCTTATGCATGTGATTTTTAGCCCTATAAAGTTGAACGGAGCAAAACTATTTAATTGCTACTAATAAATAAAACAAATACCTTTGAAAGGTTGGCTACATACAGTAATGATACAGCAATAACAATAAACAAAAGCAATCTTGTTTTTCTCCCGTTAGCGAGTAACTTCCAGACGAAATAACAATTGACTATTGTGATGCATATCGTAAATAAAACTTACGTCAATTTTTAACGGCGTTTTAACAGGAGATTTTTTAAATGATTTTTATACGCATATACATTAGAAGTACTTATTGTACTTGTAACACTACTAAATCGTAGAGATAGAGCGTTAGATTGTTACTATTGCCATCTTAGAATCCGTGTTCAAATAAAAACATCAATTTTAAATAAAATCTGTTAATGCATGTTATGGTTGGTTAGTTGTTTTATTCTATAATCCTAAAATAAATCCATGAATGTCCCAATATCCAGGTATCCTAAAGAAACAGTAACAACAAATACATAAAAAAAAGAACTACGGAATATTTCATGGATGTTTAAATTTTGAAAACATAATATAAATAGCAAGACTGATTGTAAAGATATTGATATTATTTCTGATATAAATATAAACACAATAAAGAATCCAAAAAGTAACCAGGAACAAAGATGCGACAAGAAACCTCAATGAAGACTGATCTAGCCAGCTATTCTTTTAACGAATTTGGGTTTCCGGGAATTCTTCGTACATGCAGCAGCCCAGAAGAAGCTCCATACAAGTGAGAGTGAAACGTCGCCATTCTCATGCAATTACGACGCGGTTTCAACCCGGAAACCCAAATTCATTAAAAGAAAACAACGACCGCGGAAGTCTACAACAACTTATACTAGCCAGCTATTCTTCGGCCACCTACGGAAAGAAATATTCTTGTTAACAAAGAAGAGCCTGCCGTCTAGAAACCAGCCACAACAAACGACACACATGAAACATGTTCTTCTTTGATGAAATCTACGAAACCTCTGTTGGCCATTGACTTATTTCATAAATGTCTACTTTCAGGTATCTCTTTCAATGCTCTGTAAATAGCTTTTGTCAAACTTGTATTCAAAAAAAGGTGACAGGCTGTTTCCTATCCTACAATGCCGTTCTTCAATTTATTGAAGAAAAGCGCTCTCCTGTTGGTATCTTCTGCGATCTCAGTTGAGCTTCTGATTACGTACCTTACTATAGCTTATTAGAGAAATTATCATTGTATATGGGGTTCGAGAAAGAGCGGGTCAGTGGTTCGCATCGTATTTGAATAATCGCTAATCAATAAGGAGGGTGTTAATCATAGACCTGGAATCTTGCCTGTTACATTAGGAGTGCCTCAAGGATCGGCTTTTGCCTTGTATTTGTATTTGTAGCTGTTGCTAATTCCTAAGAAGAAGCCATTCGTACCGGTAACTTATTTCTGTAAAAGTCATTTATATGGTTCTCCCCTAACGAGCTCTACTTAAATCCCTCAAAGACGACAACTCTCCTAATCTCATAAGGCTAAAAGTCCAAAAAATTAGAATTATATTCTGTTAGTTTATTTACGACGCAAACGGTAAGATGTTCAGGATGCTGAATTCCATATTGATGAAGAAAGACATGAGATTACCGATACTTACAACGATGTTTTTCAAACCGGTGTCGGTACAATGAAATTGCATAATAGTTTTGGGTAGGCTGAATAATGGATGAAGTATTAGTGTCATCATTAGCAGTTTACCAAATAAGCAATAAGGAAGAAGACGAGAAAGAAAATGTTCCACATGAGAATGGTGTACCGCATAAAGAAGCCATGAAGCGTTTCATCAAAATACATTTTGTATTTATCGCTTTTACTATATCTTGTTCATAATGAAGTGTCCAAGAGTATATATAGTACATATATATATATATATATATATATATATCTGTTTCACTAAAGATCCGTGAGATGTCACTATACGTCAAATGGTTGTATTTTCTATATTTATGTACTTTATTATTTATTGTTTGAAAGCGCTTTTAACATCGGCAAACAGTGTGAACAGCATGTCCACCAAATTTTAATTTCACCATCGTTAACTGAAACTCAATTTTCCGTGTCAAAATCGATATTCTTTCAATTACCATTCAACCGAAGTTTTATATCTCTCATCATTATCGCGCCCATACAAAATACGAAAATAACACAAGCGTGGGCGTAATCGACAAGGAAATGGAAAGAATTATCAATATTTTCGCCTCGAATTACATCTTAAACGTTTTTTTCATTTAAACGTTATAGGAGAATATGGTGGAGACGTCGGTTCTTTTATACCACCATGTGAATAATGCAAAAGGAAGAAGTGAAGTACATTAGCGGCGTATGTATTTTGCAGCGTTCTTGTCGATTACGTGCAAAGCGTTTTGGTTGTTATGCCATGCTGCCATCTGCCGATCATTACAGATTGTCTAATAAAATGTCTAATGTTAAGATTGTATATTTTCTATAATCACCTTGCTCAGAAATGTGCGATTTTGGAATCTGAAGTAAATTGATTTTTTCACTTAATAGTATTAAATTAGTCATCGCCTTTAACCAAATCTCCAACCCCAACCAAGTTCCCTGTTCATTAAATTATTTCTGGGTTGACTTTCTACTTGCACTTGTTAGTGTTAACTACAATATAAATATAATGATAATAAAGAATCGGTTAGGGATGCAGCATGTTAACGGTTTCAAGTGAGGCAAATTTCAACTGAGGATCGAAATATAGCATTGAGATCGGGATCCCTCGCGTTGTAAAATTTCGTCGAATTTATACGTTTTATATTGATTCTCATAGCGGTTAATTAACTGCTGCAATTGTAGCTTTAACATTCCGCTATCAAAGGGAGTTGTTTTTAGCGTTGTTGGAGCATGGTTCTTGGCGTGCTATGATAGGGCGCATTATCAATCACGATAACGGAATATGTGGATAAATTTGGTATTTGCCATAATTTTCACCATTCATATCGAAATGATAATTACTAGTATTTACGTCGGATTTGAAAATCAGTAGGGCGCTAGGAATAAAACCTATCTCGGCACTTTCGCGAACAGACCTAATCCCACGGGAAGGAAAAAGAATCAGTACAACTGCATATGCAGACGTTGTCCGCGAAAGCGCTAATTTATAACCGTGTAGATGGTATCTAATTATCCTGGCTTACCGTACCTGACAATTCCTACATAAGCATCTCTATAGAAGCAAAAGAATATCCATGGTGGATTTCGAAAACAGCAAAGATGTTATTTGATTTAAATATTTGACAGTAAACCGGGGGTCTGCATTGAAAACCAAAATGAGATGGGATAAACACTTAAACTTATTAAACACAAAACAAAATTTGATGAAAGAAATATTTGGTTGTGAATTGGGTACAGCTTCGAGCCAACAAATTAGGCACAAAAATTAAATAATCTTTATTTTCCTTTTAATAAATTTATTTAGAAAAGAAATCTCTTCATCTTGGCCGATAAATGTTGAAGATCAGTGCTGTTAATGTCTTAAAATTAACTCTATCTCTTTAGAAAATATGTTAATTTTCTCAACATACTGCTACGAAAACTTCCAGTGAAAAATGAGACATTGTAAAGTAAGTGTAGGTCGAAGTCGATTTTCCTTACGTAAGTTATTGGCATAGTTTTAAACTGTGGATTTGGAGGACATGGGAAAATCCCGGTCGATAGATAGATAGGTAACTAATCGTACTTAAGAGAACTTGTAGGATAAGGAATTGACGTAAATAGTTCAACAAATACATAATACTAAGAAGCGGTAGTGCCGTTAATTATAGAGCGGTACATGCCAGGGAAGCCCGCTTTCACGTAAGTAGTATATGGATATACATATGTGGTGGAGGCGCCGGATAGGTAATTGATTTAACGGATCTAGAAAATTAAAATAACATTAATTTTTCAGGGAAACAGTTGCAATATTTGTGCGCATGCCTCTGTATAAAATTCTAGATACCGAATTCTAGAGAAATGCAGACAATGTTATTTCTATGGCAGATTTTTAAACATTGGCTTTAAAATAGATATTTTCTAAAGTTAAAAAAAAAAGATGGATTTTAAAAGTTATACTGGATGCGATAACTATATAACTGTATGCGTTGAATTACAGCTTATCTATTCAATAATCGAAAATTGTTGGGAATAAAAATTGCTTAGAGTCAAGTTAACTATGACGGAAATTTACTTTGAAGTATGCAGGATATTTAGTTTCTCCGGTACGCTGTTTATATGTGCTATGTTAAATAGAACGCCTGTATATTATTACATTTTTGGATTCCTTGATAAAAAAGGAAGCAAATTTGAGGAAAAAAATTAATTTGTAGTATTTTCTCAAAAATGTTATATCTGTCATTATTTTGGAAGATTTCTTTGCTGTCGCTATGGCAATAGTTCAAGTTCAATCAAACATCTATATTTTATTATTCAGTGTGTTCAGGAAGTGGCGCATCTTCAAACAGTTAAAATTCGTTCTTTTCAAATGGAACACCTTGTATATTATTCACCGCATACAGATAGTTGCGGCACCAGTTATAAAATATTGTCCGTCTAGAAAGCATCCGGAATTTATTATTTTTCTGAATTTTAATGTATTTCTTTTTTGTTACGTCCTAAGACAAAAGTAATGCATCAAGTAGGTTGTGCCGATTTGTAGGCCATGGCAAAAATCAGATAACACTAGCCGTCAAATATTGTTGATTATCAAGAGGCTTAATATTTGTGAAATAATGTCGCAAGTAGAAAGAAGAAAGTTGGTGGAATATTTGTATAGAAAAGGTGTTCAAAACGTTAAAAAATTAGTGCAATTGACTGAACTCGGAAAAAGTGCAGTATATGAGACAATAAAGAGGATAAAAAATAGGACATATGACCTATGGACCAGTTTCTGGAAGACCGCGTAAGATTAGCGGAAACAATCGAAACGCTTTAGTGACTTTAGGACGACAAAACCCGCTTCTAGGGTTTCGAAAACAGGCTAACAGATTTGGAAATCAACGTCAAATAAGAGTGTGTCCAGAAACTGTCTGCATTTCACTGAGAAGACAAGGTTACTTATCAAGGAAACAAAAAAAAATCCCTGCAATGACACCTCTACAAAAGCAACGAAGAATAGATTTTTGCCAACGATTTCGAAACGACAATTTTAGTGATGTTTTTATATCTGACGAAAGTTGTTTTCAGCTTGGTGCAAATCATTTAAAAATCCTATCAAGAGAAAATGTTACCGTTCAAATTTCCAAATTTCCCACAAAAATAATGGTTTGGGGAGCAATCTCTCAGCGCAGCTATCTCTCTGTATAATTGATGGCACCGTTAATACTGCAAAGTATTGTGAAATTCTTAATGGCTTTCTTCTTGAAACGGCTTGTGCTTTATATCCCGAAGGGTGGCGTTTTCAACGGGATAATGCAAGATGCCATACTTCTGCTAAAGCTTGGATGCTAGAACAAAACTTGGCAACAATTCCATGGCCAGCAGCTTCCCCAGATCTTAGTCCCATCGAAAACCTATGGAGACTAATGAAAATTGAAGTAAAACGAGCAGCACCACGAAATAGAAAGATTTGATCCGGTCAATTTTACAAGCCTGGACCACTATCACCGAAAAGTATAGCGTTGACCTCGTTTCGGGATTACCCGAACGTTTAGTTAAGTGTTTACAGTTAAATGGAGATTATATTAGTAAATGAGATGAATTATTTGTTGTGATTTTATTATTCAAGTAAAAATATATACCGTAAAATTATAGCTGTGCCTTTTGTTTTCCAGATACTTTCTAGACGGACTGTATAATATGTGTATTTGTTCTTTTCAAAATTAATTTTCCGTAGATTTATAGAAATAAGCATCTACGAAGTTATCTGTCACCAGCGCCATATTCACATCTCTTCTTGGCATTTCACATTGTCCACCTATCGAGAATAAGGGTCCAGCTATTGGTAGAAAGCACAATTCCTACAAGAAGATTCCTGTTTTTAGCCAAATATCTTAGGGGCGTAGAAATAATAATAATAATAATAAGATAATAGTCCAGTCAACGACAATTGTAGGAAAGACTCGTATTATCTACTGTTCTGTCATTCTCTTTTTCATTAATTAATATCAGGTCTCATTTTTTCATTTTTTTCATTTTTAATATCAGTTGTGTCTCTGCAGCATGCTACAGCAAAAAATCGTTCGTTTCGGCATCTTTTTCGATAATAATATATTTTAAATGGGGAAAATTTATCATAAGTGACAACGGAATAAAAACAATTGCCAGGGTAATTAAACAACGGTTGTAAACAATGCGAATTTTATTTGGAAATTTATGTCTAAGTGTTGTGGAAGGCATCTCGTGTCTAAGTATCCTCCAAGTTTTACAGTGTTATTCAAATATTCCCATACATAAACTTAAGAGTGTTGTTTTTTTTTATTTCTACATTTTCATCTAGTTTCATCTAACAATTTCCCAATTGCCGAAAGAGTGTCTAGGGACGCTCCCGAATTCACGACCCTAAATTTCTATAATTTACGCCTTTTTAAAAAAAAATTCCAAGCAATAGTTGAAATCCCTAGATCTGTAGATGATGTTGAAGTACCTAAACTCGATAGCATTATATGCTTTACACCCTTTTATGTGTGCACGTATATATGTAGATACATCGCAATGAAAAAAATTTGTTCCTGCATTACGATTACCTTCATTTCAACACACGCCGGATGCATTTGTTTCCAAAATGTTTCCCTGCGAGGATTTTTCATTAAAACTGCATCAGCTTTGCCGTATGCTTTTATATATATCGCCGTGCATGCTTTTTGTATGTAAATTTCGATGAAGATATAAGGCATACCACCGTTTTAATACCATCTACATGATGACGCACGTAATTGTTGATACAATCAAATTTCTGCACATGAACGCGTTCATATGTGCAGTTTTCTAAATATGGTATACGTGCGTGATGTTTTTTCCAACTGCTTTGAACTGCATCTATTATTGCAATTTTGATGGAGATTATAACGAAAAAAAAACACGTTTTTGTACTTAAAAAAGATAGAACGCTGAATAACAGCTTTGCTCTATGAAATTGCAGCAAAGGGTTATTTCCGAGTTGAATTCCGAGTTTGTAAGTAGTTTAAAATATGTAAAATTTTTAATTGTGTTTGGAATGTTTTACATTGGTGTAGATTGGTTCAATTTGTTTGAACAACAAAATATAATTATGCCCTGAAGCAAGAATGTATTGTAATTGATATAATAAAAAAAAACACGTAAAGGAAGAATCAGCGAATTTGCCGACTTAATGAAATAATCAAAATTTTTCGACGATAAAATTAACTACAGTTTCCAGTTTTAAGTATATGCAATATATCCACCTAGAGCGTGGGCGGAAGATAATTGGGTTCCTGAATAATTCAGCGAAAGTTTTCATATAAAAATATTCGACGACAACACAAAATTATTATGAAGTATAGGACGTTCAGTTTCCTCAGCAAACGATACATGGTTGTTTTCTTAAATGAAACGTCTGTATATTATTACGTTTTTGGATCCCTCCCCTCAATTCATGGGTGTTTCCTTTAGCATTCCCTACACCTAAAATGAGGTTTATTTCTTTAAAGATATTCGTTAAAATTAATACATAACAGTTGTTTTTTGGTAAAGCCCAATATTCACGCGAAATCACAATCTTTTCCATTCAAAGTAAACGATACTAACAAAACTAACGTTTATCTTGATTTATTTTAGTTGTTTAAACGTATCTTTTTTGGCAATGCTAATTTGATTTGTATATTTTAAATAATTTAATATTTTGTCCAAGAACCGTGCAGATTGTTGTAAATTATTTGCTATCATTTGTAAGACCATCCATTGTCAATGAGAATTCAGCGCTTTAGGTGCACGTAGCATGTTAATTTATTATTAAAGACAGTTTTTCTGCAAGGTCAAATGGAGGTGCTAGAGGTAATAGAAGACAATTAGCATTTTTCGTTCCTTTAAAAATCTCGATCATTGTATGTCACGGGCCCAATAATAACCGAGATCTCCGTGATGAGGGTCGAATCAACCTGTATGTTTATAAAAAAATTCTAGAAATAACTTGACTCAAGAATTACAATTTCCGCGGACGTTTTGCAGAATTTAGTTTATATAAAAAAGTGGTCGATGTGTTGCCGAACATTTCCAGAAATATGGTTTGAAGAATCTCGTTTTAAGATATCGAAGATAAAATAAGAAGATAAGAAACAATATGGTTTCGTAGAAATCACAGATCATCTCAATGATCTCAGAAAGTTCATATGTATTGAGAGCGGCCTATGAGAATTCCATTTAAAAATCAAACTCAACACAGTGTATGATTTTATAAAGTGAAACAAAGAAGGGAACGACGAAATCGCTTCTTAGCAGAAACCGTAATCACTTCTTCGAACTACTTTGCTGGAAGAAATTAATAGTCTTTGAAAGCGTATCGCTTCATAAATTATTGAAATGTAGTGCTTCTCAAGGCGTTTGCTGTTTGTTGAAAATACTATTGAGAGGCGTATTTCTTTGTTAAATTTACATCTCAAAGAAAGTTTTGAATTTTATGAATATATTTTTCCATGATTTAATTTAGCGCCTTCCGGATTATCAAAGTTGAATAAGTTTTTCTAATACTTCTATTGTTAATAGGCTTTCCGAAGCCATTACATTTCTACACGTTACGAATTTAATAAAATATGGTAATTTTCGTAACGGTCACTGAATTTATAATCTTGGTCGCTGTAACAGTAACAGATGTCTCTACGAACTTCTACGATTTGCAATTCTGAATATTCCTACCATATTATTGTTGGCCGCAGTTTTGAAGTGTTTAAGAATTAATTCTGTATTCTACGAGTTTAAATTCTAATTGAAATAAACTCGTATTGCACCGTGTGTTGCATAATAATTAACAACTCGATTGGTCGAATACGTAGTGCCAGTAAGTTCCTATAACGCCTTGGCCTGGGCACAATCTAAGAAGTTAGTTTAACTGGAAGTTGCTACATACAATGGACCTCGCTTAGCATGTTTTTGACGCTATTAGTGTATAATGGCCTCATATCTTAAGCTGCACAATAAAGGTAAAATTAAGGGGTGCAAGAGAAAATCTTCATCAACATCCTTTTTCTTCCATTAAGCTGGATCGAGAGATAAATTGCTATCCTGTTGGAAAATCGAAAAAACCAATTTGATTTCATTGTACCTTGGCAAATATCTTATATATCTAGGATGCGGAAAAATTTTCCCCTGTTACTGGCATGTAATACAAGAGTAGTAAGAAAACGGGATAAACATTTCGTTTTTGCGGATTCCGTACATTGGACCCGTGACCTAGTTAAAGGCGTAATGCGCATTCCCCATGTTAAAACGTAGACTGTTTCGTTCGACGTTGAACGGATGGTAAATTAAGCATTACAGAGGACAATTTATATTCTTCGCTGTAAGTAGTTGGATCTAATTAGCTACCAAGTCGAAAAAGTGGAAAAAAAAAACGGAGCCGGTAATAGATAGGCGACGTCGACGTCGACGTCAAATTATTATTACGTGAAATAGGTACGGGAACCATCTAGAAGCAAATTCAATTTCGAGGATTTCTGTACATATATATGACGTAAACAGAAGGGCGCAGTGAATAGATCCTGTGTTTACTGAGAACTACAAGCACCTCGATTTATCCAATTTTATTAGCGAAGGACGTGTTCTACGAATAGACACACGACACAATCTACAGTGTGGATTAGATTATGGGAAATTATAGATTAAAACTATCTATTCCATTAAGATCCATTGTATTATGTAGGGTATATTAAAGTACTTGTTCTAGCACTACTCAATAAACAAAAGCTATTTTTAGAGTGTGAGAGCATTATGCTAGTCATCAGTCGGAACAGTCAATTTAAAAGGCATCGACTGCTTATTGCGGCAACCGGAACCATTAACCACGCAACTCATTCTTGACTCTAGAGAACATAAGAAAATCGTGGGAACTTGGCCACAAAATCAACGCTCAACGAATATTTAGTCGATAACGTAAGAAAAATTTGAAGCTTTTCTTAACGGTTTCGATTCTTCTGCTAAACGATTCCTAAATCGTTCAGTAGGTATTGATTCTTAGGCAAGCAATATAGATTGTTTTTTCCAAGCACGGCAATCACTCCTGGTAAACAAACGACATTAACCGTTCTTCGATCTTCTAAAGAAATCGTTACAGCATGGCCCGAAATAGAGAAAAAAGTTGCGACCGCTTTGTGTTTTTCAGGTTTACATTTTGCGCTTGTACCTTACAGAACTGAAATTTTATGGTACTTACATCTTAGACAGAAGAAAACTTAACAATCGACAAAGCAATGTATAACAGCAAAAAATGAATTAAGTAAAATTAGATAACTTTATAAATACACAATATTTGCAGTAGAAAATCTTCAATGAAAAGTAGGTACATACAATGTATAAAGACGTTTTATTTATACGCAGAAACATATAAAGATACGTACTTGCCATTTTATTTCAAAGCTATATCCCTTCAGTAATAAATTCTCATGTACCCGACATGAGAATCTTAAGTGCAAGTATCACTGTTCGTATAATTCTTGCTGAAGTAGTGAACAGTAAGAGTTAAACCGTGCTGACATTATCGCTGCGGGATAATTAACTCTTATTAGTACTCGGGATACTCTATAGCGTTACGACAAATGGTACGTATTTATATAAAACACTCGGACATTAACGTAGAAAACAATATAGGAGGAAAGTTTATGGAGATTCTTGGAGTAAAATGCTGAAACTGCTTTAGACGGTTGGATGAGGCAATAATTGGAGATTCCTCGATAGTACCTTTACTACTAGCAAAAGTACAATCCAAACTTATGCAGACTGCACAAGAACGGTGTCGGATATAAATTGAATACAAGAAATACATAAATACAAAAAGGTTGAATTAAAATTCCCAATTTTTTTATATAATTGTATTCCAATCTGTCGATATATAACTTTTCATAAATTATAATACAAAATGATAAAACATAAGTAGATACTATAACTGCCTTTGTACACAAATTCAGTTCTTTACCATACGATAACTCTTAACTGTGTATTGCAAAATCTACAAAAACCGAATCCACAAGTCGTATAATAACAAGCGGAAAACCAAGAGAAGGTGGATAAGCGATCTAAAAATAGAATGGTGGAGGCACCGGTTCGTGTGTTATATTTAGCCAATCCTTGGAAATTACACTAAAACCACATTCTCAAAAATATTATGCAAAATATATTTGAAGCCAAAAGCAGATTTAACGATGTTTAGACTGTGTGAATCACAAATTATTTTAATTTGCAAACGTATCTTTTGAACAAGATTCTAATATTTACCTAACAGCTTGAATAAAGCAAAGCAGCTAAGAATAAATAATTTAGAAAAGTAAAGGCTAACGCTTAAACTACTATATCTACAGTGTACCTTTTTAAAACTTCAAATACACGTACACTGTCGTTCAGAGAAGTTCGGTCGGTTGGTAAAAAACATAAAAAGGTTACAGAAACAAACGAAACTAAAAACAAAATGCAATTTTATTGTGTGTACAGGTAAAAAAGACAAAAATAAATAAATAAAAAGTTATTCTGACCTAATATAACATACTGAGCATTATTTTTTTTTTCATCGAAAAAACCTCCTCTGCTGTTAATCACCGCTCGAACTATTCTAGGCATTCTTTCGATAAGTTTCGTTAAAACGGATTGTGGAATATTAATCCATTCATGTTGCAGAATATTCCGTAAATGTTCTTGTGAAGTTGGGCATATTTTTCGGATCCTCCTGTCCAGTTCATTCCACAACAACTCTGTAGGGTTCAAATCTGGGCTTTGTGGGGGCCATGTCATTACTTTCAGGGTGCGCTGTTCTTCTTGCTCCTTTAGATAGTTCTTACACACTAACGCAGTGTGTTTTGGGTCGTTGTCACGCATGAATGTAAAGTTACGGCCTCCTCATTACACCCTGCATTCTGCATAAATCTCCCGTCCCAACAAAGGAGAAACATCCTCACACTAACACAGAACTACGCCCTTGCTTCACTATAGGCACAATGCAGTTCGGGATCACTTTTCGGTTTTAGATCTTCGGACATAAACTCGTCGATTTTTCCCAAAAACCTCAAACTTTATCTCGTCACTCCAAAGCACGTGTTTCCAATCATCTAACGACCAATCTAGATGAGAACGGGCCCACTGTAGCCGTTTTGCTCTGTTGCCCCGACGTAATAAGGGTTTTCGAATGGCAATGCGTCCATGAAGGTCCGCTTGTTGAAGTCGACGTTTTACCGTACTCGCCGAAACTTGTTCTTCACGGCCGCGATTGACTTCGGCTGCTATTTGTGGCGCTGTTAATTTTCTATTGCGTTTGCTTAATAATCCAATTCTCAAATCTTCAGCTTTCGTTGTTTTCCTGGATGCTCCAGGACGAACACGATTTTCTATAGTTCCAGTTGTCCGATATCGCTTTATGATGTCATTTACTGTTGAACTTCTCATATTTATTTTTTCAGCAATTTGCAGTCCCGAATTTCTTCAAAAAGTTTCTTCAAACAGCGTAATAATGCGTGAACGTTTTTCTACACTGGTAGGCTTGCCACGTGCCATTTTGAAGTAAATTTTCTTAAAACTTTCGCGCGAAAACGACAGATGCACACCAACACACGTTTAACAGTAAAATGAAGCAAATTTATATCTTTACGCCCGTGATAAATAAACAAGAATGATACTGCGGTATATTTCCTAAATGTATTGTTCGTTAATAATTCCCAAACGACCCGTTTCAAAAGATCGGTACTTCCGAGAAATTCTTGGAATGATAATAAAAGGGACTTTATTGTGGT
>LR737381.1:28696176-28725618 GCA_902655005.2 Marronus borbonicus | reverse complement strand
TCCTTCCTCATTACACCCTGCACTCTGCATAAATCTCCCGTCCCAGCGAAGGAGAAACATCCCCACATTAACACAGAACTACGCCCTCGCTTCACTGTAGGCACAATGCAGTTCGGGGTCACTTTTGGGTTTTAGATCTTTGGACATAAACTCGTCGATTTTGCCCAAAAACCTTAAACTTTGACTCGTCACTCCAAAGCACGTGTTTCCAATTATCTAACGACCAATCTAGATGAGAACGGGCCCACTGTAGCCGTTTTGCTCTGTTGTCCCGTAATAAGGGTTTTCGAATGGTAATGTGTCCATGAAGGTCCGCTTGTTGAAGTCGACGTTTTACCGTACTCGCCGAAACTTGTTCTTCACGGCCGGGATTGACTTCGGCTGCTATTTGTGGCGCTGTTAATTTTCTATTCCGTTTGCTTAATAATACAATTCTCAAATCTTCAGCTTTTGTTGTTTTCCTAGGTGCTCCAGGACGAACACGATTTTCTATAGTTCCAGTTGTCCGATATCGCTTTATGATGTCATTTACTGTTGAACTTCTCATATTTATTTTTTCAGCAATTTGTCGGCCCGAATATCCTTCTTCAAACAGCGTAATAATGCGCGAACGTTTTTCTATACTGGTAGGCTTGCCACGTGCCATTTTAAAGTAAATTTTCTTAAAACTTTCGCGCAAAGACGACAGATGCACACCAACACACTTTTAACAGTAAAATGAAGCAAATTTATACCTTTACGCCTGTGATAAATAAACAAGAGTGATGCTGCGGTATATTTCCTAAATGTATTGTCCGTTAATAATTCCCAAACGACCCGTTTCAAAAGATCGGTACTTCCGAGAAAATTCTTGGAATGATAATAAACGAGACTTTATTGTGCTTGTCGCAATATTTCTACTTTACATAATAATTTATGGCTTTAATCCCTTAGAAAAGAGTGTATGCTTAATATTTTTCTAATTTTATGTATTAATAATTGTATACAGTGTGATATAATAGATTTTTATTGTATGATCTAACTTCACTGAACGGCAGTGTATATGGAAATATTAGATAATAACATCAGTGACAATTTGCACATTTCTAACACACCCCGATATCTAAAAATATACGTCCTTTAAAAATGTATAAATAACCACAGCCTGTAAAATGTCGCCAGAATGCTATTTTACACGACCGCTGCTGAAAAATACTGCAATCCGATTGTATCGCTTACTAATCTATTTATCATTTTGAAGTTCAACGGTAACGGTGGCGGCATCAATGTAAAAGCATTATGATGTTCACGATTATCACCCAAATTGATGCCCTTCTGAAAGATTATAAAGTCAAAGGTCAATCGATACCAATTAATGTAATTAGAGGTTGACGAGGCAATTCCATTTTCTGAACTAAATTGTTGGCGCGGTTAAAGAAAAAGTTTTAGTCCATCAGGTAAAGTTTTGTGCAATTTCAAAGTAAAAATGAAACTCGACGAACTCCGTCAATTAGCACTTAGACATTTTGCAATTCTAGGGCTAATTAGCTCTATTCGAGATTCTGCACCTTGAACAGTATTTAATTTTCTTCCCGTCTTTCGAACATCCTATTTTATGCAAATTGAAAAAAGATTCATATGGTTTTATTCTGTAATCCAGTGACTATTGTTTAATAACCATAAATTCCAATTTAATCTCGAGCTAGAACCAACGATAACAATAACCGAACCTACGAAACAAGTTTAACAATATTCTTGAACAAAACTTGACAAACAAAAAATCTGAACACGTTTAGTTTTAAGTGACTCTGGCCGTGGAAGCCTACGTTATTATTATAAATCAAATTTATTTAAATTTTGTGCCATGGAATAAATTCTTTCAAAATTTCCCGATCTTTATTACCTAAAGGGAACGCCGCGGCATCAATTCCGTTTCCTGTACGGAACCTGCA
The DNA here is from genome assembly GCA_902655005.2 of Marronus borbonicus. Classification (NCBI taxonomy): domain Eukaryota; kingdom Metazoa; phylum Arthropoda; class Insecta; order Coleoptera; family Scarabaeidae; genus Marronus; species Marronus borbonicus. The sequence continues at coordinate 28,723,687 of LR737381.1, read as the reverse complement.
ATAATAAATGCACTAACTACCCTGAAATATTCGTAGTACTTCTTTATTATTAGGCGACTAACTCTGAAGTAATAAATTTAGTGCTCCAAGAATCGTTACTGAATTTAAAGCAATATGCTTCAGAAGGGAAATAAAATCTTTATATTTACTTTCTTTCATTCTTGGGACTCGTCAGATATATTCTAGCATCCGAAAAGTACACAAATATGCTATCAACGTTACGGCTTTCTGATGGTAATTGAATGGAACGCTCTTTTTTTACATTTTAAAGGTAAATATTACGTAATTACTTGAGCGCTACCTTTTCCATCACAGGTAAGCTACGCCTCAATAACTCGATTTATTGGCACTTGACAATCTTGACATTTGAAATGTTGGCGTACTGCATCGACAAATAATGGACGAAGCGGAAGGTATATATATCATCCGTGCTTTTTATAATCAATCCCCTTACTGTCGCAAGGACATAAATTCGTACTTTTCTTTGCATGTTCCTTTAGTTATCATTTATTTATTCGATGAAATAGTGTACACCATTAAATGTGAGCGTTATAGTTAGAGAGGCTCTAGAAAAATATAAAAAAGAAGACTGACAAAGAGGTTTCTGATTAAATGTATAATTCCAAAATTTCTATTTTCAATTTTAAATTTAATACAATATTTATTTATTTCACAATCAACGCAGAGTTAAAACTATTGAAATCACAAACACAAAATTTCAACAGCAGTTCCCTACGTGCAGCCACACAATCATTTTTGAAAATTTGACCCTGTAAAAAGTTCATAATTTTTTAATTAAGAAAGATGAAATTTCAACACCTGCCTTGCAAAATTGTCCACCCATAATTTGCCTTCTTAAGGATTGATTTACTACAGCCCTAGAGGATGAATTTCCAAAAAATAACCGAAATCCATATTTAATCAATGTTTTTTAAAAGTATGTAATGAATTTCAATTAAAGGTCTACCACAAGCTCCTTGTAAAATGCTGACGAAAACATCTTTTGATCCATACACATGCTGTGCATAAAGAAATTCTTTGCTAATGAATTACTTCCAAAAATGAGCATTAAGCCTTTTTTATTTTTATGCTTTTTATAATTATTAAAACCATAAGGCTTAAAGGCAGATATGGTGAAATGGTTTTATGTTTATTTTTTTAACAAATTTAAAATATTGCAGCTTAAAAAAACACTATCTAGAAGGCAGATATTATAAATATATAGATTATAATATAATTTTAATAATTAACGCCATCTGCCTGACGATGTAATAATTTTTTTTGTACCATAATATTTGGGAAAAAAATTAATTATTCTAAACGCAGCAGGAACAACGTCTACCATTTACATTAACTTATTTTTTGAGCTAATTTAATACAACAACAAGGCAGTCGCGATTATATTGTCTACGGCACAATTTTTTTCGCGAGCTTTCATTTTACAGCAACATATTAAAGGCAGAAACTGCTCACATCGTTTATTATATTTAGTGACTTAGTTTCATCAACTTCTGCTAGACGATGAAATCATAATTAAATAATAATTATTAATATTAATAATAAAAAATAATAATTAAAATTGATCGTTTTAAAAAACATTTATTGCAATTGAAGCGTAAACAGTGGACGGCTTTATTATTATTTTCTATTAACATGTTTTGCTTACATCGAAACTAGGTTGCGATATGTCCTACTTCTTTAAGACTCTTTTTAAGACGACTTATTTATCCTTCAAAGGAAAATTGTAAGGTGCATGGTGACGATACTTTAAACATTTACGTATATTGTCTTTGCCCTCTCTCTTCATTTTGGACGTTTTCTCTTTTACAAAAAGAAGGACCAAAATTTTGTTTATTCTTGCCAGGTGTATAATGCCCGCTCAATACTACACAATAAAATATGTTTACTTATTTTATGAATTCCTATTATTTATTAATTTTATCTATGAACATTTACTTCATTTACTCAGGAAAAATGAATTCAATAAAATCGTATTCGTTGACTTCGTTTTGCTAAAGCAACAAAAAATTATTATATTAACTAATAAGTTTATTATAACAATGAAGTACGTTTATCAAATTGAAATTTGTTTATTAATATAATAAATACCCGATTGTTAACGTACTTTAGGGAGTTTTTATTAGACATTAATAAATGTATTCTTTATATCAATAAATCAGTTTATTGTATATGCGAAAGTGTGCGTACATGGATATAATAAACACCCATTTATTAAAATTATAAACTCGTTCGTTGGACCAATTTTGATAAAAAAATTTGTTACATTAACGTACTTTTGTATTGTAATCCACTGTGGCTGGTCGATTTCTGTGTTCGTTGTTTTATTAATGATAAATAAGGATACGCATTACTAGCTTAATTAAATCCAAGATGTTAACAAGAACTTATGTTTACAATATATTGCCTAATTAGTAGTTAGAAACATGAAACACATTGCACTTTTCCCAGCTCGCATTTCAATAGCTTTAAACTCTAACTTCACGTCAATTAGTTATATAATAAACGTGTGCAAACTTCGTTACGCCGCTCTGAAAGCAAACGATATTCTAAAATAAACACGCGCACACCAATTTGCTCTTTCATTATTACCGCGTAAAAAAGCAGTCCTTCAGCTGTTGTTGCGTGGCGTAAACGTAAATAAACACGTGCTTCGGGAATAATTAATCGAATAATGAACTGAAAGCAAACATCGATTAGTATAATACCTGTCACGGTGGTATGGTAAATCAAATAACTAATAAGTAACTATCTTCGTCGTGTTTGTTGACATGGTATTGTTTTGGAATGGTTGTTATCGAAAAATACACATTGTTTGTTTGCCTGTCTGCGCTATCTAAATACGCACAATGTAATTAAAAATATTATTTTATGTTATTTTTTTCTGTCAGGTACAGGTAGGTATACAGTTGTTTGAAAATGTATCGCTCGCATTGTAAACTGAGCGAAAGCCAATCTGATGTTGATTTTAAAAATACAATCATTTTATTTGAATTTTAGTTTCCAGATGCTAAATATAGGAAGGATATATAGCTACTACGCCACAGTCCTTGCTATCATTATGAAATACGAAGCAATGCAGATAAGCGCTTCATTTAACACGTAGACTCTTGTAATGAAATACTACAAACTTTTGTTTCGCTAAAGATATTTATTAAAACAAATGCGTAGACATTACCTTTTGGTAATATTTCATCTTCTACTCGAAGTAACCATCACTTTCCAACAGACGTGATCTAGTAAGTTAACCAGCATGCATGAATAATAATAATAATAATAAATAGCGAAAATAAGTAGACAAATGTCACCGTATATTTAACACCGCACAGTTTTTTCAGCTGTAAGAAATATAAAGAACATACTGTTTAAAGTTGTTTAAAAAATGTCGCAATTTAGATAAATAGCTAATTATGACACTTCCTGGATGAAGGCAAAGTTTTACAGAGGTTTTTCCATTTGAAATGGGCCACACTGTAGATGCAGCAGGATGAAAGATGTGTACAAAAGATTTACACAATTAGGGTTAACCAAATCAGGACATCAATTTTTATTTGTTCTTGCAAAATAGGATGATTATCACAAATATTCAATGTTCTTATAGGACCCATTCTAACGATACGCATATGCACATTTTTAGATCATTATTCTCGATATTCTTGAAATAGTACATAGGTAGCAACCAAACCTAATTGAAAATATTTTTCACAATAAGAAACGTAGCACATTGTAATTAATCTGACAAAAAAATCTTTTGCCCATCCCAGTTAAGTATAAAAAGTACAATTTTACATATAGAATGGATATCGGCAGTAATGTAATTCTTTTTTATCACATTTACTTCTCGTTTTCCTTATGTAACATTGCGCTGTTTTATTTTATACCAGGCACGTATTTGCAAATGGGAAAAACAAACTTTTAAGTACGTTATTCAAAGTTATATAACTGGACGCAAATATTCACGGTCAATGTTTACCGTTACGAAGGGTGAAAATACCTTCCCTTTTTGCTTTGAATTTTCCGTAACTTCTGTAAGAGATGTCAACTCGATATTTTATGGAAGCGATCTTTCTACTTATACGTTGAGAATTTAATATGCGTGGGCATATTAAAGTGTACTTTGCAATATTTCTATTTAGAAATATGTAAGCAGTCGGAAACAGAAGAAAGAAATATAAAGTGTGAGTTGAAGGACGAAGAATAACCGTAAATTTAGTAAGATAGGTAGATAGAAAATTTTGTATTATTAGTTCAATATTGTCCTAACTTTTGACTTTACTTGCTTCTTTCCAAATTACTTCAGTAAATCAGTTTTAAATTAATGAGCTAAATGGAAAAAAGGTGGTCCAAGCAGGTTCGAACTGTGTACAGTTCATCCTCAGGCTCGAAACCGGTAGCTATTTATTACAGAGTTTAGTGAGATTTGAACCATCTTTTTTCCATTTACTTTATTATGAATGACTCACATAGAATCAACATGGATTATTTTAATTTATAAATTATTGTAAAATTGTAAGAATCGAGTCACACAAGGAACTTATTCTCTCTGTCTGTACTTCTCTATTTAAAAAGATGGTATAGCAACCATTTGGAAAAGCATACCAGAAAATCAAATGTGACGCGTGGCAAGGTTTCTTTTGGAAAATGAACGTAGCTCCTGTCTTAAAATTAATTTATGCATTACTTTTTTAACACAGCACATCTTCATGTTGCGAAGTTCAATATCCAAACGGTATCCGTTATAACAGCCAATGAAGAGACCTATTCGTACCACCAACGTTGTGTTTTTGATTCCTTTCATTACATTCGTGCAACGACAGTATGTCCACAACGCGGTAATAAATACGATATCGGTTTGTCTGCTGAATCTCTTTAGATAAAAATGAGAAATTTTACGCCTTGTCAAGTCAAAGTACTCTTTTGTGTGACAGTTTGTTGTTTTTGTTGTTGTTGTTGAGTGACAGCTAATCTTTCCTTATTTATATTTAGTATTTTCTCAAAGTTTTTCGGATGAAATTGAGAAGGATGTAATGGGCGTAATGTATATTCTCGTGAAGGACAGAAAAAATGTACGCTCCAAACCACCCATATCCTTGTCAAGCGTTGCAGCAGAACATCAAATAAGCCCTTCCTATGGATATCTGTTAAATCCAGTGATAAAATTAGCTTAACGTTTTAACAATTATAGCGCCCTCAAAGCCACACCAAGGTCGAAACTTATTACAAAATCCTTCCGCGTAACCACACGAATGCCGGCATTCGCCATCACCAAATCGATTTTATGAGAGGATTACTTCGACACGTCAACCTATCTCCTTTCATCCTATGTTTTATAGCAAATACAAGTTAGTCATGCTGCATACATAATTTAAACGCTAATCAGTTAAAACAACGTAACGCGCTCGCAAAGCAACACAGCGGCTTACCTCATTAAATTGTTATTAAAGTATGTCGGGTATTAGACGAAAATTGTATTTTGCATCCCTCTAACGATTCCAAGCAAACAACTTGTTTTCAACTATCGCAACAATAGAGTCGTTTGTACTCGTGGAATCAAGTACGTACTTGAGCTGCAGATGTAGATTAAATTCGTATGACTTTATATTACATAGCCGAAGGAGCTTGTTAAAGAGATTAAACTATTATCTTATGGAAAGTTATTAGAAGTGTGAATTGCACTTTATGCTCTTAGAGGATTACAATTAATGAGAAACTACTACGCTGAAAAGGGTTTACGTATATGGAGAATGAGTAAAATATGTCTAGAATGTTCCAGAATCTAATAGCGAACTTTAAAAAAGTTTAGTTTCTTTGAGTACTTTATTTTAATTGCAAACAATAAGCAATCGTTATGGTAGTTTAGCGAATTTTAAACGTTTTTCTGATAAGTCTTAAATTCTGCTAAAGTTATTGCTGATAACACTGTACAATTTAAAATTGTTTTTAAAATATAGCTAAAATATTAAATACGTACTCGATTTAGAAATATTTTGTTATTTATTCTGTCAAACCGTAACTTTTTATGCTCCAAAATATGAAGTAATTTCAGTAGCTTATATTATTGACTGGAGTAAGTTTTTTTATTATTTTTTAGTAAGTGTGTAAGTAATCTAGAGAATTTGCTGATACATTGTGCATCTCTTGTGGTTTCAAGATTCGCAGTTCTAATAGATTCCAACAAATTAACGCTGATACCCCTAAAATACTACGTTAAGTTGATGGGAAAAATCTCAGATTGCAAAACTGAAATAAGAGCCACAGAATTGGAGCCACTCCGGCTTCCAGAGCATATTATTGCAGCAATTTAACTCTTTGCGCTGGACAATAGCTCGCAATTTTCACAAACTAGAAATGTTAAGTAAACGATGTAAAACAGGTATAGCAACTAGTGTAAATCAGTAATTTGCCTTGCCAAGTTACAAGATCTTCATTTCCGTCGACGAATTGTAACGTATGATAAAAAGTGAATCTACTTTCACAATCCAGACAAATCAAATCAGTGGCTAACCGTTGGCAATCTGCAGAACTTATAGACAAGAGCAAAATCTTTGAAACAGAAGTGATCCTCTGTGTTCAGTAAAATTACGAAGATGTTACCCGCTTTGAATTGGTGCCAGAACATAGACCAGCGGAATGGTGCTGATGTGGAATCATAATGGATTATAATTATTTTGAATATTATCTTTGTATTGTTTAGATCGTCACATTCAACAATTGGGTATTACACAATTAACCGCCTGTTCGGTTAGATTCTTGCAGAGTTAATTTCCAAGAAAAGGAAATTATTAAGTCCTTTTTTCGTTGACTATCGATTCAACAGCTTAGATTTTGTGGCTATTAGCAGTGCGCACCTGAAGAAGAAAATAAATACATGATAGTGTTTGTAATACACGGCGCCTCCACCATTTTGTTACATAATCACGAACGCTACTTACATATGTGGTGGAGGGACTCGCTTACAGGTACTTGGTACCCGCTTTATAATTAAAATCATTAGTAATAGAAATAGAGAAAATGAAAATCTGGAAATAAAAGTGAAAAATCAGAAAGGATATAATGCATTTTATTGTAATAAACAAATGTTAAAGCACAGAAAGACTAAATTAAGAATGTATAAGACAATAGTAAAGCTGGTAATAACATATGTACCAGAAAGAACGACATTAAATAAAAAAGAAAAAAAAATAGAACATAATGGAAATAAAAACTATAATAATGTTAACAGCACAGAAAAATCTAAGAAACCAAATATGGGCTGCTAGTGAACCATAAAATTGAAAATGTTGAGTTTTATTACAATTATGTAACCTTGTATATCTTTTAATATACCGGGCGCCCCAAACAATTTGCCAAAACATTGGATGTGCAATCCTTATACCGCAGGATGAACCCAAAAAAATCTTCTTCCAAAAAGAGCCAGCGTATTTACTGCAGAAGCTACGGCTATTAAAAAAGCACAAATTCGTTCGGAATCATTTGAAAACCTACATAAAGACACAGGACATGGAAAGACGGTACTAAGGAAGGTGGTATGAAAAGATGAAGCTACTCGCTACGTAAACAGTCGTTATGGAAAGCAATTATTTGCACGTTAACCTTTCTGCAATTAATTATCTTACTGATGTCAATATTTCCCATGAATCTGATAAATTAACAAAGCGTTGCACCAAGTGGTATAAAAAACAGAATATAATCTGTTCGTTACCTTCTATTTTTAGTGCCCCAATATGCAATGTGTACGCATATGCCCATTAATAAATCTCTGGTAATCTATCATCATGGCCGGTATTCGACATATTGGCAAACACAATATTTGCTCCTCATGGCATTTATATGCTAAACTGGGTAAATGACGATCAACGATTTGTTTACGGTTCGGCCGACCTAGCCCATTCTGTCCACCTATTAGTCTAACAAATTACAATGATATGTACAGATTGTTAAACGGCATCGATTACTTCTTAAAAAGAGTTATTATGGATACTACGGTATTTCCAACAATCTTGAGGTTTTAAACTAAATTGCTTTTATTTATAGCAAAAAGTTACCGAAACCATTCTTTTAAATCATGTTTTATGTTTTCAACTAATAATTGGAACGACGAAAAAAGAAACTTGAAAAGAAACAACGTTACACTGTATTGTAGCATTCGTATCAAAGTTGTTTCGGTGTGATAACTACTCAAACATACATAAACTAATTAGACCAATAGCAATTAGTCGTACTATCGATCTGTTTATCGAAGTGAAATATAATTGCGTGTCAACGAGTGTAGAAACAATTACTAATGGGAATAGCAACAAGGGCGGTTTCGTGTGGGTAGTTTGACGCTGCTCCCGTATAAACAACGATCTGCAATCATTTATATTATTTACGTTCAGAACGCGCAAAACAAGTGGGCATGACATCAAAGTGTATGCAATTTATGTTGCGACAAGGTTGTAATGGTAATCATTTATAGCCAAGAACCTGAAAATGGCAGCTTTATCAGAAAAAAGCAATGTTACAAGAACTTTGCTCGTTGTTTACAGTGTAACAGGAACATTCATCATAACGAGAAGTTGGACCACGCTATTATTTCAGGTAGTTTGTCCCGTGCAAACATCATTTTCTTCGATAAAACTTATAATTTGGTCCCATCCACTGTAGATGGATTTAAAATTAAGAAATTAGCCACGAATTTTACTATTGTCAATCTAAAATATTATTTGAAATTGTATTATTTTATGTGATTGCAGCTGTTTTTATTTTTATTTTATACAACCAGGTTAGCAACAACGTAAACAATTAAAATGATTTGCCTAACTGCTAGGAACTAGAACATAGCGAGACACTAGATATACAGCGTGTCCATCTAGCGCGTAATTATTTTCCGGAGCATTTTAGAGAATAATTTTTAAAATAAAAAATTAACTATATTCAAGTATACAGGATGCTCAGTTTACGCCGTGCGCGATACAAGTTTGCTTTCTTAAATGGAACATCTCTATATTATAACCTATTTTTCTCTTTCTTATAAAAATTGCTCCCAATTGCAACGATACTCAAATCTTCCGCATATTTTTGGACTTAAAACGGCTGTGAACTGCGGTACTTTATATATCTTTATTGGCTATTTTCGTAAAACACCTTTCTCGATTGGTGACACGCGTTTTCGTATATAATTCGCAGCGTCCTCCATATCACCTACAGCATACTTCAAATTTGATGTTCGTGTTAATCTCGTGAGCTGCGAACTCTACGGCATTATAGAAAGAGTACGAAGGTTGTTATGACGGTACTAGCACGCCGTTGTTTGGAAATTAATAGCCTTTGTATGATTCTGATTAAACGTACGCTTTAATGAACGTAGATAGGATTCAAGTGAGTTACGTAGTTTTGTATTTGCGCTGGTACTTAAACAATAGCGCAAAGTTTTAATGAGATCGTTATTTACGTCCTTATAGATTTGTTTTCGAAATTACAACGACTTTAAGACTTTTCTAAGAATTTATTAGTACAACATACCCAACAGTTATTCAATATGTTTTAATACCTTAATATAACATTAATATTTTCAACCACCCGAAGTTTCTGCATTGGTGACATAGACAATTTTTCTCAAATTTACCAACTAATATCTTAAAAGATTATAAATTGCACAACCAGTATATTTTATGAACACATTTTTTTGGATACCTCTTACAGTAAATGATATACAGGGATAAATAGAAGTAGGTCAAATTTCAAAAATCACTTGCATATCGAAACCAAACAATGTTGGTCAAGATTTCTTTACAACGCTAAATTATAATTCGCATCGTCCCAAAATACGGTCTCTCAAAGCTGCGTAATGAAAGTGTTCCGCTTAGACCAATTGTGTTCTGCGTCCAGAGTCTACACTATAAACTATTCAAATACATGGCTAAATTAATTTCTAAAATTATCAATTACAATGATTATTACATACAAAATTCTTTACTTTCAAGGATACTATCGATAATGTCAAAATCAAAAATAGTGATAAACTTATCTCCCTTAATGTAGCTTCTATGTACACAAACAGTCCTGTAGATTACGCCCTAAACATAGTTAAAAAAAACTGGAACACCTTAAACAACGCCTGGACCTACTCTTAACAAGAATTTTTAAATGCCCTTCCACTTTCCACAACTTATTTTTAGTTTCAAAATAAATTTTACAAGCAAACATTTGGTTGCGTAATGGGATCTTAAATATCAAGCGTAATAGCACGACTTGCCCTTAAAGACCTAGAAAAACAAATTATCAAAACTTAACCTTTGAGTTCCTCACTGCGAGACACGTATGTTGTCCTCAATCCTCGCACAAGTGGAAAACATTTAAAATTTGCGTATTAGACAAATTGACATGCGAGCCCTACCATGAGACTTAAAATAGCGATCCATAATATGTGCAGCATAATAATAAGTGCAGCATCCCCATTCTCCTGCAGCAAGCCTATTTTTGAAATATAATAAAACCTTTGTATTTATATAGAACATAATTGCTTCTTATCCCAACATCCCAACATCCCATCATAAAGCTTCTTATATTCAGATTACATTCTGCATTTTTCTTTAGAGAGATTCCTTGTTGTTTATCCAAACATAGATTCAGTGATTCGGCTTTTTTATCGCGTGCGAAAAAATATAATGGATGGTTTAATCGCCAATAACGATAAAAAATTGAAATATTGCGGTCAATAAAACGCCAGAGGCCAAAACTTAATTCTTTTCCCATTCGACGTTCGTTTTGGACAATCTGGACGTGATCCAAAGTGGCCAAACGGGAAAGGAAAATTCATGGGGTGCGGGGTTATATTACGCACGGAAGTTGTATTTATGTAAACCTTTCATAATGTAGATGTAATATCGTAAAATTTTATGGGCCCATGTGTGTGCGCTGAAGCTGTTGTTTAAAATAACTTTTATATGCCCGTGCAGGATGAAAAAGCTAAATATGTATGTATATTGTGTATATACGTAATTTATAAAGTATTTAGACACGTGCCTACGCTCCATTAAATAATATTGCATAGAAATATTGATGTGTGTTGTGTGTGTTTGAAACACAGTTAAGAGATACAATATTTATCTTCCTTGCCAGCTTTAATGTTATTTACATATATGAAATAAACAGCAGTTATTATCTGTTTCACAACTGTCGTCTAAAACCTGGTCTTAGCGTAAATGCAGAAGGAGTATTAGTCTAGGATGTCATGCTGAAATATGAATACATTTGTATACAAACGGAGAATTCATAACGGCAATTTGTTTAAAAGAGCCGTAATAAAGTTATAACTTATTCACCTTCATACCTCTCAGATCTTACATTATGTTCTTGAAAACGCATATACTTAATACTTATGAGCCCGTATTTTCATAACATTTATCAAATCCTGCTTAAAATCTGATGCAATGCAAACACTTTGCCTTATATTAAGGAAGTTTGAAAATTAGATTTCCTGCTGCATCGCTATCTTTAATAAATTAATATTCATTTGCTGTCTTACTTAAGAATAACGAAAAGAAAATGAGAAAATGTGTTGGAATATACGTTCGGGGGGATTAAACAACGGGTATTTATTCCGCAACAATGTGAAAAAATTAATTACGACCTTTCTGTTATTTGTTCTTGTAACTGCAGCGGTTTACCACTTCTCGGAAGTCAAGTATACGAATCCTAATGAACTCAGAAGTCGACCCGCAGCTTTCTGCAATGTACTTGCCATCCTGCTGCGTTATTGGATTTCATGTCTACGTTGGGAGGAATAAGTAAAATCCTTGAAGCATGTAATTCGTATTCTTGCTTTTAAATTATTAAAATTAGATAAGGGAAGCGTGTTTTCAGTAGAAATAAGAAAAATTCTGCCAAGAACCTGTGCGATGGTGACAAGCTTAATTGTTTTTCTCCATCAACTGAGCAATTTTCATTCTTCCTAGTAAACAAAAGCTATATTTACCAAGTGAGAGAAGCAGTAAAGGAGTTATAAATGCAAACAATGCAAAAATAGTATTTATTAAAATTGCCGGAAGCTAAATAAATATTAAAGAGTGGCGTTAAAAGAAGATTCATAGGACATTGCCAAGCGTTATAAGAAATAACGGGTATACTCATGTATAGAAAGTTTAGTTTCCGCTGCACACAGTACAACTTTGGTTTCATAAATGAAACACCTTGTTTATTACTAACACTTCATTTTTAGTGAATATTCTCAGAGAAAGAAATGTTTTGAAACGAAAAGCTTCATATTTAATTTAGACAAAGAAAAACGCAGCAAAATGTTTGTAAAAAGAAATTTTAAAAGAATTCGTCTACCATATTCTAGGGAAATATACAGAGCCTTCCATAATAAAATAAATAACATTAATTAAACTTGACAACGACTCTTTATAAACATAGAGCAGATGAGATAATGGGAAGTTTGGAATATGTTTGGAATACATTTCACCCTCGTATACACTACTTATGACAGCCGTTACTTTTTATTTTTCATTCCAAAGTGGATATTACGCTTGTTTTATTGTATTTCCGCAAAACTTAGTGCTTTTGACCACTTCATCTTCGTTTCTAGGTTAAGTGCGTAAGTAGACGTTGAAAATAATATTATCTACCATTAAAAATAAGAAGCTCGACACATTAAACGCTTTTCAAATGTGCGTTGTTTACACTAACCAGGACGAATTTCTAAGCTAGGTATAACCATTAGTTTATGGACATTTTATCGGAAGTATCCGTATCTGTTTCATATCTTGATAGGGTAAATGAAGAGGTAGGTTTCGATACTGCAGTAAGGCCTACAGAAACCTTTGGGTTTGTGGCTTATTCTGTATTGTTTCTTACTCTGTATATTTTAAAACTTAAAATATACAGAGTATCCCATAATACAATAACTTTAAAAAAACTATCTATAATGCTGTTTATAGCATTTAACCGGAATTTGAATTATACACTTAGCATTAGCAAGTAATATTTAGTATATAACCGATAATGTTCTTTACGAAGAGGTAGCGTAATACCTTCTTTGGTTTTGAGCTCTTTATAACAAAAGAGGAAAACATTTACGAACCAGCAACTCCACATAGAGAGTGAGGGAGGATAAATAATAAATCTTCACCTTCGGGTTGGCGGCTTATTGTGTAAGCTTTATTGCATTCTCGAAAATACGATACGGGTAATGCGTACACCGTTATACCTAACCCAGAAATTGGTCCTCTGGTTGGTGTAAACAACGCACATCTTAAAGCCCTTTAATGTGTCAAGCTCTTTATTTTCAGTGGTAGATAATATTATTTCCGACGTCTACTTATGCACTTAACCTAGAAACGAAGATGAAGTGGTCAAAAGCACTAAGTTTTGTGGAAAATACAATAAAACGAGCGTAATAGCCACTTTAGGATGGAGAATAAAAAGTAACGGCTGTCATAAGTCATAAGTAACGTGTACGTGGATGGAATCAGAATTACTCATATTTGGACACAGGTGGCACTATGTGCCAAAATCGGCATTACCAATTGTGGGTGGTATTCTTTAGTTGACGTTTGTCAACATTTTGGAGAAATTAATCCTGTCGTTTTGGGAGATGTTGAAAGTATGCAAAGTTTATATATTTATGGAATCATGGGAAAAGAACAATACCGGTTAGTGACTTAGTGGAACATATCAATTAAATGTCCCTGTACGCTATGTCCGTCGTAAGGAAGTAAAAATCTAAAAATCTAAAAAAAAGCATACACCCCAAAAAATAAAAATTAATTAATAACCATTATCACCATGTTATCGGAAAATCGCTTCTAGAATTGGGACAAATTGACAATTGCTGAGATTGCAGTGCATATCATCCAGTTCTTTGGATGAACCTGGTGTCACAAAAGACAATTTGGTGGTTTCTCCTATGCAACTTTGTATAAGAACAAATCGCTGCATTTTGTGGATATCGCCCCCGATGACATTGGAAATGCAATTGAAATGTCGATAATATCAAAAATTAACACAATAGGGAACAAAAATCGACCTGTTTCTTTTTCTAAAGCGCTAGTGTTTTCGTTCAAAAGTTAATGTAGAGGAAAAATTAATTTCTTAGGACATCACTGTATACATTTCCCGTCAACAAATATAAATGTTATACCATTTTGGGAACCCCTTCTAAAGGTACTGGCAAATCCCTTGCTATTTTAATAATTTAAACTCAGAGAGAAACACTAACATATATCGGAAAATATGTACGTCCTCCCAAGACCTTATCGTACCGTTTCCATAATTCAGCTATGATATCTCGACTACATATCATGGTTATCTCCCAACCAAATCCGACGCCATTCCGTGTTTGCTATGTCGAATGGATGTAGTATTTATGCTTCTCCCAGGACGAACGAGATGAATGCGAAATATGACATAGCTGTCGACAATCAGCGACAGCATCGAACGCCCTTACCGGCATCCCGAAATACACGTATAGAGGAATTGTCGAAAGATCATACGTTTGCAGAATGGAACATCTCAAACGAAGTTTATATATCTGCGGATGCACAGGTCGATAAGTATAAACGATGGAATCGCGATACAATGCCCCCGATATTATATCGTCGGGCTTTTTGAAAAATACTATCTTAAAGGGCGATAGGCTTCGTTAAGTGGGATGGTGGCGAAATGTACGGAACACGAAAATAAGTGAAGGTTGTTCTTTCCTTTGTCTAAGCAAAAAAAGGATGCATTGCCTTTAACGTCATAACGCTGAGTGCTTGATGCTTCAAGAATCTTTGTGTCCAAGTTTGAGATAATTGAATTTTATCATTAACGGGTTTTCTCCCATTCGTACCGTTTTCATTTTTGCAGCTTTTTCAGTTTTTACGTTGTATATCTTTATCGGAAGCTAGCTCTTTAGAAAGTAGCAATCAGCATTTAAAAACAGTACAAAAATTGTAACAAGTGTACTATTTAAATAAAGATATACACAGTGGTTAGAAATTCGCAGAAAATCGTCATGATTAATTTATTTATGTCATACAAGGCTATCAAAGTAGGAAGGTAGAAAGTTAATACAAGTCATTGGCTTACTGATGAACTTTACTGAAAATCAAAAATTCAATTTATTGACTTATTTCCATTAATTTAAGATACATTCGATTTAACTTTTAAATTTCATATCGTTAAGCCGGCAACATCAAAGCAATATCGCATCAGTTCCTCTTCTAATAAAATGCTAATGCATTGAGAAATGTCCCAGCAATATTGGACCTTCACCCCTTCGATTTAATCTACATAATCTGAGGCAGCGTCTGACTTTCACCCAGAATGTTGCAATCAGCGGACTTTCTTCTTTTATTGGCGATGGTCGTCAGCCAGCAAAGTTCATGAATAGTAATCAGTTTTAGAGAATATTTGACGCTATTGTGAAGGGATTACTAAAATCAACAAGGGAAGTCATGACAAATTTAATAAATTTCCATAATCGTTTTTTGCCCTTTTCACATCGCCGGCAAAACGGCGATTTTCCGCGTATAGCAGATATGAAAGACATGACACACGAAGCAGGATGTCGGCTTTCAATAAATGCGGGAAGCAGTAGAGAATGAAGGTAAATTGGCTATTTTCAAGTTCATAACTTGTTTTGAGTGGAACGAATTAGGCGGCTATACCGGCTTAATGAATAGGAAATTGTTGGAATACCAACCCTTATTTGAAAAGGACAGTTCTCGACGTGTTGTACACGCAGGAGGAATAATTACGTTAGGTTAGATGTAGCTATATGAAAGCTGCGTCAAATCCTTGACTGCAGAACTTTGCAAAAGTGAGCGTCCAGTTCGCTTTCAGTAACGGAACGGTATTTGTTCTATATGATGTGATGATGTAGCGAAAGTTTTGTGATCATTGCCTTCTGGATGCTTGGAATTCATTTTGCAAATATGTACGCTGATAGGATTTAAAGTTAAAATTCCTGGATACTGTTTTGCGTATAGAACACGTAAAAGTTTTTTATTCTGTGACCATGTGTTGAATATGAAGCAACCTTAATAAATCCCAAATTTACCTGAGAATGCTTCGAAAACGTGCGAGAGAATTTGAGTTCTACGTGCATGAAAAAGTTCAGGCTACATATTAAATTCCAGAAATTCCTGCCTTACGATCAGTTAAATCAATTAAATCAATCATAAACTGCTGCATGAATGAAATGCCTAACAGTAATTAAATCTAGACATTTGAGTTGGTGCTGAAACATTTATCTATCAATGAAAGGAAGGACTTTCACATGTACATTTATTTCCCACCAATCACGATATCATACAGGAAAAGTCAATACATTTCTCTGAGTCATGGACTTGCCGTCCATCAATAAATTTTTAATGGACATAAAATCTACTTCCAGGAAGCGATAATCCGGCTAGAGATTATTTGTGATCCAGTTTGATATTTAATTGAAATAACTTTTTAACTAATTTAAAATCATCTTCTTTTCAGATGATGGTATATCCCTAGAGGAAGAATATTCCGACAATGCCTTGGATCGACTGCTGCAGACTGCACAAAAGTGAGCAAAACAAACCCTCGCGACAGCTACACCTGCTAAATATAGAATTTGTGCGCTATGCCGCTAACTTTAGAGCAGTATTCAAACCCGATAGAATCCATTAATATACGTTTTTATTTTTGTTGTCGATTGTTGTTAAAATAAAATTTAAAGTACCTTCGTACGGATAGAATAAGGAGCGTTGTCCTTCGTTGGTAATCGTCAAAATGGTTTTATTAATCTTATTTTATCTGTACGTAATTTTTGGCTTATTTTATTTCTTTTCCCGTTAAACCATATTAAGTGTCAGACAGTTTAAACGAACTTGGCATATACATAAATATTTACGAATTCTTTTGTTTTCTTTCCATACGCAGCATTAAAAGTCTGCAATCCAAACGACAAGAGAAATCCGACGACAATGACAAAATGTAAGGATCACCATGCCACCTTAGATACGATAATCTTTTTTACAACACCAATTTCGATATCATCCTTCATTATCGTTCAGTTACCATCTTTCATATGACACATTTCCAGCTTTTTGTTGAAAAATAATGCTTTGAATGTAAAGATATGCGTACATATGTATAGTTGTTCCTTTGTTCACGTTGTTTCTTTTATTTCGGTGTCGTTTTGTTTTAAGGGTTTTGTTACCCTTAAGTATCATGCAATTACGTTCTAAAAAAATGTTTACTAAAAGGAAATTATATCTAATTTTTTCTACAACGCGATTTAGTCCATGCGCTCAGCATGTACAAATTAAATTCGGGTAAAAAATTTTTAAATTATGGGCCTTCCTCACCATGTTTACCACTTTTGTCAACAATAGTACAATTTTCCATTCTAAATAAATATACAAAATATGCGAAATTAAAATATGTAAATAACGCAAATTATATGCAGATGTACACAGACTTGCAAAATGCATATATTTCGGCCTCTAGTTATCAGTGATTCTGTACATTAACTTATATTTACGATTATTGCAATTTTATTTTATTACGTACGTTCCTGGTCGCCAATATCAAAAAATTCGTAACAAAATTTAAATTTTAAGTACGTCTACTAGAATGTCTGCTATCTTTATATGAAATTTAAAGCTTTACCTTGTAGGTACTAACAACAAACAAGGAAAGGCACCACTACATTTTAAAATTTTTATTCCAACTCTAATTCTCCTAAATCCCTTGCCCCTTGTTTTGTACATAATGTTCATTGACAGTGAAATGCACACATTATCAATAACATTTCGAGTATTTAAACTTAAAATTAATGTAAAACTTATTTATTATTTCTCATTTTTAAGGGGGAAGGCATTGTATATTGGGTATAAAATATAGTAACAAGCATGTTGGAGAGGGGGAGCAAGACAAACGTGTACGTTAAATTATGAAACAAATATCCATAAAATAAATCAACATAAATTTAGTACTTTTTTAGGCTTCCAGTAGAACCGCGTAATACCGAATCATAGAATATATAGTGCTTTTTAGAGTTCAAGAAGAAACCGCCTTTTATCGAACCAGCGTTGATTGGTGTAGCGTTAAACGGAGTCTTACTGTACATCTAAATCTATTTATAATATTTCGTCGTTCGGGTGGTTTTATTAATTTTTTATGTCTTAAGCATTTATTTATAATATTCGAAGGACCAATGTGAGATCTAGGCATAAAATTCTGAATTTTCATTTTTGTGTCCATAAATTGGTGATATTTAATTTATCATTTCGTATATATATATATATATGACTTTTGTACGATCGACTACCAACACTCGCAAAGCTGTGCCGATGAGCCGTAAACGGCGAAACGCATCCGCAGATGGCGGTGCTAGTAGTTTCGTATTGATCATTCATGTTATTAAATTGGTCTAATTTTGCGTTATAACTGGCTTTCAAAATTACATATTTCATCACTTTAACCGTATTTTCCACTTAGACATTACCCGGAGGGGTTGCGTATTAAAGGCAGTGACGGTGTTCATAAGAAAATATTTAATTCATTTAGTCGAAATTATTCGGAAATATGTATTGAAAAACGGCTCCATGAAATGTAAGTTGATAATGTGACCACGGTTGAGAAGACCATGTTAAAAGCTTTTTTGCTTCATTGGTTACTCACATCTGTTGACAAACTTGGCTCAAATCAATTGGCAAAGTTAAACCACCTTGCGCTTCCGCAAAAAATCTAGGTAAGGGATAAAAGTTCATATAAGGATTGCAAACAATATAGTGATATTCGCGTCATGCTTCTGGATTTTCGTTTATTTAATTTCTTTTTACACTTTAACCGAAAAAGGCACGTTCATCATTAATCCTTCATACACCTCATGATATCATACTTTCAGTATAGATGTCTGTGCACCTATTAGGTTCCAAGATGTAAGTGATCGTTTCTTGTACCCTTTTAACTCCTTGAAGTTAATCCCTTCAGTAGACGTATAGCTTTGTAGATGCCGAGCTCCATGTCTAGGTGTCTATAAAACGCCTCGATCATCATCATGAGATCGTTCTAATTTATTTTTTCAGACGTTCTTCCTTAATTTACCTTTTCAGACGAGCGTGCGTGAGAAGAGGAGGAAACTGTGATCATCGTCCTAACGATTGCTGTTACAACAGTTCCTGCAGGTGCAATCTATGGGGTTCGAACTGCAGGTGCCAACGTATGGGCCTCTTCCAGAAATGGGGCTAAAAAGACACGCAGTGAAAAAATTTCACGACAAATAAAAAACGGAAAAATGTTAGCCCGAAATAGTGGAGAGAATTAGTTACTTTCGCGTATTGTTTCGGTTACGGAATGGTTTTCTATTATAAACAACACTATTTTGGGCTAGAATTTTCCGAACCTACAACGACCTTGGCTATGAAAAAGGCTACTTTTCTTTAGTGAATTAATTTGAGGCTATTTCCGTTAGTGAAAAAAATACATTTCAAAAATTTATACTTTTCCCTATTTTATTTTACAATCTACCAACGACGAAAAATAACTATGTGCGGATAGTCATTTCCATTGTTAAAACAAATAAGTATGTAGCGGAGTAATTGGCGATTGGGAAAGATATTCCCGAAAAAAAAAAACATATCTTTAACATTCGCTGGATATCTCCTCGGTCAACCGCAGTCTTATTAGGGGTCACTCCAGCCACATCTCTAATCAGACGGCGGACCCATTGACTTCCCCTAGATTATGTACACGTAAAATACCAATAAAATAAGACATACATACATGCATAAATAAGAATGATAATACATTATAAACTGTAATTAATGTATGTTTGTATAGATGTACTGCTAAAATACGCGAGACGCTCGGGCAGACTAGCGCTAGTGACACTTATTATTTACATAGTCACACTTAGCGTTAGCTAAACGACGCCTCGTCGTAATATATACGACGTACATATGATGATAATATATACATAAATACATATGATAAATATATATTTATTATTATTGTTAGTGACTCATTCCTATATAATAAATATCTTTCTATGTGAAAAGGGTACAAGATTAAAATGATTCTGTCAATATTAAAATATATCAATTGGCCTAACGGTGTTTGTTTGTTTTTCCTCCAACTAATAAAATTCGATTAAAATCGTGAAAGTAATACAAAGCTTACTTCTTCACAGGTAAGTGTATTTCGTAAATATATTATTCTAAGAAACATTTAAGGAAATTATGAAAAATATGATTGTGTACAAAAGCTAATAAGATAGGAATAAGAAAAATGCTTCACACGGAGCCCCATTTAATGCGGTCGTGATTAAATTTGTCGCCCGCTTATTGTTATCTGCATGTGCTTTTTCGTTCTTTTTTTATTATTTTGTTCAGTTAAATATAATAGATTTTACATTCAATGAAGATGCTCATACATACACTACCCGACAAAAACATAGACGCGGTATCGTTTTTATTTACGAAACAATGTTTATAGACATTATATAAAATGTAAATGGGGGTTATTAATACTTGTTATGTAAATAGTCCATTTATAGATATTTCTGGGTATTTATTGCTTTATGAGGGGTAATTGAGATTTTCCCAGATCAAAATAGGAATCTTAAATGCGACAAAAATTTAGACCCTGTGCATTTATTCCATTACTATAAGCAAAAATGTTTTAATTTGATCCTTCTCTTTATATGCAGCGGTTGTGCTGGTAAAGTGTACACATTTCACCACGAGAAATTATATTTTATAAAGTGTTTGCAATATGGGTAGAAAAAAGCAATTATCCTTGATAGAAAGGGGTAAAGTTCTAGCCTGGCACCAAGATGGTGTTAGTAAGAAGGAAATTCCTCGTCGCTTACGAAGAAGCGATCATTGCGTTAGAAATTTCCTAAAAGATCCGGAAAATTACGGCAAACCAAAAGGCCAGGGGCGACCGAAAGCTGTAAGTGAGCGGGATAAACGCATGATATTGCGGTGTGCATCCGATTCTTCTGCGTCGGCGAGAGTTATTGCAGAACAGGCGGGGGTACAAACGCACGTGCGTAATGTTCACAGGATCTTAAAGGCGTCACCGGTAATATCGCGGAAGAAAATGTTGAGAAAACCGCCACTTTCGGCGAAACACAAAGAAGCGAGGTTGAGATTTGCCGAAGAACACGTATCCTGGAAGAAACAATGGGAAAAAGTTATATTTTCCGATGAGAAACGTTTTAATTTGGACGGACCGGATGGGTACTCGCATTATTACCATGATCTGAGAAAGGAACCAAAAGTGAAAATGACCAGACAATTAGGGGGTGGATCTGTGATGATATGGGAAGCGATTGGATTCCGCGATAAAAGTGAGATAGTGTTTTGCACGAACAAAATGACATCTGTGACGTATAAAGACTTATTGCGTGACAATCTTCTACGTTTTGGAAACCAATGGGCCGGGCGCAATTTTGTTTTTCAGCAAGATAACGCGCCAATTCATAAAGCAAAAACCATTACTGAATGGTTTAAAGAGAAAAAGATTAAAACTTTACAGTTGCCGATACGGTCACCAGTCTTAAACATTATTGAAAACATGTGAGGTGAATTGTCACGTCGCGTTTATGGCGGAGGCCGTCAATATTTCACGGTACAGGAACTGAAAACTTCAATAGTGACTGGATGGCTGAATATCCCTCAAAATTATGTGTTAAATTTATATAAATCTATTAATAACAGACTATTATAATAATAATAATAATAATAATAATAATAGTCTTTACTGTCCAACAGTTAATACCATTTACAGGACAAAATAAATACAACAAAACAAAAAAAAGAAAACAAGATAAGGTGCTAATTAGGTTAAACAACTAGTCCAGATAGAATAAACTAAAATATAAACATAGCTCAAGGATTACATTAATACCAGAAACGGTGATTAGCTAGGCGTTTAAAAAATCATTGCAGCAATCGTTAAAATTTCTCGTCATGTGATACACAGGCGATCCAAGTAACATGTTGGTCCGGGCTCTAGGAACACTTAACAAAGTACATGAGCGAGTGTTACGTAAAGGTACATTGAAATTAAATTGCGAGAGTAGGCATGGTGTATCGATTCTACTATTAAGTAGCTTTAGCAAAAACATAGCACTATATCTCTTACGTCTTTCCGAAAGTGACATAAAATCATGTTGCGACAAGAGAGTTAAATAGTCAGAACCTCGCTCAGGATAAGTGCCAGATACTCTAAATGTTAAATATTTTAGAAATCTTTTTTGAACCTTCTCAATCTTGAGTTGTTGATAGGTGTAATGAGGATACCAAACCAAAGAGGCATATTCCAGTTTGCTCTGAACCAAAGAGAAATAAAGAGTTTTAATTGCTAGGAGATTATTAAAGTTACGACAAGATCTTATAACAAACCCAAGCGATCGAGAAGCTGATAAACACATTTCAGAAACATGGTCAGAAAAGTTTAGACGAGAATCAAAAACTACTATTGGAAGTGATTAAGAACAATGGAGGATCTACGCATTACTGATCACTCATTTGTTTATTTTTGTTTTACATTTGCAACAGAGCGTCTAAATTTTTGTCGCAGAAATTGTTTAAACATTGGAGTAATAATTTATTATTTAGTTCATATATTACTGGAGGAGATATTTTTAAGTTTATTTTACTTTTATGAATAAAAACTTAATTAGATATCTTGCTAGTTTCGCAAAGAAATCTTGTAACCCTTAAAACCCGTAAAACATCTTACCGCGTCTAAGTTTTTGTCGGGGAGTGTAAGCATGTACAAGGTGTACGGTTTCCGAGATGGCTAATATGCCAAAACGAGAATATCGTATACGTTTCCCAAACTGGAAACATCCTAGCGGAAATGTATTTCGAAGACTGGATGGTCGTCTCTGTGAAATTAATTTATTCAATGCAAGAAGAAAAAATTAATATAGATTTACAAAAAGAAACGAACAAAATAGTAATACATGCATATTATGTTAAGTTCAGCCGCTCTTTCCACCATCTTCACCAACACAATCTTATATAGGATTCAAGTAAATGACGATTTTTTCAGACGTATTTGTTAGAGCCATGAGCCTGTGATTACCAATGATGGTGTATTGGGCATAGGAAAATCCGTCGGAATTTCGAGAATATAATCACCGAAGAAAGTTTTACGTTTGGCCAAGCATCCAAATCTACCAAATCTTCTTAGTGTCAATGTCTCAATGTATTGGAACATGTTATCGACGAGACACTATTGAACCTGCGCCACAACAGGATTTACATGCGTGATGAGGCATGAAGAGAACGATTGGATGAGCACTTCTTAAACAGATGGAGTGGTCGCGGTGGTTCTAGCTTATGGCCCCGATCTTAATGCTTCCGAGTTTTTGGTTTGGAGTTTTATTGAAAGGAGACAGAATTAACGCAAATTATATCGGAAAAGTTCGAATGATACCTCGTCACTACAACTATGCTTAGAAACAGAAGAATTTCAATTCTAACAACGTTGGAAAAAATTGATTTACTACCAGATAAATATCCAAAAATGTATCAATTATGTCTGTAATTCAACGTTTCTTTCAATATGTATTATTTTGAGAATAAATAATTTCGAGAACAATACAAATACAATCCAATACCTACCATTACAATAGCATGTACTACGGAACGCAGTGTACCGTCGCATATAGCTTTATACACTCCTTGTATAGTTGGTCGTTCGATCTTGGCAGTCACGTAACCAATTTTCAAATCAAATCGATACTAGTTCACAGTCAGTTGACATATTAGGAAATTGTACTTCCGTTTCACTTGTTATTTTAAATATAGTTGGCAGCTTTATATAATCTCAACCCAAGAACTTTACTCTTTAACTAGGTTTTCTAAATGGTTTTAAAGGATTTAAACGTGAATAGATGTAAAATTAATTTTTATTACGAATTTTATGTATCGGGTATATAAATATAAATATTTATAATTCGCTCGATATTCTTAATTATTTATAAAATTATGGGGGAAAAAAACAAGAAAGATAGTTTACTATTTCTTCATAGCAAGGCAAGAAAGAAAAGAACTTTTAGATTAAAAAAGCAGCAAATCATTCTAAAATTTTAGAGATTATAGTGAATTGTCGAACAATAGATTTACATCTTCAATCTTTGGAGAAGTAGACTCTAGCTAATGCAAGAAACCTTTCGATATATTGCCCGAAACTCCAAGGAATACTCAATCCAACTAACTAAATTCGAATCATTATAATGTACAATAATCTCAAATTATATGTCTCGGAAACTAAGATAGATAGGTATAGGGAATATTGATGAAAGTTGATACGAATAAGGCATATAAAATCGTGACGATATACAGAGAGTTAAAACACTAAACTTGTATTGTGAGCACTAGAAACTGAATAGTCTGTATGCGTGAATATAATATTCAGCTTGTCATTAATTTATTATTGTTAGCGTGATTGAAAATAACACCCTCGGTTTTCTCAAGATTTTAATGTCCTTTTCTATTTTACATTAAATTCACAACCAAATAAGCAAGAAAACTGAACTTTACGTTTTAACGATAAAATATATACTACTGCTATCACTATCTTCCCCCTTCCCGCTGGGTGGTCACGCCGTATGCACTCTATTATTTAATCATTTAATCATCTAATATGTGGTTTTTTTAATATATTGTTTTTATATCATATATGAGGTATTGTTAAATAAAGAAATTTAAGTGATCGTAAATTTAAAAGCCTGGTTACATTAAATGTGTATCGTAGTTGGTCGCGATTAATATTTAACAAAATCTACTGGTAACAAAGGAGCGAATAGACGCCAAGACAATCGATCCTTTTTAAGTCGATTCGCCTTTGAGAAAAGACGAATTTCGCTGAGCGATTTATTTAAAAAGTAATTTCAAGTGCTGTGGCGTTAACAATTTATTTCAAGAGCAAAGTTAATTCAAGTTCTAACATTTGAAAAAACGCGCGATAATTATCAAAGCTCTGTGGCAAATAATTAAAACAAGTCAATTACATGATAATAGCCAAGCCAAAATACTTTAAAATCCAATATCGTCGGAATTAGAATAAACTTTCTTGAAATGTGTTATGCGGTCTCACCTGCAAGCTGTAATTCGATGGAAAATTATGCGGGTTGGTAGAGGAGCAAAAGTGGCAATGGCAAATCTTGTCTTTGTACGGTAAGTGTGGCAATATCCTTTTAGTTCGGAATTTCATTTTGAATTTAAAATGAACGGAATATAAAAACGTACTCTTATTGAATGCACCGAAATAAAGCTCCGTTTGTAATAGCAATGGTTAATAGCGCTTGCTTTTATCTATTTATTAATTGTCTGCGTAATGCATGTAAGATTGTCAGCTTGTAATTTTGTAATTTAATTCTAGTAATTTAGGAAATGTTGTTTTTTCCTAAAGCTAAGTTCAACACAGTAATCTAAATTATTTACTCTTTATCCGTTGCAAACCGCGACTTGTTACAAAAAAAGTGCTTTAAAACTGTGATTTGTAATAGAATACGGCTTGTAAAAGGAAAGTGCTTTTTAGATAGCCCATTCGAAGGCTCTTTTTTAGGTTTTTAAAATTCTCTTTTTACTAAAGTGTTTTGTTACTATCTACGTACCTTATCTTTCTACATTTATCTATTATAAAAGTAAATTTCCTGTAATGTAAATAGGTTTATTTATAATGTTATTTTACGATATAGGCAGAACTAGTTATAACTAGAGTGGGCAAATTCGGGTGCGCACAATCGGCGTATTAATGTGTCATTTCCACAATTATTTTCTTTCGTAGTCTTCTTTTTACAGTTTTTCTAGATCTTATTCTGTCACATCTTCATTGCTTCTTCATCGTAGAAATTTAGTTTAGTTTTTCTAAGTCCGTTTCTTATAACTTGTTCGTGTGAAGCTCCTTTTAATAATTAACCAGATTTTTGAAAGGTTTGATCATAAAATGCCGATTTGATAACGTAAATATTTAATGGTTGTGGAAAAATAATATAATTTTTTTCAAAATTTAAATATCGTGATATATTGTTGCATTCAGAAAAATGAATCCCCTCGTAAATAGTCCAAAATAATAATGAATCAAATAGATTTAAAATGACGACCAGCACTACTAGCATTATTAATGCTGGCTGTCATTTGAATTTTTTCTTGTATAACCCAAAAAAAATTTATTGTGACTGTAGATGTGTTATTCCATACAATTTGAGAATTGCTCCTTGGATCTTATGGCCACCATTATTTGTTTAGACGGTCAGAGAATAGTCAGAAACGCTGTATGTCTAGAATCTTTAATGTAAATCAATAAGTTTTATACAATTCGACACGTATTTACAGAAACCTTGTATACACCATGAAATAATGAAGCGTATTTTCTACGTCAAAATATTTTCTATTTTTCATATCTATAATTGCACTATCGCAACAAATTACAGTTATAACGGACTCTGAGAGCGTAGAAATTTTGTACATTATCTCCACACTTATGTAAGAAAACAAGAAAGTGGATTGGTAACGGAACACAAAAAGAACATTCTGTATAACCGAAAGTACTTTACAGCTTATAATCTAAATCCGTTATAGCCGGAATCTACTGCATTATCTTCCTTGTAGCAGCTAATATCCAAAGAATAAAGGATGAAATTGAAAAGCTGTTTGTTTGATATAGGACAACGCGCTCTAATGCCGTTTCTTGAAAATGGGAAATGTAATCCACGTTGGCATACTAAAATTTAGGTTGGAACTTTCTTCTTTATCTTTGGTTTATTTTATTCGTACACGTACGAGGATATTTGTAACCAACATAGCCCGACACGAAATTGTATTATGTACCGTTCCAGAGTGATTTCAAAGAGGAGGCACCGGTCAATGACTTCCATTCAAGGTTAAGCTACATTCATTACATATCCGTACGAAATTCAAAAAAAGTTGGCGGATTTCCTACACATACGTACAGGGTGAGTTTGGTGAAATTCGAACAGAGATGAAATTGAAATTTGCCGTATATTGACGTTTATAGTTATTATGACTACATAGTCTAAGATATAATACAAGTGTTAAAAGAGAGTAAGTAACTTACCAGAAAAACAAGAGCATTTTTGACACGTGCATTGTACAATACTTTTTCTACATACACAGTTCTTTTTACGCTGAAAAGCTATGAGATTTCGATAATTCGTTTCATAAGTTAAAAATTAACAATGTCAATTTTTGCCGGAATCAGTAACATAAAAGCTTCTTTGATGCAAAGCTGAAAACTCCAAGAAGGACACTCACTGCTCTAGCGAGTAAAGAGTTTAAGATATTGCCCGTTAAAGAAACAGAGAGGCTTCGCAAAAGTCTCAAATTATCAAAACTATACAGGGGATATTGGAGAAAATTGACATGAATTGAAGGCCAACATATCGTTGAACAACATTTTATGTTGTGCATCTCAATATTTGTCGATTTAAAAACTCTTTGTCTAAATTGCTAAAAAAAAAAAAGAATTATCTTCCGCACACTCGCTAGGTGGACACAGTGTA
>LR737381.1:28669387-28695776 GCA_902655005.2 Marronus borbonicus | reverse complement strand
GTATATTTGTATGTCAAATTTTAATTTCACATTTGAAGAATAAATAATATTTTCCAAACGGTTGAATTACGCTCTGTATACATACAGTACAAGAATACGTAAGGCAATCTTCATGGTACCGAACGTCCGTAAAGAACATGGCGAAATAAAAGAACACGATGACAGCGATAGGCACTATTAAATCCCATTCAACGTGCGTCATCTCCGGAGCCGATTGTTTCCCGTTTCTTCTGTTTTCTTTGTAGGCCGAATTCGCATTCGTGAGTAAGCTGTTTATCAACGCCTAATGCTCGTAATTGAATGCTTCGCTTTCGTGGTTCGCCGAATTTCCTTCTTCGCATTGTAACGAAATTGAATTTGACGTCATGAAGATAGCACAACGAGTTTATATATTTATGGGACCTTAATTTGATTTTATCCGAAAACGCGCCTAGATCTGGAAGACTCAAAAATGCCCACTAGTAGCTCAAGAAAATGATGTCTGAATCGTAATGTCAAGAAAGTCTGTCGAACTTTGAAAAGACGTCACTATCATGCTTGCAAAATAAGTTCAGGAAGACGATTAGGACAGAAGAGTGAAATTTTGCGACAGGATAATGATGCGACTTGCTAATAATGATTTTTCAACTGGACCCGTTTTTCTGACGAAGCAACATTTGAGTTTAATGGTTCTGTAAATCAGCAGAATATGAGATATTGAGCAGATGAAGATACGAGCCAATCACATGCAGTATCCTTAGAAGGGCGATGTTTGTGCCGCAATAATGCTTATTCGTATTAAGGAAACTCCTCACTTATCCTCACTTGACATTTAAAATTTTTTGGCTACCCCCATCCTTCGGGTGTGTGGAGTTTGTGGGTATTTGTGGTTAGATAATAGACTCTGTAAGCCCATTGTGTTCCTATAAATTCCAGTCTTACATTTCAAAGTATTTAACTTTCTTAATAGCATTTTAGCAAAAATTTTAACGTAGTGTTAGTATTTCATAGAATTAATTAATTAGGAAGAGCTTCATTTGTATTGCATTTGTAGACTGCAGATACTTTTACAAACCTTCCTTTTAAATCCCAAATAAAAAGTAGGTATCAATACAACACTGAACAATAAATTCCGTAAAACTTTTCTTATTAGATCATTTACATCAAATTTACTTAATTAACGTTGCTAAAGCTAATAACATTCGGAAGCTTTTTGTTCATTTGAAGTTTTCCTTTTTGCTAGACTGCAGTCGTTCATCACTGCCATCGTTTGCGCGATGAGGCACTTGTTCGTTTTCCATTAGGTATATTTTTTTCCAAACGGTTCTGTAGCCGGATAATCCATTACGTTCGAAACTTTATCATTGTCGCTTCAGAAACATTATTTACAATTTTCTCGATCATTAAAGAACTGTGCGCTTTTAGAAGTGATTCTATCCATTTCGTCCGCAGTAATTATTGCTCTCGCCCATTTATTTTAGATCTAAATGTGGGGCGGGAACATTCCGTAGAAAAATACCCGGTTGGTCATTTCTGCTTTTGTAAACGTTAGGTTGACTAAATATTACCTTAGCGCTAATTTGTATGCAAATTTCGTAAATTGTGTATTTAGTCATTCGGCTACCGTACCGTTTAACCTTTATCGACGAAAGGCTATGCAAAAAAAAAATAAAATAAAAGCTACGATTATGCTCGATACTGAATTGCCGACGTTTTTATCTTATTTTTCAACGTTTTCTCTTTGGTTCTTTGAAAAAGTGTAAAAGGAATTTTGCTTCCATGAGAAGCCACCAAGAAGAAGAAAACACCAATGTAGCTCCCTATTGAGAACAAACATTATTTATAAATTGATGGGAGAATCTAGTCGAGAACCAAACTTATATAAATATAAGGCTGTTTCTTTTTATTGCCATTATAATTGTTAAAAAAATCTATCTATCTACAAGCCAATCGACAATGAAAGTCTGATGAAGTTCATCCTGGAGATCTTAAGGCGAAATTAAAGTGGATCTTGTAATTTAAGACTTCGCAGCTCTATATTTTTTTTTTTTGTTTTTTAGTTCCTGTTTGTTATTAAAAGATCATTGTTACGCGTTGTATAGAAATTTCAAATTTTGGATTTGTTTGATAGAGCACCTCCTACTGAATAAAAGCTCTGAAAGATAATGTAAAAGTTTTAATAAAGTATAGTTTGGATCGGCCTAAGCCAGCTATTTCGGGTGAGCGGGTGAACCGTCGAACAGATTATTTTGTTGTTAGAATTTAGAACTTGAAGTGCGGTAATTTAATATAAAGCTTCATACACCTTTTGTCACCGATACTACATTCTTTCCTTTCTATATAAGACTCTTGCGTTTAATCGTTACTCCTTTATACATGCATTTTCCAAATCTCCTACGTAATGAAGGTAGAATCTTCTTCCGGGATTGTGTCCATTCTAACAGCTACCCCAATGGTGAACATTGATCATTATACACCACATATAGCAAAACCCGGAAGATGATTCTATGAAATTACACAATCTTTTTTTAAGAATATTTTTTTTGATTTGATTTTTTGATTTTGATTTTTGATTTGAATTTTCAATGCACTTACCTTAAATACAATCGCGTCATTAACATTGTGCCAAATTCGATGTAAACATGACCGCGCTTTTTCCACTTGCGGTTTGCGCTATTGGAATGTTTTTCGCCTTTTGATCGTTTCCGAATCAATAAATTTTTATTGCACCTCACACGAGATCTGTCGTTCGAAGTCTTGATATTTTGAAATAAACTTATGGGTCTTAATCGCCAAGCAATCATTTTGACGAATATTTCTTCAGACATACTTGCTGATTGCGTAATGTTTTCATTCGACATTACCAGCCTCTCTGCATGCCTGCGGTCTGGCACCGATTTTGCGAATCGCATATACTTATAATTTTACTGTGTAGAAGATATAAATAAAGATTCAATTTATGTCAGAAACCGTTGCAACTGAGAAACGATTTTCTGCAAACACAAAGGCACTTTTCGACTGAAGTTGCATCACTCGTGAAATAGGAACTGGACATAACATACATAAATATAACAACGTCGACATTTATTACTTGGGTTGAGGTCTCGTCCTTATTAAATTTTCGAGTTGAAAGACTTCATTATTTACTTAAAAATAAGTATTTTTTAATGTACAGTAATAACTTAAAATAAAAGCAGATAAAATAAATTACGGTAATCTTAGAAAAGATGTGATAAAAACACGTTATAAGTTATTTCGTAAATCCTGAAATAAATTACTCTGTCAAAGTCCTATATTATAGCTATCAAAACTTCGTAATAACAATGAAATTAACTTCCATGGAGTGTCAAAAAGTCTCCGCGCGAATAAAGGCACAATAGCAGCTAATCCAATTTTTATTATTCTTCGTAAATCCCCAGTTGATTGATCGTAAATTTTTATTATTTCATCTGGCACACAGAAATAATACGTTTTCACACCTTGTATGTTATCCTGCAATTCTTTTCTAAAGGTATGCACAATTCACAGTTGATTTTCTACAATTCCCAAACACATAAAGAAAATAACTATGTAGACTGTAACGATATTAAATATCTAATTTGTTTCTTAAACGAAACAGAACGCAAACTATCAAACCTAAAGGATCTGCTCGTTTTAGATCTATTAGATTGCATACGTAGTCCAAAATAATGCAATTTCTGCCGATTTCAAATATTTATCTTTCCGTTCTGAAGCCTAATTTAATTCTTTCAGTTAACGCTATAAATATTTGAAATTCTGGCACTACTGCATACTATCCACTCTTTCAATTCAATATTTCAAAGCGAATCGTTAACTTTTGCAAATATTTTGTGGAAATATGTACCCAAGTAAATTTGTTACATTACTTACTTTGTCATTTCGTCAACTTAAAGTAAATTTTGAAACAGATACAAAACTCAATTATTTATAAAGGTAAACAAAAAAAACGTAGGCTGCAATATGAAAGGTAAGAATAACTTCAACAGACCCGTTTACAAGATATTTTTAGATAGCGGTAAACATGCACGTGAAAGTCGTACTGACCTAGATATCTTAAGAATGTCAATAACTATATCAGTATGACACAATCACGGCTTAATAGATGTACGACATACTACCACTAAGTAATTCAATTGCAGGGTCAAGGGAATTGACAAATCGCTCCATTAGCTTAACGATATTATGTCACCTAATTGAAGAAATTACATCGTGAAGACATTACCACGTCACTCATTTACTCGGTAACCTAATATGTAGTCAGACGTCTTCGTTCGAGAAATGTTGACATTAACATATGCACGTATGTATATATTCATTAGCAATGAACAAGTAGTATGTACACTTAAGCTGGATTATCAAAACGAAGTTAATATTATTAATTATTTTGAATATACAAGGGCATCAAAATTAATGGATTAACGGATCACTATTGGTTCTACGAAATCTATTAAATTGGCAAACTACTATCGTTTTTGAAGCTGGTTAATATGAGGTTAGCAGAAAAAACGATTCAATATCGCATTTACTATTTTCTTAAATAGAACAACACCTTGTATATTTTCATAATGTTTTCATCCTTTAAGCTTAAGCTTAGTGACCTTAGTCATTTGCAAACGCGCAAACGAGAGTTAATTTATTTACAATTTGTAGTATTGGGCAGTAGTGTTTATTTAGAAATCGACTTTTGAAAAATTTGAAATTTTCAAAATTCAGCATTCCTGAAAACGATATTTTGAAATTCGACTTTTTACAAACAAAAAGGAACTATATACTGTAAGTAAAGGATGTTTCCGAAATTTTCACATTTCTCCGAACTCTCCGAACTGTTAAGGCTTCTTAACATTTTAGTTTTGTTTTTATGGCAACAAATTCGTTAGTTTCATTTATTGTACTTTCTAAAATCATAATTCCATTGTTTTTTTCCTTTTTTTTTTCTTGTAAAATTGCATTAAATCAAATAATCCCAAGTTCGGCAAGCGCTTAAGGAAAAGGTTGAATTGTAATGGGGAATAATTTTAGAAACACACGTACATATACCCGTTTTATTCTCCACTGTTTTTTTTCTCAAAAACATCAGTAATTTGTTTTGGTTTAATACGAAGATAATTTGGAACTTTCAAGCCTCAACATGATGAAATTCTGGTATTGCGCTTGCGTTAAAAGATATTTTTGAAAATGTTTGAAAATGCTTTACAGTCGTTTGTGTCAATCTATACTGGCGCTTTTGTAAAAATCGAAAAAGGTGAATATCAAGCCAACACTGTGTTCTTGTATTTGCAATACGTCTACGCAAATTAAAGCCGATATGGACGCTGATTACCAGGACCCGGCATCATCATTTGCCACAGTTACATTTTGGCCAGCTGAATTTAAACGTGGTCGTACCAGTTTGGTTGATGATGAACGTTCGGGACAGCCAAACATTGCAACCATTACCGATAATAACAATAAAAGTTTGCCGTTTCTTGTAAAATTGCATCAAATCAAATAATCCCAAGTTCGGCAAGCGCTTATATTAGAAATCACGAGGCTAGACAAACAACCACCTTATTCAAGCCTTTCTAAAGCCAGTGTAGTAAGTGGTTTCGTTGGATTCACATTTCGATCGCTTTTCAAAAAAAATTAAACGAAATCAAGACCTCATTAAAACAGATGATGAGGTTATTAAGGTATTCAATAATATTTATCATAACATATAATAAATGCATTCGTTCTCTATTAAGCGTAGATTGAGTTACACGGCAAACCTTCCTATCTAACATGTTTATAAAGTTATTACGCGAGGTCAGGGTATTTGTACAAGGCACATAAATACAGTATTTACTACATACATAGATATAAGGAGATTAGAAAGTTGTATAGCTACGCGTGCTCCGTCTTGAAATATACACAATACCTATCTAGAAGTAAATGTAGCCTAGGTGCATGCACTTTTAAATGTTGAGGTCTTTCAGTGAAGTTATGTTAATCTGGAATTCTTATAGGCATTAAGGGAATTTAGTTCTCAGATTTTTTCATTGTTAGTCGTATATTAATCGTTTCCTTAATATGTGTGTACCGTTCTGTAACATATACGATACACCGATATAATTGAAAGGAAACCTATTTAACCTTGCCTCTTTATGATTATAATTTTCTCTTTGGTAGGCTTTACTTTGAAATTCTACAAAATTTAAAAGTGTTAAATAAACTAATTTAGAACGTTAAACAAATCTTCATTGCATACGAATGCATCGGGAATGTATCGTCATCATAGCTCGCATTTATTGCAGTAAACAGGAAATTTTAGTCATTATATATCAGTGCATGGATGGAAGATAATTCTCTTCCTGAGCAATTTAGAGAAAAGATTTTCAAATATTTTTCCTATTATTCCTATTATTATTGGATGTTGTTGATGCGATGTATAGAGAAATAACAACGTATATTTATAGTAACAAGAACATATTGGCGCTAATTCAAAGTATCAATTAGAAATGCTTTTTGAAAGAACCTCGTGCATTACAGCAACGATATAAACATCTGAAATTAATTAGCGTTGCGGATTGCACCATATGATACGAGTAAGGTTTGTTTAACATTCTATGCAACTTCTGCGCGTTTAGTTTTACATGTTGGCAAGCTACTTGAATTGATTGATTGAAATTCGGTTTGTTCTGTATTGCGCCATGCCACCGCTTTTATAATGTTACGTGTATTTCTATCCATTTCCAAATTCGAATCAGTTTGATCGCTTAAATAAAATAAAATGATTAGAAGTAGCGCAATTTCGCTGGCACTAGTATTATGAAAGGTGTAACAAGAAAATGCAGTAGTTTACGAAAATGATCGATTAACCTATTTCCGCGTATTTGTCACACATTACGTACGCTCCTTCCGTTTTCCCGTTGCACAGGCTTGTAAATTGCTCACGTGGGTAATTATTTCATGGAATTCGGTTCGATAAACAGGTAGCGGTAATTCCAGCCTAATGTCAACTGTACGTTTTATGTTTCTGTTAGATTTACACAGCGAAAGACGCTACGGCGATACTTTTTCATCACAAATTTCATGAGAGTAATTTGCTTTATCGAAATTTACAGTGTTCTGCGATTTGATACTTGTCAAATAAATATATTTTTTAAAGTAATACAGCGGAAAACTTGAGTTAAATTAGTGCGTTGGCTTGTATAAATAATATTCCAAGATGTCAAAATGCCTACTTTTTCTTAGAGTTCTTTCAGCGTTAAAATCCCATTGATTTTGCTGCCGTGGAGACACATGTCATCAATTATATACATATATATAAACGTTTTAAGGCCATAGCTGTGTAATTTCTTTCCACTGCTTACTATCTCTTATCTTAATTCTGCAATTTGTTATTTGCTTCTTCTCCTTCAAATCTCCTCCAAATGTACGTATGTAGCTATTAAATCAGATTTGGCGTATATATTAAGAACGTAAAAGGTTGAATTGTAATGAGGAATAATTTTAGGAACATACATACATATACCCGTTTTATTTTCCATTTTTTTTTCTCAAAAACATCGGTAATTTGTTTCGGTTTAATACGAAGATAATTTGGAACTTTCAAGCCTCAACATGATGAAATTCTGGTATTGCGCAAGTGTTAAAAGATATTTTTGAAAATGTTAGTCATGTTCAACGCTCATTTATTGTTTTAAAGTCGTTTGTGTCAATCTATACTGGCGCTTTTGTAAAAATCGAAAAAAGTGAATATCAAGCCAACACTGTGTTCTTGTATTTGCAATACGTCTACGCCGATATGGACGCTGATTACCAGGACCCGGCATCATCATTTGCCACAGTTACATTTTGGACGACTGAATTTAAACGTGGTCGTACCAGTTTGGTTGATGATGAACGTTCGGGACAGCCAAACATTGCAACCATTACCGATAATAACAATAAAAGTTTGCAAAATGGTGCTAGAGAGCCGTCAAAATGCGTTTAGAGAGATAGCAGAGACTGTAGGCATCTCGAAAGAACGTGTTTGGGGCGTACTACGCATCATTACTTGACAAATTGAAGGAGATTATGAAGGAGATGAAGGCGAAAACGGCCGCATTTGGAAAACAGGAAGCTTTGTTCCACCAAGACAATGCACTATCTCACACTTCAGTGGTCACAAGGGCAAAAATTCATGAATTGAGGTCAGAATTAAAAGAGCTCTAACTCTATTCACCAGATTTGGCCCCCAGCAACTTCTATCTGTTTGAAGTTTGAACCTTCGAACGGAGGGCGGAGATTTTCATCGAATGAGGATATCATAACATTCGCAAAGACGTATTTTGCAGAGCAAGATGTCAACTACTATTTAGATCTGAGTATCGCTAGAAATTGTCCCTGGACTTACAAGGATTGAAAATATTACTTTAAAATCTGAAGAATAAAGTTTTAAAAGACATTGAAGAATAAAACTCTATTAACTATTAATTAATGTACTTTTGTAGTTATTGGTGTCCTAATTGATTCTGATCATGCTGATTTGTTACACCTATTTAAATTATTTTTGAATGTTTGGACGTTTAGCACGTAAGGTTAAGGTACGAAGAATTTGTTTTTGCATATTCCTAAATCTAACGAATTTCGTGTTTGCTGTCTACCTCATAGCGTGGCATCGTTTGACAATAAATTGATTTCCACTCAATATTGAGTGTTGTAGGAGGTATAACTTCTAAATGAGAAAAATAATTACCGCAGAACTATAAATTCATCACTTCTAAATACAACATTAACACTTTTTAAAATAAGGTATTGTGTGCACTTTAACACCGGAAACGGATGTTCCCGAAAAAGAAGTTGAAGCAGTTTTAGAGTTGATTCCAAATGTTTGTGTGGATAAGCGTTGCTAAACTTGTATTATAGGTAATTTCTGTTAAATGTGTTTGAAATATTAACAGATCCTGGATAGGAAGTTAATACCAAAACACAGATATTAACTACTGCTTGTACCGGTAATGTATTCGCGTATGTAGTTACAATCGAAGCAAATCGGAACGAGTCTTCGCACGAAGAACTCATAGCAGTTAGAGAAGTCAACATCTACGTTGCTGAGGTAGTGGCCTCAACATCGGACAACGTTTGGCCCCCTACTACTTATTATTCGAAACAGCACCGGTGACGTGCCCCGGCAAGGTGTATCTCCATTATTCGAACGCTCTCTCGCTAAAACTGGTTTCGACTCAATCCGTACACTCGCCACTCGTCTGTGTGCCACTGCATGTGCACACGACGTTTTTTTAAAGTTCCATCATCAGGAGGCACGCGATAATCGCTCCTCCATTACAATTTCATACCTACTTAATACTTACCTGCATTGTGGAGTGAGGAAACGAATCGATTCGGTCATTACCAAGAGTATCCGACGAAAGCGGAAATAAAAAAGCAAGCAGGAGAAATTCAGAAGCAAATCGCGGTTAAAATCACAGTGTGCTGGTAGTGTCTCTCCCTCCTGTGTTTCTGTGTCGACGTAATACGCGCGCGATCCGGAGTTGTCTGTGTCGCGCGGGACGCGAACAAAAGAAAAACGACGGAGCGTACGATTCGCGGTCGCTCAATTAAGCGGGAAGTTTAAAATCGATGAACACGCGCGTGATGTGGCAGGACATATTATTATAATATTGATTTTCACCTTCGCGTATTCGATCTAATACTTCAAGTAATATTGTGTTTACACGCCTTAACCGTTGTTCGCCTACTTATTTGTTGTTCTATTTGGTGACATCGCTCGCGGTTATTTTCGCTTATATCGAGTGATTAAGATGTGACTTATATCTCTTCGTTCGATGAAACTTTGATGATAATCTTCGCCTAATTCCTTTGTACAGTGCTTTTGATTGTTTATATCTCCTTAATTTTTCTTTTTTATTTCCCTTTGGAAAGTGATGGTAGATGTATTCTGCGGCCGTAGTGTTTAAGATTTTGTGATGATCGTGACGTGATATGTCGTCGGGGATGATACTATTATGGCTGATAGCAAGGTGTTGTATTCAACATGCGTCGCTGTCCTGGGATTCGTATGCTTTGTGATTGGCGCCACAGCCGTCGGACTGCCCAACTGGGGATTATTTAACAGTATAGGTGGTAAGTGTTGCCGTAAATACGTTGCTAACACAACACCCTTATAGCTTCGACCTGCGCGTGTATGTGCATATGTAAATTCGGTGAAGCACACGGACAAATACATACCTATTCTTACGTGACAAATTGACAATGTATATTCATGTAGTATGTGCGAAGGTCAAAGAATGATATTTATTCTATAAGATGCAACTAACATAAAAATAATGATTAACTTGCATTATGTAATAAATTTTATTGCATCAAATTATGAAAATGTTGCTCGTTCCGTAATTAAATAAATAAAATTCTCGTCGAAAACCAAATACATAATGAGGCACACGAATTACCTAATAAATACATGGGAAATTACAACCAAACATAACATAAACAAATTACGAACACAGCAAAATAAAATCTTGCAATAAATATATATAAACGACACATTCACTACTGTACAATAAAATTGACTAAACATTAATCAAACAATAAAGTTTAATATTAATGTAATAATAATAATACAATTTATTAAGCAGAAAGAAGTTATACAATGCGAATATACGTAAAATCTCAGATGCTCTTCCGTCTGATCCAGCAACTATTAAAGTACACCAACACAAGTGCAAAAATGTAAATTAATACACACCCATAATAATCATCCAAGAAAGAAAAAAGCAAAAATCATTCCTGTTCAGCCAACCCGCCTAAGCTAATGTGCCGCCTTTTCCCGATGCTGTAGAGGTCCATTTTGAACTTTTTGTATTCTGCGAGTCATAACAAGAGCCATAAGTCATAAGTCGAACAAGAGCCACAAATAACATCGCAATAACTAGATAATCTAGATCTAGATAAAATATAAGAGTCACAAAGAGTTTTGCGCAGTTTCACGGCCTGAGAATCCTTACTTTCGTACAATACTCTACGATTTCCAAAGGAGTCCCAACCATCTCCGCTACATGCTGCTTAAATCTTAAATCACAGGCAATTGTGAGACGTTTTTGACAACTTTAACCATATCTAGATTTATTTCATTCGGGGTCAAATTAATTTTATTGAGTATTTTCTCATGCGCCTCAGGTCGACCAAACACGATAACTGCCATCTTTCTTGTTATTTCAACAATAAGATAAAAAAAACTGGTTAAAAAAGTATAAAATTTTTTTAAAAGACATCTATAAATAGAGACAATGAAACGACAAAATTACGAAAAATTACCCACACCTTAGACGGTACATAATGCTCGTTACTTACTAATATACAAAGACGGTTAAAAAATATGGTTAACAACAACCTAATATGGACCGTTTTGTCCTTTCGGAAGACACTTCCAGATGGGAGATTGAGATTTAATCCTGCTGAAACGATTTACCCACCCTATGAAACGATACTTCTGGTAAGACTATCGCTGCGGTGTAACATCGCAAAATTTGCCTGTGTTTGTTTTCGTGATTTTGTTATTTATGTCCCAAGCACGTAAAATTTTTTTCGCCGTTTTCTAACGCTTAAACCCAAACAGGGTTCGCTCCAGGAATTATTTGTTCCTGGAGCAAACCAGGATTAAATTCTGTCGCAAAAATTGCGACACGCAAGTTGAGGAGTTTTGCCACAACTGAATAAAATCAAACGCAACCAGTCGGTTGCTTTCAGCTACGTTAATAGATAAAAATGTGCTCTTTCGTTTCACTTATAATTCGGCCTATTTACAGTACTAGAAACGCTTACACAATTGAGCGTGAAAATGGTAAAACCGCGAACACATTCTATCCTTACAGCGGGGCCTGTAGAATCTATTATTAATGTAAGGGTAAAATATCATCTGTACTCCAAGGCAAAAATATGTTTTATGTAGATACTATAGCACGCGCAGCTGCCAGCATATGGTAGAGGTGTCATCAACAAACATGACCAGCTCGTCAAATACAGCATTGTGGCATGAAGTTTGTTTATTATTTTTGAGATAATAGTACCTTCTGGAGGTAGATGGACACCTCGTCAAATGATCTTTATCAGTTTTAAACGTGGGAAATAGCAATATTTATCTGAGCATGATCAAATAATAAAAAAAACGGTTTCCTCATATATCCCAAACTTATTTTGTTCTTCTTATCAATGCTGTATGTGTGCGAGTAAATATTGCGTTAACAAAAACATGACTAGTACTTCAGTTATCCAACTCTCACACATACGTATGTAATTTATTTTAGAAAATACGTACTAATATTGAATCGTATATCAAATATATTCGTTGAAAATTTAATGTTATTGAGCCTTTTTACTGCCTGTTGTTTGCGCTTCCCACCCAATAAATTGTCGTTTTCCCTTCTCTAACAATAAGTTGCTTGTTGAACTTTGGCGAAAATGTATTTTTCAGCCGTTTGAAGGTACGCCTGTACCCACTGTACGCCTTTAGACTACTGTCAATTGACTTACTGACAATTGAAGTACATTGCTATGTAAACTGTATCCTCTTGTGAATAACAAGTAATAACTTTATTTTATTTCGTTTATAATTTACTGCGAAGATCCTGTACGAGGGTACTCCGAAAAGTTTCTAGCCTGCTATGGAAACACGTATTTTTTTGTCAAATTCAGTTTCATTTCTCAACTTTTCCCATCCCTTTAAGCCGTCCAAATAGTAGCTACTATCCGCCAAATAGGCTTTTACGAATGTGGTAGCCTCCATATTCATCCGATTCATCCATATTAATTCGATCCCCAATTTCTGAATTTTTGCCATGGCAGCCACTGAAGTATGAGATGGTGTTATCTTGGTGAACGAAACCTTCCTTTTCTTCAAATGCAGCCGTTTTTCTGCAAGTTCTGTCTTCAACTTGTCAAATAATGTTGCTGTTGTTGTTGTTGTTATTTCTCTTCAAGATAGTCGATTAATACAACTCCATGACTAGCCCAATAAAACGGTCGCCATCCAATGGAAGAGTCTTCGCCTTTTTGGGAGCCGTTTTGCCTTTCGCAACCCGCTATTTCTAATAAGTAGACTTCAGTGAAGCAGAAAATTGTAAGTCCCAAATTAAATGTATAATGGTTTGATAATTTACACTTTCTTATGGAACCCCCTTTATACTACTACGTACTAGTAATAACATGTAAATGCGAAATTCAAAAAGTTAATTTTTGTATTTTTGCTAATTTATTTCCAAGAAAAACGATTAAAATTCGAATATTTCTCTCACTGCTGTATATTTTATTCTATATATTTAGAAAGGACTATTCTGTTTATCCATTGTAACATAAACTAAAGTATCGAGATCGATAATCTGCACAACGAATGCGAAGTGCTCCAACTTATCCGTTCCTCATTATACGGTCCATTGCTTCCTTACATCTTTCTAATTGAGTCAACCGCATCTGAAGAATAATTATTTCGATCTGGTGGGAAAAGACCGCCCATTAATGGACAGTAATGATGACTTTTTACGTGACATGAAATACAGCGGTAATTTCTGCAGTACTTATACTGCAGCTAGTTATTCCAATCATCCAAATTATTTAATTTATTTGATTAATAGAGGTTGATTATTTCGTTTCCAATTTAGAGTTTGTCGCTACCTAACAATTTCCGGTTCTATGTAACGGGTTTACTAATACAATGTATATATACACTTAGTATAAAAAAAAAACTGGTTTTTGAATATTTGAATTAAATTACGCGCATATCTAGCAACCTTCTATGAGAACATGCGTTAGTAATGTAAAAATTACAATAGTAGTTATAGCACACTGAGGAGGAATACTTCGTTGCTTACGATGCATTTTTAATAACATTATAATATAGGATTGTTATAATTATCGTATAATGGAGGGCTTACCTTAATAGCGGGCATTATCGTTCCATTATCTCTCTAGAAAGCGACAGGTATAGAAGAAGAACGAAGTGTGATAGTACAGGCATTTCCTGCGTATCAAGTGCAGCTACACACAAATACCTTAGCAGTGTGTATGCGAAAACAAAGCAGCGAGACAACAAACGATTAGCATATAATGGATAAGCATATCATCAACTAAATACATCCCAAGTTCTATAGTTGAAACAATTCAATTTTGGAAGCTTTAATACATATACTTGTGGGGACTCTGTATAAGATAATGGTTAACATCTTCTACCATACAGATAAATTTGTGAAATGAATATAAAAGTATTTCAAAAGAGTTCACGTACTGCTTTAGTTCCATGGTTTGCGTAAAATTTTCTCAGGATTTCATTTGTTATTTGTATAGATGAATTTAGGTGAATCTCAATTTACATTGTGTTACTTTCTACCAACCAGGCTGCGAAAAGTATGTTTATAAGCAACAGAAATAATTTCCCACGCTAACAAGAGATGTATTAGTAATACTTCTTTT
This sequence comes from Marronus borbonicus, assembly GCA_902655005.2. NCBI lineage: Eukaryota > Metazoa > Arthropoda > Insecta > Coleoptera > Scarabaeidae > Marronus > Marronus borbonicus. The sequence goes on along the minus strand of LR737381.1, from coordinate 28,681,352 downwards.
TTTATTTTTAAATTATTAGTGTTAAAGGCTATGTAAGTTCCTTAGGACCAATGTTTAAAATTGTTTCATATTTTGATAATACGGGCTAAATAATGGCAAGTTGCTGCTATGTTTCCTAAGTTCAGTTGACAAATTTTAGAAAACCGGAACCTGAGTATTTTAATTCTCGATTCAGTTATAATATATAATCTCATAAGTTGAGAAGTCCAGCTGATCCTATATGCTCTGCATTTTGTATATAGGGGGCAACAATGCGATCCTCACAATAACACCATTACTGAAACTAAACGTGTTCCGGGTTTGAACCGTGTCATGTCGTTGGTTAAAATAAAACTCGACGTTTCGCCCACAATCGTATGGGGCTTCTTCAGGAGAATGGTGGCAACAGTTAGCACGGTAACTCAACGTGTGAAGCATGCTAGAGGCGAAACTAACTGAGCGGGAAGCACTTCGCAGTTGGTTTTCGCCTCTGGCATGGTTCACATGCTGAGTTACCGTAATCAACTGCTTCCGGCTCAGTTAGTTTCACCTCTGGCGTGGTTCACACGCTGAGTTACCGTGCTAACTGTTGCCACCGCTCTCCTGGAAAAGCCCCATACGATTGTGGGCGAAACGTCAAGTTTTATTTTAACCAACGGCATGACACGGTTCAAACCCGGAACACGTTTAGTTTCCTGACACTAGCCGTGACTCTGACTCTGGCCGTGGAAGCCTACGTTTTTATTTTAAACACCATTACTACTGATAGTAAAAAAATACTATATAAAAATCATCTTTTGACATATACTGGATAAATCGAAAAGGAGTTACGTGTCAATGCTATATTCTTTTAAGTGGAGCGCTCAGTATATTTGTACATACTTGGTTTCTACTGGAGAATCTAGGGTAAAGATTAAGTGCCATCTGTAATTTTTCAATAATAGTATGGATTACGACGTTAGCGGCGCCATAGAATAATTCGCGGGTAATTTAAATGAGTACTGCTTTAGGTATTTTTGTTAATTTGAACGCTGTACACCGGTATCTGCCAATATCAATATGACAATGACAAATACCGGTTTTCATCGTCTCGATTAACAAAAGTTCCCATTTTATTAATTCCTGCATGTAATTGTTAGCAAGGGAAATACTGGTGAATTAAAGCACACTATTACTAATTAAAACACCCTTACAGAAATACTCTGTAAGTCAACATAGTAAATTGTTCAGCGATTAAACATTAAAGAACAATAGTAATTGCATTTTGAGGAGTTATATTAACTGAAGAAAACAACATATCATTAAACATCATAATCATATATTATAATAATACATAACAGAACAAAGAAGTAGCAAGAATATGAGTCTAGAAATATTTATGTGAAAATAGTGGATAATAACATTACCTTGAAATACATTAAAAAGAAACACTATTATGCTATTCTTACATACTTGAAAATTACATGTAAGGCTAAATACATACGGCTTTTGCACAGCAACGCTCTTTATGCGGCTAAGACGCTTTAAAAAGAGACTACTTGCCTTATTGTCTTTTAAAAAATATGCTATTAAAAAAAACCTACACACTATACCACAAAAAATAAATGAACCAAATCAACAGTCCAAAACTTAACCAGGGATTAATTTTGACTGACTACGCTGAGACGGCAGATATATGAAAACTAGCACAAGGATAACTTCTTTAATAATCGATCGTTATCCCAAATTCCATTCCAATTAAACTTCCCTTTGCTTCATTTATTTACCTGCTTTCTGTGGCATAACGCAGAATATATGAAATAGTGTCCAATAATCTCATGATCCAATCAGTTTAAATATGCAGATTAATTACGCAAAAACACAACACAGATAGCGCAATGGTGGTTTTAGAATAACAATCGTATCCTTGAAATTAGATTATCGCTTTGGAATATATATTTCAAATAAGCAAATAATATTCTTATATTCATTTTGCTTGTTTTAAGGATACGTATTGTTGTAATTAAATTATCCTAACTTTGAGTTAAATATAGTAGCATTGTTAAATGAAAAATGTTGGTGGCCGGCGCCCTACTGAAAACATTTTCATCCAAATCTTACAATTCGGTATTAATATACATGAGTTGCATACAAATATAAATTACAAAATTATGGGATACAATTTCAACTCTTTCAACTGTCAAAAAATGTGACATATCTTAATATAAATGTATATTACAATCTTAAAAATAACACTAATATAATTGGCAAGTGCTTAGCGTCGTTCAGCTACATACATTGTATGTTGTACATGTGTGTTAAACTACCTCAAAAGTATCAGTTGATGGTCTTGAATTCATTACGGATTTACCTGAAAAAAAACTGTTTCACCACAATTAAAATTCCATTTGTAATTGTTATCAATAATCGTTCTAAATTTATTATTTTTTTCAGAGTACCTCATCAGTATTGGATACTTGCGAAACACATGCCATAAGAGCAATTCATTGGAAAAGTGCTTAAACCAGTAGGTAAGCTGTCTAATATCAATCTTTAAATAACAATCCATTGCTTTTAATACCGAACAGATTAAAAGATATTACAAATACAATTTCCCATGCTAATAAGGGATAAGATATTTGAAATTATTATACAAACGCATAAGTAAGTACGTACATATCTATGATGTTTCCTACACTCACGGCATTTATTTGGCGCAATATTTTCTCCTGAAATACACTACCCGACAAAAACATTGACGCGGTATCGTTTCTATTTACGAAACAAAGTTTATAGATATTATATAAAATGTAAATGAGGGTTATTAATGCTTGCTATGTAATTAGTCCATTTATAGACATTTCTGGGTATTTATTGCTTTATGAGGGGTAATTGAGATTTTCCCAGATCAAAATAGGAATTTTAAATGCGACAAAAATTTAGACCCTGTGCATTTATTACATTAATATAAGCAAAAATATTTTTATTTTGTACTTCTCTTTATATGCAGTGGTTGTGCTGGTAAAGTGTACATATTTCACCACGAGAAATTATATTTTATAGAGTGTTTGCAATATGGGTAGAAAAAAGCAATTATCCTTGATAGAAAGGGGTAAAGTTCTAGCCTGGCACCAGGACAGTGTTAGTAAGAAGGAAATTGCTCGTCGGTTACGAAGAAGCGATCATTCCGTTAGAAATTTCCTAAAAGATCCGGAAAATTACGGCAAACCAAAAGGCCAGGGGCGACCGAAAGCTGTAAGTGAGCGGGATAAACGCATGATATTGCGGTGTGCATCCAATTCTTCTGCGTCGGCGAGAGTTATTGCAGAACAGGCGGGGGTATAAACGCACGTGCGTAATGTTCAAAGGATTTTAAAGGCGTCACCGATAATATCACGGAAGAAAATGTTGATAAAACCGCCACTTTCGGCGAAACACAAAGAAGCAAGGTTGAGATTTGCTGAAGAACACGTATCCTGGAAGAAACAATGGGAAAAAGTTATATTTTCCGATGAGAAACGTTTTAACTTGGACGGACCGCACAATTAGGGGGTGGATCTGTGATGATATGGGCAGCGATTGGATTTCGCGATAAAAGTGGGATAGTGTTTTGCACAAAGAAAATGACATCTGTGACGTATAAAGACTTATCGCGTGACAATCTTCTACGTTTTGGAAACCAATGGGCCGGGCGCAATTTTGTTTTTCAGCAAGATAACGCGCCAATTCATAAAGCAAAAAACCATTACTGAATGGTTTAAAGATTAAAACTTTACAGTGGCCGGCACGGTCACCAGACTTAAACATTATTGAAAACATGTGGGGTGAATCGGCACATCGCGTTTATGGCGGAGGCCGTCAATACTTCACGGTACAGGAACTGAAAACTTCAATAGTGACTGAATGGCGGAATATTCCTCAAAATTATGTGTTAAATTTATATAAATCTATCAATAACAGACTATTGGAAGTGATTAAGAAGAATGGAGGATCTACGCATTACTGATCACTCATTTGTTGATTTTTGTTTTACATTTGCAATAGAGCGTCTAAATTTTTGTCGCAGAAATTGTTTAAACGTTGGAGTAATAATTTAGTATTTAGTTCATATATTACTGGAGGAGATATTTTTAAGTTTATTTTACTTTCATGAATAAAAACTTAATTAGATATCTTGCTAGTTTCGCAAAGAAATGTTGTAACCCTTAAAACCCGTAAAACATCTTACCGCGTCCAAGTTTTTGTCGGGGAGTGTACATGTGCATCAAGAGTTGGAGTCCAATGTGAATGTCATATATATATAATTCCACATCCATAAAATTTTGATTAAATATTTTTAATAAACGGAAACTAGAAATGAAACCAACTCCAACCCGTTTATTAACATATTTCCCGTTTCTCATTTCATGTACCAACGTAAATCACCGCCCGAAAAGATTTGTACAACCCTATGTTTACTAATTTTCAGAACACGACGTTTTTCCCACGTCTGAAACATTTTCCGTTAAGCCCAACAGTGATACCTACACACCGACCATCCTATTACTTCCAATTTGTACGGTACAATGCGCGCGTTCTCTCCGCAAGCTAATGCTCCGCTGCTTGTGGAATGAGAGATGTGCGGATTAATATTTTTTCTCCGGTTTTTTGGAGGTAATGGTCTGAAAACACCTTTTTACATACTTTATTAGTAGAAAATTAATTTCACTCCCAACAATTAACAAAAACGCGTTTAAACTCAGAAAAACGATAAAAAAGGGTTAACAGAGGATTTGAGTATTTTTAATACTCCCAATAGCAACTTTGCATAATAGTCATAATAATATTTATTTAAAAAAATGCGAGAAATATGTAAAAATAGGCAAGAAGGAATATGCAGTAAGTAATGTTAAATCAACAAAAAAATTAGTCGTATACAAAATATATTGTACCGATTTTTATGATAAAAAAAAGACTTCGAAGAAATGATGAACAAGAAAGAAATTGTGGTAATCCAATTCAGGAAGGAGGAAAACAAAAAACTATTACATTGAAACAAGAGAATTAAGGAAAATGTGGAGAGTAAAAAGTAAAAAGGAAAATACCTCCTAAAGAAGAAACCAACAAAAGTCAAGGTTTGCTCCAATAACCGTACAAAATGACCTACATAGTTCTATTCAAATAACTAATTATTACTTGAGAATCGTTTACAAAGCACACACCAGAAAAGTAAACGCATAGCACCATGCTAAATTCTCATCACCAGTTATAAGCAAGCACGAAAATAGGCGTACCATTGTTTGCTCTTTAATTATGCACGACTTGCTAATAAAACAATTTAATATACCTACTTGAAAGATTTCCATCACACAGAAAGAAGCTGCTACGACATTAGAAATAGAACCAAGTTATATAGACTTACCATACATCTAGTATCTGACTACAATGTACTAACTAGCTGGAAAAAAATAAACTTATTTATTATTCATTTGTTGGCTGGAAAAATGAAAAAAACATATGCAATCTGTATAACGCACCATTTAAGCAATGTAATGAAAAAGATCATTATTTACAATTGTGTTGGAAGAAGAATAAAATTTTAGAGCATTACTTCCATTGCTCAAACAATAAAGCTCCATAATATTAATTCTCACATGATGCACAAATTACATGAATATTCCAGTTACATTAGTTTTGGACAGTACTGTATCTCGGTTTATATTGCGTATGTATACGAAATGATACAACATGAAAGAAATGTGTAACGCAACTTCCGGCCAATGCAAATACAGCGATAAATGTGTAACATTGTTTTATGTTTCCGTTTCGCTAAGCCCGAAAGTTAAAAATGTTGCTACCGTTATATAATTAGCATTTCTAATCAGAAATCGTTTCAAAGGTGCATGGCCTATCTACAAAGAAATACGACCACACCAACACAACTTTACTTTTAATAGTTTTAAAAATGTACACACAAATCTGGTGCTAGGCGACCGTCGAATTAAGGCCATGAAAAAACTAAATGCACGTTGAGTGCCGCGCTTGCTCAGTCAGGAGCAAAAACGCATTGAAATAAACATTTCCGATGTCCTGTTGAAGCAGTTTAAGCGAAATAAGTCGGAATTTTAGCGTCGACTAATAACCAGATGAAATAGTAGAAATGTCTTTCGGGTGATGTCGTGTAGTTAATATTCCTACTTGACGTTTCGCTGACCATCCTGTCAGCTTTTTCAGAAGATTTCTAAAGACAGTCCTTAGAAATCTTCTGAAGAAGCTGACAGGATGGTCAGCGAAACGTCAAATAAAAATATTAACTACGCGACATCACCCGAAAGACATTTCTACTATGGATTACGGTCGTGAAAGCCTACACTCAACCAGATGAAACTTGGATACACCAGCACACTCCTAAAACCAAAGCACAGTCGATACAATGCACTGCGAAGCGTGAATCGATTCCGAAAAAAGCGAAGACTGTTCCATTGGCCGAGGAAAGTAACAACAACTCTTTTCTAATATAGTCAAGGAGATGTGTTAGTCGACTACTTTGAAAAAAGGAAAAACAATAACGGCGGCATACTGTGCATCATTAACTTTCGTTCCAGTAGGACAACTCACACTTCAGTAGTCGCCATGATGAAAACTCACGAATTGATACATCACACATCCTATTCACCAGATCTGCTCCCTAGCGACTTTTTTCTCTTTCCTAAGGTTAAGGTTTCGCGGAGCTACTATTAGATCAGTTAAAAAGATGGCAACATCGCTAGGAAAAGTGTATAAACTAATAAGAAGGCTATGTTGAAAAATAAAGCTGAATTTGAGAAAAATTGTTAGGCCGGGAACTTTGCTGACTACCCTCGTACATTGAAATTCCTCTGGATAACTTCTCGTTAATATCCAGAAGGTGATGCAACAAGATACGTATAAATATTGATACTGCCGGCATAACCATTCATTTTAGCGTGTAATTCGAGGTTTATTTGTTCAACATCATCTAGACTAATGATAGTGCAGCATCTCAAGACCCGCGATCGTATTCTTCGCGCTTTTCCGAGTTTTTCTCTTGTAGTGATAGGAAGGCCAATTATGCGGAAGTAGTTAGATAATTAAAGTCGCGTTTACATTACACGAACAAGCGACATAAAATATATGAACCCTCTACTGCGAGGAAACCGGTAAAAATATACGGTCCTTCTAATCGAGTTACTACGGTTTGTGGTAACATATATTAAGATTTGTGCTAGAGATAGTATGGACGGGAGTGTCGTGAGTAAGTTGAGATTAGGAGATTTATAGTCTAGGATACGGATTGAGATTAGCATCTGGTAGAGTGTTTAAAATAAGAATCATTATTCAAACTTTCAAGCGAAGATAGTAATAGCTAAATTAAGGTTAGCCGAGACAATTTATACGTCTCCGCTACTAGGGAGTACGTTATCTTTGTATTTTTTCCCAGAATTCATGCTACGATTTCACTGTTAGAATTTCTCCAATTAACTTAGAATTATTTTTAAAAACAGTACTATCGGATAAAAGAAGCATTTAAATCTGCTTCAGTACTTTGAAGTGCGTATTCTTGTAAATCAAATGAAATTAAAATTTTACAATATTACTTGTATATATGCGCGATACACATGCACATAATTCATTCGGTTTGGTAAACCAGCCTTAACATAATAATTTGAATAATCCCTATGCGAAAATTCTTGGCAACAACAAGGATTCGCCACAAACCCTGCGGGAAGAGCATCTCCGCGTAAACTTTTACACGTAAACATCTCCGAAATCTCTAAAAAGTTTAATTGGAGGATAGGCCCTTTGAAGCTCAGGAGTCCAAAACTTTCGCTTTAATTATTTCTTAAAACCCGACCATCCTGCCAATTTAATATGCTAAAGTTCACGATCTTAATACAGCTCTTGATTCTTTCGAGGAATTATCAATAATGCTGAATTTAATATCAATTCCAGGAATTTGTTGATTCTTCGTTGTGCAAAGGAACCAATTTAATTGCCGTCGAAAATGACAACGCACTAGTAAAAAAAATACTTTTAATCTTCTTTTACACTGCGACTTTTCTACTACAACCTACCAACAATACGAGCCCTATCTCGGTCAAATTGGCCCTATATTGGAAAATATGTAGCAACGGAAAAAGAGCAAGCTACAGGGCTGTCCGAAAACTAGGGTTTAAGACTTACAAGGTAAATTCAAACTGCTTCACTACAATCTGTAAGCAAAGTGAACGCCTTTAGTAATAGAGAGGCAGAAGAAAAGTAGAAAGAGCAACGAGCTTGGTCTCAGAAATCAACGGGATTCAATTATATGGAGTAGACGAATCCAGGCTTCAAATTTGTATCGGTGATGTAACCTGTAACGCTGACCGTCTTAAAAAAAAAGGCAAAATTTCCGGCCTCTGTGATGATTTGGAGATCTAGGTCAGCTAGAGGGGTTAACAAATTACCATTTCTAGAGGAGAACTAGGTTTCAGGAAACGATACTTCACTTTTAAAACGAACATCTAGCAGTTGCTGATCGTACCATGAAAAAGAAGCTCCGATCACAATCCCTAAACCAAAGCTGCGTGTTCGCTTCCAAGAAATATGGGACAATTTCACTGCAGATGATGGATTGGCGCATTCTCGAAACAGTTTTTTCCATGGAAGCCATATAGGGTTATTAATTAAAATAAATAAACGTATGTCTGTCGAGATGTTGCAATACATCTGCAGGCACCAAGCGTCTAAGTATTTAAAGGATTCGACTCCACAAGTTCGGCAGATGGGATTTTTCCGGCGCGTAATAAGATTTTTGTTCCACTAATTAAATTTAATTAAACCGGTAGAAATAAGGAAATACAAATTTTCCAATGTAAGTCAGATTCAAGTTCTTTTCTTGGTTTTGTACAATACCTTGGAATTGAACCTCTACTCGCTTAAGCAAAAGCGGAATAGCAAACTGAAACATTTACTTAGAAAAGTGATGTTTAAAAACTTGTCAACGTTGAATATAACAAAAAAAAAAAAACAGTTTCAATGTCTAAAAGTGAAAACGCCTACCTTCCAATAGGTCGTCAAGTAGAAATAATGTAGGACATTAATCCAGGATAACTAGGACACTAATTAAACGCTTTTGCTCATTTCCTACATTTTAATAAGCGTCTAAATTGAAACGACCTTAAAATTCGAAATAAACAAGCGAATATCGCATGGAATCGAAGGTACTTACGTGTACACGTTTAACTCTACCGTCGCATACCAGCAGTCGTCGGTTCATCGGACAATGAATAACAAAACAACACACATGACACACCTACTCACAGAATCTGACTCATTAATTTCAATGCATGTTTTCGACGAACTGTTTAAAATTCTAAAAACTTGCAGCATGTCTCAAAGCATTCATATTATATCGAATGTTACGATGAACAATCCGTTCTGGTAGTTAAGTGGTGGTTATATAATTTCATAGAATTTATGTATAAAACCTTGTACATTGTAGTTATATACGTATGTAGGTTCACACGTTTGTGACGTTCCGATGGAATGGAAAAACATTTTTGGGAAGTGACAAAAGAATATGCCGAATTGGTATTCTTAGCAGAATGAGGTGCAACGGTACATCTAAACTTTTGTGGCTATTTTCACGAAATGAAATCAGTTCTATTTTTCTCACATAAGAAACACTCCCTGAATATATCTGCACTTAATTTATCTGGTTTTTATGCTTTTTGCCCATGTGCTTGCAAAGTTGATAGTTTCTTTCATTTTCACAATTTGCAGCGCCAGATAATGAATGTGGAAGTCCGTCAAGGAAACAAGGAGCTGTGTGTTAGTGTGTAAGCTACTATAGAATTCACCTACGGGATAGTATTCACTTTATATTGTGAAATGTACTTACTAGACTAGATAAAAGTTCAACAGTCAACGCGGATTGTTGTAAGGATTGGTTGTACACTTGTAGTATCGTAACGCAAGGTCGTAGTGAGCGGTTAATAGCAGAAACCTAACTTGTACAGCAGTAGTACATCGTCAGATATCTTGGTGTCATTTTCTTATCTTTTTCTATGGTCCTCTTGTTCATTAGGGCCAGACCAAAACCCTACAAACTCTTTTGTTACTGGGAGACAGCTTCTCTAGCTCTTGGTTAAAATATTTCCCAGATTTTTTTCACCAAGTTGGTGTCTCCGTGTGTCCTCAATTCGCACGGCCCGACGTCGAAGCGAATTATCGGAGGTGCTTACCCCTCTCAACGTCTGCTTGGCTATCTTTCGTAGGTGTTCCTTCGTAGTGAGAATCTTAAGGTCACTTGTTAATTGCTCATTCCGGATAAATCACGAAGCACCTGCTATCATCCTGATCCTCCGGCTCTAAAGGCTTCCCTTATCTTCTAAGGTGGCTAGCAGCCACAGTGCGGAATGCGGAAGCCAAGACATTTCTCCTGCAACTCAGCGACATACATATGGAGTTAAGTCTTCCATAACTCTTACAAAGTCACCCGGCACCTTTGGGAAAATTAATATAAATCAACCTCTTGTAAATGCCAGATAATCTACTGCGCACGCATTCTTAACTGCTGCTTTCCAAAACTTCTCTTTTCAGATATGTTTTTAATTTTATTTCGTATAAATATCAAATTCATCCGCCTACATCCAAAACTCTGCACCACGTAATTTAATTAATTTACTCGGATTAACTGGTTGGACCGTATTTATGGATTTTAATTGGCAATGATCATCGATACCAATGCTGTTTCGGTTATAATATCGCTTTACGATGGAAGTCACGAATTTCCGAATCAGTTATTTCGAATAAATTGACTTCTTTGTACGGTACAGTGAACATATGTATTATAAATTATTTTATATTTTATATTACGCCCTATTCAATTAATTGGTAAATTAATTTTTGATGTTTTAACATCTATATGGATTCCAACGCTGTAATTTGTTTGCATGGTACTATTCGAATTCCGTAAATAACATTGTTCATAGATTAGGGTCCTTCAATATAAAATTAATTTTGATTTTTATATCAAATATACGGTAAACCTTTCCTCGCGCGGAAATTCCAACGTTATTCAGTAACTATCCATTATTTCCTGTATATAGCGTGCTGATATAAACGAAGATATTATATTGATTGCACTACGTCATTACCGGCAATTTCTGTAGCTGCACTTTCATATTTCACTACGGAGAAGTAGCAGGAATTAGTTTTTGTACCAACAAACAGTTCCTATCAGGCGTAAATAATGTTTATAGCAGGAAAAGCCGGATAAAACAGGCGCACGCATTAAAAATGTATTGGTAACCTTGTTCCTTCACACGTCACAATTTATTATACTTTTATCTACGCAATTTTGTTAAAAGGCGAAGTCTGCGAACAAGTACATTGAAATCTTGTGGAACTAGGAAGTATAAGTATCTGCAATATTATGTCAAGTACTGACGTAAGACGTAAGACCATGTTTCTAAATCTAACACGTTAAATTTTTGTTCACAATCGAGACAAAAATATTTATTAATTTGTAATTATTTTTGTGATGTAAGTAGAAGCGTCTGTACAGAATAGCCCAATCTAAAGGTTTCTCACATTGACGCTGCATTACATCGCACTCCTGATGATTTTTGGTGGGAAGAGCTGCTTATTATAACTTGAAAACATCTTAATATATCTATGGGAATAAATTTTTATTCTCATGGGGATATTAAGGGAAAATGTATGCGAACTATACATACTTGCAAAACATTTAATTAATGGGGTAATCAATTACGTAAAAATAGATTGTTGGTAAATGATGAATTTCTATGCCAGTATTGTCTACTAAAATAGAAATATTCTGATATAACGCTAAGGTTCATTTATACGTCGGTACGATGCGTTCTATAGAGTCCATTTATTCACGGGAATGTATATAAACTTTATTAGTGTATGTAGTTATGCGCCTGCACGTAGCAACAAAGAAACATTAACAATGATAACACCTCTATGTATGCATGAATATAGTGCTTGTCCTGAACATATA
>LR737381.1:28630703-28664387 GCA_902655005.2 Marronus borbonicus | reverse complement strand
TCCTTCCTCATTACACCCTGCACTCTGCATAAATCTCCCGTCCCAGCAAAGGAGAAACATCCCCACACTAACACAGAACTACGCCATTGTTTCACTAGAGGCACAATGCAGTTCGGGGTCACTTTTGGGTTTTAGATCTTTGGACATAAACTCGTCGATTTCGCCCAAAAACCTTAAACTTTGACTCGTCACTCCAAAGCACGTGTTTCCAATTATCTAACGACCAATCTAGATGAGAACGGGCCCACTGTAGCCGTTTTGCTCTGTTGCCCCGTAATAAGGATTTTCGAATGGTAATGTGTCCATGAAGGTCCGCTTGTTAAAGTCGACGTTTTACCGTACTCGCCGAAACTTGTTCTTCACGGCCGGGATTGACTTCGGCTGCTATTTGTGGCGCTGTTAATTTTCTATTGCGTTTGCTTAATAATACAATTCTCAAATCTTCAGCTTTTGTTGTTTTCCTAGATGCTCCAGGACGAACACGATTCTCTATAGTTCCAGTTGTCCGATATCGTTTTATGATGTCATTTACTGTTGAACTTCTCATATTTATTTTTTCAGCAATTTGTCGCTCCGAATATCCTTCTTCAAACAGCGTAATAATGTGTGAACGTTTTTCTACACTGGTAGGCTTGCCACGTGCCATTTTGAAGTAAATTTTCTTAAAACTTTCGCGCAAAAACGACAGATGCACACCAACATACGTTTAACAGTGAAATGAAGCAAATTTATATCTTTACGCCTGTGATATATAAACAAGAGTGATACTGCGGTATCTTTCCTAAATGTATTGTTCGTTAATAATCCCCAAACGACCCGTTTCCAAAGATCGGTACTTCCCAGAAATTCTTGGAATGATAATAAAAGGGACTTTATTGTGGTTGTCGCAATATTTCTACTTTACATAATAATTTATGGCTTTAGTCCCTTAGAAAAGAGTGTATGCTTAATATTTTTCTAATTTTATGTATTAATAATTGTATACAGTGTGATATAATAGATTTTTATTGTATGACCGAACTTCACTGAACGGCAGTGTACATAGGTATAAAACGCCACTAAGAGTTAATTTTAAACGCAAAGGTCTAAGAAGAACAAGCAGCACTTTTGCACGTTCAGATTGCTTTTTCTCCAGAAACTATCACAAATTCTGGGAAGAAATAATCTTTTATTAAAATGCATCACAATTTCTAATAGTAAATTTTTGTGGGGTGTTCTATCTAGAATAACTAAGTTGTCGGCTACTTCCGGAATAACCGAAAGGCTTAAATAATTGAACATATTTCAATTCAATAGCACATATAGGCTTTAGTGTATTACCAAGCTTTTAAATTCTTCCAATACGTACTTTTCCATATATCCTCATAATTCCTGGAATAACCTGTTAAAAGTGGACGTTTTTGGAGTATACATAAAATATCTTATTTTGCTTATTAAAATCCTTTCCTATTGTTAACTTGTTGTTAAAAAAGCTGTGTCCATTCTGTGTCATATACAACCACGTTGTTTCAAAAAAAACTAAAACAAAAAGAAACGCATTACCGCTTTATCTAGAGTATTAATAATTCGAAAGCGATTTGGGAAACTCCGAAAGAATAAGATTTAATCCTTTAGGAAGCTCGTATCAGATAGAAGGCTTACAGAAAATCGCTTTTCAATATAACAAAGTTTATATTTAACTAATCTCATTTAGCGCGTAATAAATTTAAGCTTGTAATTGGGTATTAAGTTATTCAGTAACCCTGTGAAGGTTTAATTCCGGACCTATATTAGCCGGCTGAGCCAGATGATTCCTATAGAGCTTTCGGATTTCCTTCGTTTTGTGTAATTGCTTTTAAGGCGGAACTATTCTCGAACTATCAAATAATTTCGTTAAGGTCCACCCAAATCATGTCTAGTTGCTACCCACTACCCACCACCAACGTTCGAACGTATTAAATCCGTTGTATCTCTTCTTGCGTGATTCTATTCTGCGATATGAAATTTGTCCGTAACAGGGCTTGAAATTACCCGCTATAAACAATTATATTTACATACCGCTTTCATGATAGATATTTTATAAATGCTACTGATTCTTCAACACATGTTACTTAATAATACTTCTTATACACCGGGTGACATTGAAAAAAACAATGCATAGTACCGCGCGATAGAGAACTACAATTTCATGCAGCTTCTTCTGGGTTGCTGCATGCGTTGTCGCTGTGAAGAGAGTGGATTCGGCAGGGGACAGGGCGAAAATGTAATATGTAACCATCGCCTCGTAATATTTGTAGATTTCGAAACCTTCTCGGATTTTTCCTATCGAGTTTTTTTTGTTATTTTATGGTCTTCTCTCATGTGATGCTGTGGACTGTAATTTTTTCAAGCTCACCCTGTATATAACATCATTATTTTAGATATACTAGTGCACGTTAAATCTAATGAAGATGACTTTCTTAAAAGTAGTGAGATACGTCAATATGGCAGTAGAAATAGAAATATATTAACTTTTCCTCGACGTAGCCTTGCAGCTTATGAAAGATTGCCTCAATATCTGGGAATAAAATTATACAGTGCTCCTCCTTCAACGATAAAATCTTTAAGTGCTTTACTAATTTTTAAGGCTGCAATAAGAAAATTCTTCACGTCGTCGGCACAAAATTAAAGTTATAGTTATTGTCATTTCTACCTCGTGTTGTGTATTTGCTACGACTTGTCTGATACCAATTGTGGTATAATAGACAATAAACCATTTGTTATTTATTACTGACTAATTCTTCCCGTAATGTTGGCTAAACTTCATTGAACCATACATTGTAGTAGTAAATATCTTACAATGGGTTAAAACTAAATATCTATCGTATCACAAGAAACGGCGATAAATTACGCAATAGTAATTTATCGGTTCTTTTCTATTATTCTACTAATAGCCAAAGTAAAAACTATACGCAACATATCGACTGGACCGTATTATACTGTGATGAATGACTAGAAATCAATATTTTGATGCACTGATGATATAATATTCTTTATTAAACGAGTAAATACATCGATACCGGCACCTCCACCAATTATTTGCTTAAGTTCAAAAGAATGGTATATATTTGTACTAATGAAATTTTGGTGCATACTGGAACTGCACTTGCAAATGTGATATAGAAAGTAATATTTACGGATTTTATGACGATGCGGGGAAGACGTATGTAAGTAACGTTATAATGCCGTGATTAATTAATCAGGAATCAATGAGATGTTAATAAAGGAAAGGAAGTTATAGTAGAAATGTCTTTCGGATGATGTCGCGTAGTTAATATTTTACTTGACGTTTCGCTGACCATGCTGTCAGCTTCTTCAGAAGCATGGCCAGCGACACGTCAAGTAAAATATTAACTACACGACATCACCCGAAAGACATTTCTACTATGGATTACGGTCGTGAAAGCCTACACTCAACTATTGGAAAGGAAGTTAATGTGACAAAATATTAACTTTTATAAATAGAAGACTTTAAATATCAATTTTTGTTTATTCGTCAGGTATACTACACCGGAAATTGATATACTTAGTGATTGTCCGAACTGTAGAAGCAAGACAAAGTTATATTCTTTTTCTGTATCCCAACCTTAACTGTTGCAAAATTTGCTCGCTATAAAGATTCGTCCACTTAAACACGGCTATTCGCGCGACACACGACGACGGAAATCAATTAGTAATAATTTAACCGCTGCCGTGAAAGGATCGCACTAAACTCTATTAATGCATTATAACCTACATTATTTATTTAATTGATTATCCTTTCTTGCTTTCTTTATAGCTGGTTGTTATGCTATAAAATAGCGCTCTTTTTAATTATGTACCTTTAATAAACTAGAAAGTTTAGGTACTACGTTAGTTACAGTATCGCAAAAGATTGCTTATTTGAACAATTAATGTATTGGTTATTTGCAAGTGAAAATACGTAATCCTGTTGTTTTATAATAACAGGCCCTAGTTATTTCTAAAATTAATCTTTTTCCTTTTTAAATTCAGGACGATTTCTTCGCTTTATTATCAATAGTTGGTTGAGTCCATCAATGGGATAAAAATTATTAAATAGGATGTGTTATGTATTTCCTAAAATCTTCGCTGATGTAGACCACGTACAGTGCTCGACTGATTGTGGATAATGCGGCATACCACTAATGCCATTCTATTTGAAATTTATAGCAGTGTAACGCATTATGCAAATTATTAACGCAAATGTGTGAACATAATAATTAGAACTAAATAAAATAATAAAATCAAAAAAGCCCGTACTTCCTATTTAAATTTTTTTTGTAATAGTTTTTGTTATAGAGATACGTACATATATATGTACGTAATTGGTAATTTAACAAAAGGCTTCAACAAGAAAGAAAAATGAATAAACGATTAGTTTTGATGAAATCTGGGATTTAAAAGTACGAGGGAACCGGTTGAACTTTTAATGAAAAACAAACAGGGCAAGAAGAATGGAGAAAATTTCGGAGTAGTAAATGCGTACTTTCTAACCAATTCCGGCACGTCAACGCTAGAACGTTCTGCTGCTTTGGCGTTGCAAAATCAAGCTTATACCGAATATTGAAATTAGATTTAAAGCTACCTTGATACAAGATTCAATTAGTGCAGATTTTAAAGCGGAATGATTTAATTTTGTAGAAAAATTTCGCGAAAGGTTCATCAATTTTAGCAATATCCCGTTTCGGGCGAAGCCTCTTTTTCATGTGAACGGACATACTAATAAACAAAATTACAAGTTCTGGAGCAGAGAAACCCCAAAAGTAAGGCTATCTCATCTAAAGGTGTACTTTTTGAAAAACGTGCGAAGCAATTCTGATGACCTTCCTTGGAGATTTTTTTTTTACTGAGCCGTAGAAAGTGCAAAAACTTATAGGACAATCAAAGTGTTTGAGAGTTGAATAATTTAAATATTATTAAAATTTAGTCAATGATATAAATAACGTACATAGGCGCAGTCCTTCACCTACATTACCAAAAGAAAAGAACAGATATATTTCAACATATACTGTACGTCGTATTGATGTGTTCCCCTAGCTTCTACTGCGTCACAAGTATAGTTACATGTTCAGCGGGTCATAATATCTTAGGAGATATCTCTTACAATTTCGTCAACACATTTTTCCACTTCGCGAAGACACGACACACATCGCTAGAGATACGGCACACAATAGCCCTTCAAGAATAGCCATAACGGGATGAAAAGTTACTAGACTAGCGTCATCATCGTTCAGCGAAGCGAATTACCAATGCTATCCATCCGATGCAATTACATAACAAAGTAATAGCAGTTTCGTGGCGTGCGAAAACGCAGAGTCGTATTAGCTCCTCAGTAAATACAGTTCGGTGGTCAATATGTGAAATGAATCTACATATGTACTCTATGCATCGTGTACAATAGAATGAAATGAAATGTTTGTCATTTAATAAGATAATAAAGAATTTAAAGGCTAAATAAGCTGCTAATATAAGTAGATCATGAGAATCCTTGCACTGCGGATATTTTTCATTTTTTTTTATTCCTTAAGAAAGCTTACTATTATTTATTGACTATCTTGCTATTTAAAACAACAATAGTTTTAAATTAAAGAATGGAAAAAACTTTCTATTGAAATCATATTATTCATTGGTGAGCGATTCTCATACAAAACATTTATCACTCATAAATTTCATTTTCAATTCTCCCATAGAATAGATATCATAAGAGAGTGAACAATAAGTAAAATAGCTACGCATATTTAACATAAGAATAAGTGCCGGAAATAGGAAAATATCATTCCTGAACGAATTATATGGTGAATAAATGAGAATGTGAACGAAATAACATTAAAATAAAGTATTATTCCTTATTCCAGTGGTTCTTTTTGTAAAAAATTTCATATTCGATATATAATTTTAATTTACAAGTGAAGGTGCCGTAAATGTACAGCATAGTTTTCTCCGGTAAGATTTTTAAAACAGCCACACGATATTCAGTTTAATATTAGGATGGTACAAATCTAGTAAGACCTATTAATTGTAACGGAGATTCTTCCTTGTTTTTAAAATGGAATAGAATAGAACGGAATTAAACAATTGACACAAGATAGAAAGAAGCGAAGAAAGAGCTATATAAGATGAGAATTTGAACAGAAATTCAACCTCACCCGCCGGCCTTGTACGTCACGGGTATAGAAAGGATTAAATTAAGTAAGCAAAGGTTCTCCTCTCCGGTCACTTTTGGATTAAAAAGGGATATAAACCGCGCTTTCTTCCAAGTTTCACAAGTAAAATAGCGCGCGTTAAAAAAACAATGTTGTGTTCATGTTGGGTACTCGTTTATATGGCGCTTTAAAAAATCACATTATACAATAGTACGGAAAAAAAAACAACCTGAGTGTTGATGTTTGTAAAGCTTATGCGACGAAGGAAACGTGTTGAAAAAAACGTCGAACGTGCGTAAAACTACAGATTAAAGAACAAAAAAGGAAGTTCCTCCTCCAATATCTAACTCCCATTATTCACCCGAGGTGCCAACATTTGCACAAATAGCTTTATTTTGGTGGAAATTTGTAAAATTAATGATAATATAGTTACTTAGCACAGACTCAAATCATATCATTCTCGCAGTTCACTTTGTGCCAAAATAAAAATTGTACTGATGAAAAACTCGGTCACACGGTTGGTCGGTGTTTTGTATTCTTTTTTCGACATAATTAATAGCATTTGTAACGGGACGCCCATGTTAAGCATTATTTTTGATTAGTATTTATTTATTTTTATATAACGCAATTGAATTCGTTTATATATTCTACGGAATGAATTTATTTCAAATATGTATTAATTTTGTTCATCCCTGGCAACGCGAGATGCAGATGTCATCCCTAGCGCTGAAATAGAAATAGAAAAGTCTTCTCTTAGTGAAAAAGGCGAACGGACGTGTGACCAGCGTCCAAGTCAGAACGGTAGGATGGGAAATAGGTGAGGGGTACTTATCCCTTTATAATGATAAGAAGCGCCACATCTACGATCGTCGCCATGAAGGCAGCACCCATCATATGGACCAACGATTTGACCATAGAAAATTCCGCACCAAACTGTGAATGACGTAGTTTGGATTTTCAAAAGCTCAAAAATTCTGTTATGAAACATGACCGACATCAGTAAAAAAGAACATTCTGCGAAAACTACCTACGTAGTAATTTTGCAAATCCATAAAAGAGAAATAAAAGCTTTTCTAAGTTTCTCTTTCACGTGCTATATATTCAGATATGCAATACGAAATGTTGCGCGCAAAAATGTGTCTACATAATAAATCATCAATCGCACCCTATTGTCGTGACTATCAAACATAAACTTTGTGAATTCTACCCAACAATTACGTGTTTAAACACGGCATCATAAAATATCCCAATTTATTTAAAATTGTCAACCTAAAACGCGAATTTCACCTTTAACGCGCTAAAAAATGTTCTCAGCTCTAATAAATCTTATCCACCGCATGCCTTAGTGCTGTCCTGCAAATGACCACCGACGAAATTACATTGCGCAGTTTACGTTTCTCCAGAGGAAAACGCCATTTTCACCCGAAGCTGGCTTATAAGCGGTTGTGGTGAAAGAAGCGCGACGCTTCGTTGTTGGAACGACGTAAGATAGTCACGAATTGCAGCAGCTAGCGGACTACGTCGACCGAATGACCGACCGGGTGAATGGCGATATCCATTTCCTTCTTGGTGAAAAGAGCGGTTCGTTCACCTTCTTCCCGGCGATAAGTTCTTCAGCGGAACACCTCCGCGTCTTCTCTTCGTATATTATACGATGTTAAATACCGCAAATTGACACTTATTTTTTTTTTGTAAATAAAAAAAAAAAAAAAAAAATTGTAATATCCTATTCAATAAGGAAATAAAATGTAAACGACGCGGCGGTCTTCTCTACACAAACAGCAACGAACACGATCTTCATGAGTATTGTAAACCCGAATTAGGCACCCATTTCAAGAAATAATTCAAATTCAATTCTTTTTTTGAGATATGCAAGCACATGTAGGATAGGAGTAAGGTAATAAAAAACTGATGGTGTAATAAGTAAGCCAGCAGAAAGGAATTGCCCTACAAGAAATTAGCAGAAACTAGACCGACTCGCGTTTATTCGCCTCATGAGAATGGGTTCAATCGTTCAGTTGGGACGAAGAGTCATTAGTAGAGCGCAACATTCTCGCTTGCCTTCCAGTGGTGTTTAATCGCAAGAGTTTGGGGGGATACAGAGTTGCTTCGTTACATGTCGGCATTTCCCGGTCCTCTGTGCTATGTGTAATAAATATCGCAGTGCGAAGTTAATAAGTGTCGGAATTGAACGGAAAGCATTCAAAATGTTATAAATGCGTAGAAATGCATCAACTTGTCTGTTTGCTAACAAGGTAAATACGTATTTATGGCAATTTCCAGACCTAATATAGAATGGTGAAGAAATCAGGCAATAAAAGTTTATTGGAAATCATTTATGTGTAGGAACCATGCAAATAGCGCAACACACAAATTTAAAAAAACGGGATAGAGACCGTATAAAGAATTTCTATGTGATTTAACGATGTTAAGTCAAATGCAATTCCAACATCCTCAAGTTGCAGCAGATTTAAAAACTTACGCTCCAAAAATGTCGATTTTTCTAGATTACGCCATCTTTTTAACAGTAGTGCTGCGAAAGATCCATTATACAAATTTAAAGACTAACTGAGTACGTGAATATTACATCTCTAGACGTAGAACGATCTTTTTCTGCGTATAAGCAGATATATACGCCGCAACGGATGGGTCTCAAAGAGACTACCGTAGAAACGTACGCTGTGATACAGATACTGAAGTTCTTTACTATATTATGTTTGCTTTTCATAAATTCTTTTATTATTTTTTGTTCTAAATAACACGCACGTTTATTTCGGTTAACTCAGCGTAGGGGCGCTACTGCTAGGCAATCGACTTGTTGCGCTCTAGTCATTATTCTCAGCACAAGTACAAAAGCGGTTCTCAAAAAGAGTGGTCCTGCGGAATGGTTGGTATGTTACATCAGGAAATATAGCACTAGCGTTACGAATATCTGCTCTGAATCCTACTTTACAGTAACAAATATGGAAAACTTTTTGTGATTAACATGTTATAGCATCTAAAGTGGAGCAATTATAATTCTCTGTGGCTGTTTAGATTTTAATCAGTCTACTTTTTGGAGCTTTTACATTCTATTAACTGTAAAGGTAATGATGAACGAACATGACAAAATTATAATTTTAAATACTTCATTTAAAACTGAGGTAATTGCAAATACCTTTGTTGGTTGTTTCAGTAGAGAAAAAGACATTTAAAATTACTGTTATTAATTTAATTGTTTACAATACCTGCGCGTTATGAATTGAAAAATAAGGAATAGAAACTTGCTCGCGGAATCAGTTTACATCGTCGGAAATAAAGCTGATATTGTTGTTTTTAATGACTACGTAAAATCGGAACGAGCGCAAACACACTCCAACAACACCAAAGTACCAAAGTAATAGATTTGAAATTACTACGTACTCTGGATTAAACGTGCAAACCAACACATAACCCGCAGAGGACAAATGCATTACGGAAATTACAATTGCTAATATGTACTAAAAGGTTAGAGTTATAATTACTTAAGTACCTAACTCGAGTACACATAAGCACATGACAATAATAATTTCATAAATCGTAGTACGTACGCGTAATCAGTCATCGCTTGAGAAATTGCATATAACCATATAATTCTTGTAAAATAAATCTAGTCTTCTTATCCATACTACGGCTAATTACTCATTATTACCTTGCAACTAAGTAAGTAAATAATGCAACTACGTTAAGGGTAGAGCTAAAGCAAATACGCTTAATATGTGAATATGTATTTGTGCAATCATATCCAGCATAGTCTGTTAGATAACAAGACAAGTGTTCAAAGGTCTCCTTTTGATATTTACCTGATATCTAGTCTTAAACTTTGAATATGGGATATGGGGCAATAATGGTAATAATATACAATAATTTATTCAAATGACAACCGTTCTAAGCTCGTGCTACATTATCTACTAGTAGAAACTATTAGTTGGCAATATCATGCCACACAGTGAAAATAACACTGTGATGTTACCAAAATAAAAAGACTGATGCAGTAGCTCGTAAACCGAACAAAAAGGGAGACGTGTTTAAGAATAAATACAAGTATACACATTGTGTATACTTGACCCCCCCGGACTAACTTCTCTACACTTGTTAAGATATACACTGCCGTTATGAGAAGTTCGGTCGGTTGGTAAAAAACATGAAAAGGTTACAGAAACAAACGAAACTAAAAACAAAATGCAATTTTATTGTATGTACAGGTAAAAAAGACAAAAATAAATAAATAAAAAGTTATTCTGGCCTAATACAACATACCGAACATTGTACTTTTTTTTTTCATCGAAAAAACCTCCTTTGCTGTTAATCACCGCTCGAACTATTCTAGGCATTCTTTCGATAAGTTTTGTTAAAACGGATTGTGGAATATTAATCCATTCACGTTGCAGAATATTCCGTAAATGTTCTTGTGAAGTTGGGCATATTTTTCGGATCCTCCTGTCCAGTTCATCCCACAACAACTCTATAGCGTTCAAATCTGGGCTTTGTGGGGGCCATGTCATTACTTTCAGGGTGTGCTGTTCTTCTTGCTCCTTTAGATTGTTCTTACACACTAACGCAGTGTGTTTTGGGTCGCTGTCATGCATGAATGTAAAGTTACGGCCTATTATACGCAATCCTGATGGCACTGCATGATTCTGGAGTATTGCGAAATAATTTTCCTTCCTCATTACACCCTGCACTCTGCATAAATCTCCCGTCCCAGCAAAGGAGAAACATCCCCACACTAACACAGGACTACGCCCTTGCTTCACTGTAGGCACAATGCAGTTCGGGATCACTTTTCGGTTTTAGATCTTCGGACATAAACTCGTCGATTTTGCCCAAAAACCTCAAACTTTGACTCGTCACTCCAAAGCACGTGTTTCCAATCATCTAGCGACCAATCTAGATGAGAACGGGCCCACTGTAGCCGCTTTGCTCTGTTGCCCCGACGTAATAAGGGTTTTCGAATGGCAATGCGTCTATGAAGGTCCGCTTGTTGAAGTCGACGCTTTACCGTACTCGCCGAAACTTGTTCTTCACGGCCGCGATTGACTTCGGCTGCTATTTGTGGCGCTGTTAATTTTCTATTGCGTTTGGTTAATAATACAATTCTCAAATCTTCAGCTTTTGTTGCTTTCCTAGATGCTCCAGGACGAACACGATTTTCTATAGTTCCAGTTGGCCGATATCGCTTTATGATGTCATTTACTGTTGTACTTCTCATATTTATTTTTTCAGCAATTTGTCGGCCCGAATATCCTTCTTCAAACAGCGTAATAATGCGTGAACGTTTTTCTACACTGGTAGGCCTGCCACGTGCCATTTTGAAGGAAATTTTCTTAAAACTTTCGCGCAAAAACGACAAATGCACACCAACACACGTTTAACAGTAAAATTAAACAAATTTGTATCTTTGCGCCTGTGATAAATAAACAAGAATGATACTGCGGTATATTTCCTAAATGTATTGTTCGTTAATAATCCCCAAACGACCTGTTTCAAAAGATCGGTACTTCCGAGAAATTCTTGGAATGATAATAAAAGGGACTTTATTGTGGTTGTCGCAATATTTCTACTTTACATAATAATTTATGGCTTTAATCCTTTAGAAAAGAGTGTATGCTTAATATCTTTCTAATTTTATGTATTAATAATTGTATACAGTGTGATATAATACATTTTTATTGTATGACCGAACTTCACTGAACGGCAGTGTACAGATCGGTTCTCTGTGAAGAAGACCAGATGTGCATATCCAAACAATCTTGCAATAAAAGAAAGCAACCTACTCTGCTGCTTACTTCTATCCGGAAACTCAACTGCTATAGGACTAAAATTTGTCCAGCAAGATATCCTGCACGCTTACACGAAAGCAATATGGTTGATCCCCCTGCATGAATCTGTGGTGATGATGGAGGCAGCCTAAATCATCTTATATTAGCATATACAACTCTCATGTGCCCTTATTGAAAATGTATACAGATGATGAAGCTATTCCGTTGCGGTAACTACAATGCGTCCTAGAAGTGTGAACCTCAAGCCTTCCTCCCTTGTCATGATACTAGCCCAACTAGTACAACCAAGTTCCTTATTACATTTCGATGTGAATGTCTCAAACAGAGTCACCGTCGATTATCTCAAAATGTAATAATATGAAGGGTATTCTGTTTAAAATAAACTTGGCAGAATTAAGATATTTTAGTTCCAAGTTTACCAAGTTTTCAGAATTTTACAATGTATATCCTTCCAATGCTCCAATTCTTCGTGAGACATTCTGTATACGTAATTGGTTTCGCGCCACATACAAGTATTGATTTCTACCTTCAATTTTCTTTTATTTTCGCGTTAGGTAATCCGATATATAAGCATAATGTACTCAATTAATTGCTAAACGCGGAGGAGGGCTTCACGGGTATTGCGTTTCTATACTTAAAATCGTTAAGAAGTGCAATGAAGAGTGTGATGCAAGTGAGGATCGATATCCGTAGATAATATAATACGTACATTGAAACGATTCTATTTTTTTTCCTTTCACTTATACCTTGAAATGAGACCTAATTTAAATTTAAATTGTCAGGTAGTGGAAAATTACTGTTCAATGCATTTATATTTAGTTGGTAATATACTGAATCAATAATAAGGTGTTAATATCACGTACTGTGCGGTTTGATGTATTACCTACATGATACTACACAGCACGGTAAACGAGAGATACAACCGCATGCCTTTTGATTTCAACACAACCAAACAATAGATAGCTACACCCATGCACGACAAATGTATGTAGATATCTATAGATATGTAAACATATGCTTATACATTTGCATATATCTTGCACTCACGTGACTTTATTTACGAAATCGATTAACTTTATCACAGCAATAATAACTTTATTTTCCAATTGTAAGCTTTACATTAAAGTAAACAATAAAAAATCTATGATCGAAGTAAATTCAAACTAAATATCTTTGATGCCTCGGCAATCCCACGCGCTTTCAATCTCCGATCATTCATTACCATACGGTAAATTTTTTTAATCATTTCTGATGTGGCGACCTCATTTGGACGACCTGGGCGTTCATCATCAAATATGCTCATACAAATATTTAATTTTTTCCATTGTCGTTAAATCACATATGTCTGCCATTCGCAAACTAAGACGTATCCGCTTGAAAACTCGGGCTCGTGTCAAAGATTACATTTCCAATTCTTGCCGAGGCCAGGTAATTATCGAGCTTCATTTATCTCTTCGAATAAAAAATCTAAATTGGCGAAAGAGCAAATTTTAGAAGCGCTCCCGAATTTCGCGACACAACTTTATTGGATAAGCATCGATTTCCAAATTTTCTTAATTTTTTTCCCTCGTAGAACGTTACAATAGAATAAAGACTATTATTATTAATAAAGAAACACTACCTACATACACTCCCTGACAAAAACTTAGACGCGGTAAGATGTTTTACGGGTTTTAAGGGTTACAAGATTTCTTTGCGAAACTAGCAAGATATCTAATTAAGTTTTTATTCATAAAAGTAAAATAAACTTAAAAATATCTCCTCCAGTAATATATGAACTAAATAATAAATTATTACTCCAATGTTTAAACAATTTCTGCGACAAAAATTTAGACGCTCTGTTGCAAATGTAAAACAAAAATAAACAAATGAGTGATCAGTAATGCGTAGATCCTCCATTCTTCTTAATCACTTCCAATAGTCTGTTATTAATACATTTATATAAATTTAACACATAATTTTGAGGGATATTCTGCCATTCAGTCACTATTGAAGTTTTCAGTTCCTATACCGTGAAATATTGACGGCCTCCGTCATAAACGCGACGTGCCAATTCACCCCACATGTTTTCAATAATGTTTATGTCTGGTGACCGTGCCGGCCACTGTAAAGTTTTCATCTTTTTCTCTTTAAACCATTCAGTAATGGTTTTTGCTTTATGAATTGGCGCGTTATCTTGCTGAAAAACAAAATTGCGCCCGGCCCATTGGTTTCCAAAACGTAGAAGATTGTCACGCAATAAGTCTTTATACGTCACAGATGTCATTTTGTTCGTGCAAAACACTATCTCACTTTTATCGCGGAATCCAATCGCTGCCCATATCATCACAGATCCACCCCCTAATTGTCTGGTCATTTTCACTTTTGGTTCCTTTCTCAGATCATGGTAATAATGCGAGTACCCATCCGGTCCGTCCAAATTAAAACGTTTCTCATCGGAAAATATAACTTTTTCCCATTGTTTCTTCCAGGATACGTGTTCTTCAACAAATCTCAACCTCGCGTCTTTGTGTTTCGCCGAAAGTGGCGGTTTTCTCAACATTTTCTTCCGTGATATTACCGGTGACGCCCTTAAAATCCTTTGAACATTACGCACGTGCGTTTGTACCCGCGTCTGTTCTGCAATAACTCTCGCCGACGCAGAAGAATCGGATGCACACCGCCAATATCATGCGTTTATCCCGCTCACTTACAGCTTTCGGTCGCCCCTGGCCTTTTGGTTTGCCGTAATTTTCCGAATCTTTTAGGAAATTTCTAACGGAATGGTCTCTTCTTCGTAACCGACGAGCAATTTCCTTCTTACTAACACTGTCCTGGTGCCAGGCTAGAACTTTACCCCTTTCTATCAAGGATAATTGCTTTTTTCTACCCATATTGTAAACACTTTATAAAATATAATTTCTCGTGGTGAAATGTGTACACTTTACCAGCACAACCGCTGCATATAAAGAGAAGTATCAAATTAAAACATTTTTGCTTATATTAATGTAATAAATGCACAGGGTCTAAATTTTTGTCGCATTTAAGATTCCTATTTTGATCCGGGAAAATCTCAATTACCCCTCATAAAGCAATAAATACCCAGAAATATCTATAAATGGACTATTTACATAACAAGTATTAATAACCCTCATTTACATTTTATATAATGTCTATAAACTTTGTTTCGTAAATAGAAACGATACCGCGTCTGTTTTTGTCGGGTAGTGTATATGTCCTTGCAATTGTTTTTATTTATTCTTCTTCTACTAAGAACAGGAATAAATAAAAACAGTTGCACAGTAGTCTTAGACAATACGCAGTAGTTGGTTAATCGACAAATTATACAATAGAATTTTCTCCATTAAAACCGAGAATAGCTTTGTTTGACGTCATCTGTTGATCATTTAGGAACAAAACCGTGGATGTCGCTAAAATGTATAGCACTAATTGACATTTTATCGATAAATAAATTAGAGATTTGTTTAGCACAGCAGCACGTACATCTTGTGTGGTCATTAAACTTTAAACACGTTTGTTGAAATGGTAAATGTTTTCACATCCCATAAGGCACCGAACAGTTGATATTTCCATTTTTGACAAATCGATCGGTACCGGCGTACAATAGTAAGTCAGGTACGTACGTACATAAAAATGTCTTCAAATTCACCGGCTATCTCCAAAAAAGTATAAAAGCATATCTAGTGCAACGTAAAGTATGTATCAATTTTTAGATTTTTTTCAAACTGTATTAATAGTTATCACCTTGCTGTTGATAGAAAATAATTCAAGGAATTTCTACTAGCGTGTAGCTAATAATTAACGAAAGAAATACGAACGCTAAATAAGAAATACAAAACTATCGCGAAAACTATCAGGTGTTCCATTCGACAACTTTTAATTAGAAAAGTATAACTTTTAAATTGGTTTTTCGAGCTTTATCTTAGAAGTTAATGTCAGGAACTGTGCAATCTTCATTGTTTTCTTTTTAAGACTTTAAAGAAATTTAATGTAGTAGAAATGAAATATTTACCGAAAATTGTCGTTCTAAATTATTAAAAAAATATCAATACCATTAAGTATTTTTAATATAATTAATGCCCCTGGTGAGAAAAAAATTATATATGGGACATTTCAGTAACTATAGAGAAAACTTAATTTCTCAAAGGTTGTACATTCTAAATCTATGATATGACATGTCACTCAAAATACATTTAAGAGCGCTGTGCATAAAATCCATAGAATACTGGGCCATCAACCAGCAGAATTTCAAAAAATATATTTTATTCACATTCAGACCATCGTCGTGAATGACCCTCTGTATATTTTTGTCGTATCGTTGCATTGTCCCATTTATTAAAAAAATTCGAAATGAAGTTTATTAATTTTTCTTTTTTTTTTGCTACCAATGCGTTCGTGACCAGAAGCTCGTATGTTTATATAAAATGCTACATCCCCCTATCTATTTAATAAATCTACTTTTCTCTCGCATATCGTAATTTGTTTAACTTAACCTTTGTCTATTTTTTAATAATTAAATAAATAATATTGGTCATTGTACTACTTATTTGTCGATACCTTCACTAAACTACTTTTTTCGTTTTAGAACATTGAACTACATTTTTTCTGCGTTCTATAAATAGAATATCGCCTCAAGTGTTTAAGAAAAGTATATTGCAATGGTTTGATGTTTATATCTTTTTAACGCACGTCACTTCTCATTTTATAGAAATAGATCAAACAAACTCCAACGTTACACTTAACTTGACGGGACGCTTACTTTTCCTTTTTTTTCACTTTCTTCGCAGTTGTTCCCTGGGGATACTCTAATACTGACATTATAGACTTTCAAATCAAACTTTTCAAGTACCCAACCCAGTTTTCCTGCAATGTTAGGACGTTTTTTTTTTGTCTCGAGTTCTAAAGTGTATACAAACTCTCAGACCCAAACGATCTTCTTTACCTTCCCTTGCTTCAGGTGACTCTTGTCGGCTTTCCTATTGCAATGTACTGTGCGCACACAATGGAATTTACATATAAATTGTTGCATCCTATACGACCTTCATCCTCCTACACTTCTCAGTGTACGCTTAAAATTTCAATGTAATTTCATTTCGATCGAACTCCGCTGCTCTACACGCACCTAACAAGGTCTGAAGGTAATTTGCTTAAGTAACTTCTACCGTTAAAAAAGCTACCGTTTACCCACTACGATTCGTTGATTAACTAGCAGCGCCAGAGACATGAAAAATCCAATTAAGAACGGGTAGATTTTAAAATTTATTTTTGAGATCGTTGAAAGGAATATAAACACCGCCGGATAGAAATGGCAATAATATTACACCTCGTCAAAGAATATTAGAGCTGCTCAACCTCCCTCGTAAAGTTGCTATTGACTGCATAACGCACTGGTAATTAATATAGCAAATAAAGCTTATCATTATTATACATGCCTGCGCCTTGCGATTTGATTTTTACCTGGAATTTCCTCGTACGTGCAATTTATTCTACTGACTATTCAAGTATGTAAATGTTATAACTGGTGAATCAACTTCTGCGTGTTCGGTTGTAAAAATTGAATTGGAGGAAAAGGAGAGACGTAGCTGAAACGAGGACGTCACGTACCTACGTCCGCTGGACAACAATGTGGAATCCGAATAAACGGACAATTATATTCCGCAAATTCAAATATGCGCGCTATGTAACCGAGGAATGGAAAAATTTACGTATACAATGGAGACAGAGCCGAGTTTCTGCCGCAGAATAAATAGGCACGCATTACCAAGTGCTTTTCAAAAAAGGGGGAACTGTAACGGCGTACAAAGGATACTAATTAGAAAGGAAATTCTAGAACGTTTGCACATATGCATAAACGGTTACATTTTTATAATCAATACCAAAACCTTTGTATTTAGCCTAAAAAAATCGCAAAATCATGAACACAGCAACAAACAGAAGAACCTATCTTGCAAGAAAACACCTGTTATCCTATTCATAATGCTTGCGCGGATCCACTTACACAAAATGGGACAACCTAGTTTGGTGTTCCTATCTAAAAACAAAATGTCGTGCTTCTGCACTGTACATTTATGAACATTTTCTTCAAACGCATTGATTTACCCGGTTAGGAGAGTGGCTGTGAAATGTTGCCTTTTTAACTGTCAAATCAATCATTTTATTAAAGCGTAACAAGACGCGTGAATTGCGAAAGAGAATTTATATGATCAATTTGTAGGTACACTTGCTCAGTCGACAGATCGGGTTTCGTAATTTCCAATAAAATGCCTTTGACATCGCATTATATGAAGCGATTTTTCAAAGGGAAATCAATATGTTTCCTGTGCGACGTGGGAGTTGAAAATAAATTAGTCGAATATTAAATTGGAAGAAAAAGATTTCATTTATCATTCCGTTTCCGTACGACTACGCTGAGTATACAGACGCAACAGTCTCGCGCTTTCCATAAAGTTACAAAAATTAAAAGGAATGTGTACAATAGAATCATAAAAAAACGTAATTCAGAGATGTTTTTTTTTAAATTATTTTTCATGCTGGTCGACGAGGCGTTGAAGCGTTGCGTATCACAAACAGTTTCA
The DNA here is from genome assembly GCA_902655005.2 of Marronus borbonicus. Classification (NCBI taxonomy): domain Eukaryota; kingdom Metazoa; phylum Arthropoda; class Insecta; order Coleoptera; family Scarabaeidae; genus Marronus; species Marronus borbonicus. The sequence continues at coordinate 28,645,850 of LR737381.1, read as the reverse complement.
ATCACTTCGGTAAATTAGAACTATATTTTTTTGGGGCAAGTTTTCATTGGAGCATAAAGGAAAAGTTTGCTAATACACCCAGTAAGGTGGAACCAAGCTTCCTCTGAGAAAAAGGATTTGTCAAGGATATTATCATCATTCATGAGATGTTCAAAAGCCAATCGCAGTATTGCACTCTCACTACTTGATCAATGAACTTGAGTTCTTGCACAACACGAATTTCATGAGGATAGTTTTCGAGATCTTTTCTAAAAATATGCTGGTACTATGAATTAGTTTTCCTGTGAAAGGTTTTAGTTTTTAGGTGAGTAATCTACACGTCTCCTAACACTCGCAATAGCTTCAACAGCTCTTTTCTTGTCTACCATTAGCAACATAGGAAATAATTTGTTGATGTAAATCAAGGTACGACGCTGCAAAACATAGAAACCAAAACGGAAATTCATCCCAACATAATTGCATAGAATAAGAAGATAATGTTTGGTGGTAATAGCGACGTGTACGAACAACTCTGTGCTGTACAAATACAAGCTGAATAGTTCCTATGATGTTCTTACCACTTGCGTCAATTACGTTGTCCAGTGCAACCCCTTTCGCTTCAAACACAAAAAATTTTAGTTAATATTAATGCATGCGGTGTTGTGTATAATTTCTGAAATGGTTTAGTTGAAAATGGATTAAATTTTTATAACATAATAATGATTCCTAACAATATGCATAAAAATCTATTCTTATTTAATAGTTAAGCACGCATCCGTTTCTATTCTATTGGTCACGATGTTTCTTTCTTGATATTAAAAGACATAAGGGAGGAATAGAAAGGATAAAATTCTTTTACATGTCGTGAAATGAAAAATAACGGAACCAAAATATTCTGACATATTAAGTATATGTAAGGATGTGGACAGAATATATCTACCTAAGTAGAGAAAGGAAAGGTTCTTATTGAATTCTCAAAATAGCTAGTGCTTGTAGAACAAGAAAATTCGAGAATATGTACAAACAAGCATCCACCTAAGCCGTGGACGGAAAATTCCATTCTTGGGCAATTTAGAGAAGGTTTAGGTTTTTTTTTTATTTCACTCTGTTAGAAATTAGTTTAGAAATTACGTCTGTAAACATTGAATATAAATCGATGTTGTAAAATGTACATATGCATGAATGGACAAGAAAATTAAAGGTATAAATATTCTGTTGTATGTACCACTACCAAAAGAATTATTATCGAAGTTAAGTTTTAAACACAGTATTATGCTATAGTTACATAAATGTTTCATTTCACATTCTGTTTACAGGCGCCTTTGCTTCAAATAAACAATTAGAAACAAATTGAACTTTATTTCTAAACAAATCCTTAAAAACAAGATAAACATCAACAGATATAAATTTGATTTTTTAAATGGAATGCCTTATATATTATTACGCTTTTAGATTCCTCTTCTTTCAATATTTCCATACATACTCACCTATCTCAGTTTTTGAGATAATTGATATCATTTGAGATTTCTGCAAAATTCCGCTGTTTCTTTAATTGCATAGCAGTAATCAAATTTTTTTTTGTACCAAGCAAAAGCAAAGACGTCGTGATATTTGTAAATGAGAGATTGTAATTTAAGAATGTTATGTTCTCTCAACAACAAACAATCTTTGTCTCAAAACTTTTCCTCTACCTCGTACCACTAGCATAGAATAGGAAATTTCCAAATTTCACCCACTCAGAGTGAATAGCAGGGAAAATAAAATTCATCCTTTGTACGTGGATTACTTTAATCTACTTAGAGCTACCGAGATATATTTTTCAATCTGAAGATACAGTGTTTTATTGACTTGACAAATTTTACTTGCTTTGTAACTTCTGCCTAGGGATGAACTATGCGTAACTCGAAACCAGTAACTATCTCTTAAAGAGTTTTGTGAGCTGTAGATCCTTTTTTTTCGCGTTTGCCTCAATACATGAATTACCGTCACAGAGTCAACTTGAATTATTTAAAAAGCCAATATTCCAAATTCTATAAAGTAAACAATACTTTGGAAAGCTGCAATCCCGAAATGTTAATCTTAAATCTAAATTTATTTAAACAGGAATTACAATATTTTCGCCCTTAGCTTCATTTAATTTTTTTATATACGCGTATATCCATTGTAATGTTAAAAATAATCACAATCGTTATGAGAAGTACGTTATTCCCCCACTCGCATCGAAGTAACGGCAACGCTTTCAGACGAATCCCTTCTGCGTGGCCCCCCAAATTAAATATGGTTACTCAGATTTGCCGAGGAACATGCACATTTCAAGGTTGCAGATGCATAACGATGACACTTCACGGTGACGCTTAGCAGCGTACCCTAGCATAATATTACAGTCTGTGAAGGAATACTCAACGACACGATAACACCGGGAAGACTATTCTACAGAGTAAACGCTCTTAGATAGAACATGTTAAGTTGCAGCAGTTGAGCTAAGTGACCGAGGCTTTTTTAGCTCTAGCTGTTTTAGAAAATAGACGCATTTAAAAGTGAATTATATTTAAAGGTGAATTTTGTGGTCAAGAATTATTTCAAAGTACAATTTTCATTATATCGACGAGTCATATGTGTTTGTATGCATGACTCGCTGAAACAAAGAGAACGCGCAAAATATCAAATAATTAAACATTAAAGTTTGCCTTTGGTTTTTTAATATTTTGAAATACTCAATTAGCATTTATTTAAAAGGTTACCCAAACGACGATTTCCGGCAACTATAAAAAGTGTACGTATGCATGTTTCTATACAAAACCTTTTAATCCCGCACTGGATGAATATTATTCCAAAAAGGAGTAATAGAAACGCGCTTCTCAAAGGAACTGCTTTATTTACATTTATATTACTTCTGTAAAGAAAAAAGTTGCGCAGAACAAAAAAACGTATACATGGATACATCCGTCGATTCATGGAAGGCGAAAAAGTTTACAGCTACATGGAACCAAATTTATATAATATCTTCTTCGAAAGTTTCGTTTCCTTTTGGAGTAGACAGCAATGAATTGTTAAGAGGGAAAGTATTTCTTTGTGCATGCAAATTTGGACTGCGAATTATTTTGGAAACAAATGATACTTATTAGAAAGTGAATACCAATACTTTTCTAGACGTAAAGACTTTTTTATGGATACGCAAATCTAATGCAAATTTTTTTCTTTCAGGTGGATATGGAGACGATAGAGGCTATTTTGGCCTATTTACCGTATGCAAGATGTTGGCGCGAAACAGGGAGAGATGCGGGGATGACTATTCAAGATTTAGACCATCAAGTAAGTTAAATAAATCTAAAAAGAATAAGTGATGAAATACGAAGTGCTTATTGATAATGTTTATAGGCTTTCCTTGCAGTGAACAACAATGTAAGAATTCATTATTTAATATCTTTGTAAGGTGGAAGAAATGAAAAGTTTAAGCGTACGTTCTTCATTGTCAAACTAGACAATGTTTAGCACGATGGCTGGTAAAGCTAGGACCTTTTTTTTATTACATCTAAAGAAGAGTTTATAAAAATTTATTCATAGTAATTTGTTGATTATAATACAGATAACTAGACAGATAGCTGCACGCTACGGTGACTAACTAATACTATTATTCTGTGCGTAATATAGACTGTTGGCTAAATGGTTGGTACTGCCTTCTCGCAGGTCGTCGAAATAGTGTTACAGATTCGCCCGCTAAACGTGTACATATCATTAGTAGCAGTATTCGTCGTTTTCTTTTATCCATCGCAGTGCACGCACTTGCCAAGCAAGTTTTACAAACTTTTTTCACGACACGACTGCGACAAAAAATGGTACTGTGTGTACAAGTACACTTTTCTACGCGGCACGATCCCGACAAAAAATCGTACGTGTGAAAGCAGCCATAGGTTGAGGGTGGGCAAAAATTGCTTGCTTTATTTTGAAATTTCCTAGCCAACACGAACGCTATATTTGCTATCTCAGCGAATAAAAAGTACGTAGCATATACAGCGTAGCGCTGCGTCCGACCTCAGCACTACATGTTTGTAATTGACCCTTAGCTTTCGTTACATACAGATACTAATTATTATTAAAAGTAGCAAAAATCGTCTAATTTAGTTAAATCAATTAGTTGGCGTTATCTTAAAAACCGTGACACTTTGTATAAATGGTATTTTTTTGTTAAAAAGTTCCAAACCGACTCAGCTACCACCTCCCTTTAAATATACATCGGTGAACCAAACACCTTCTATAATGACAATGTGACTAACTTAACATTTAAAGAACGTGGGCAGCAACTCGTCTTAGGGTGGGTGTAAATAATTTCTCAATAGATAAGATTTGGCCATCCAACGGTACTAAATTATATTAAAAAGTTTCGCGATGGCTTGACGGTATACGAAAATCGATCAGGCAGGGAAACGACCCTTAACGACTTATATGCTGCACGTTGATGTATTAACTCAAGAACTGCAACCTCCTACTGTCAATTATATTGAAAAGTCCGGTTTCTCGGATGCTCATTCCCGTCTAGGCTATCTTACCTTTCATCTTGTAGTAGAAGCAAAGTTGACCGATATGTAGCGGAGCTATCACCTTTTCTATAATCTAAATTGTTCACTTACTAACTATTGCTTGCTATCGAAGATATTATCTCAATAATAAAACACGTAGCAGGAAATTAAATAATTGAAATAGCAAGAATTTGAATAGATTTTTTGTTAATTTATTGCATACTGAAAGTAGTTCTCACCCTACTATGTAGGTACACTGCCGTTCAGTGAAGTTCGGTCATACAATAAAAATCTATTATATCACACTGTATACAATTATTAATACATAAAATTAGAAAAATATTAAGCAAACACTCTTTTCTAAGGGATTAAAGCCATAAATTATTACGTAAAGTAGAAATATCGCGACAACCACAATAAAGTCCCTTTTATTATCATTCCAAGAATTTCTCGGAAGTACCGATCTTTTGAAACGGGTCGTTTGGGGATTATTAACGAACAATACATTTAGGAAATATACCGCAGTATCACTCTTGTTTATTTATCACGGGCATAAAGATATACATTTGCTTCATTTTACTGTTGAACGTGTGTTGGTGTGCATCTGTCGTTTTTGCGCGAAAGTTTTAAGAAAATTTACTTCAAAACGACACGTGGCAAGCCTACCAGTGTAGAAAAACGTTCACGCATTATTACGCTGTTTGAAGAAGGATATTCGGGGCGACAAATTGCTGAAAAAATAAATATGAGAAGTTCAACAGTAAATGTCATCATAAAGCGATATCGGCCAACTGGAACTATAGAAAATCGTGTTCGTCCTGGAGCATCTAGGAAAACAACAAAAGCTGAAGATTTGAGAATTGTATTATTAACCAAACGCAATAGAAAATTAACAGCGCCACAAATAGCAGCCGAAGTCAATCGCGGCCGTGAAGAACAAGTTTCGGCGAGTACGGTAAAACGTCGACTTCAACAAACGGACCTTAATGCCCGCATTGCCATTCGAAAACTCTTATTACGTCGGGGCAACAGAGCAAAACGGCTACAGTGTTCTCATCTAGATTGGTCGTTAGATGATTGGAAACACATGCATTGGAGTGACGTGTCAAAGTTTGAGGTTTTTGGGCAAAACCGACGAGTTTATGTCCCAAGATCTAAAACCGAAAAAATGATACCGGACTGCATTGTGCCAACAGTGAAGCAAGGGCGTAGTTCTGTGTTAGTGTGAGGATGTTTCTCCTTTGCTGGGACGGGAGATTTATGCAGAGTGCAGGGTGTAACGAGGAAGGAAAATTATTTTGCAATACTCCAGAATCATGCAGTGCCATCAGGATTGCGTATAATAGGCCGTAACTTTACATTCATGCATGACAACGACCCAAAACACACAGCGTTAGTGTGTAAGAACTATCTAAAGGAGCAAGAAGAACAACGCACCCTGAAAGTAATGACATGGCCCCCGCAAAGCCCAGATGTGAACCACCAGATAGAGTTGTTGTGGGATGAACTGGACAGGAGAATCCGAAAAATATGCCCAACTTCACAAGAACATCTATGGAATATTCTGCAACATGAATGGATTAACATTCCACAATCCGTTATAACAAAACTTATCGGAAGAATGCCTAGAATAGTTCGAGCGGCGATTGACAGCAAAGGAGGTTCTTTCGATGAAAAAAAAATAATGTTCAGTATGTTATATTAGGCCAGAATAACTTTTTATTTATTTATTTTTGTCTTTTTTACCTGCACATACAATAAAATTGCATTTTATTTTTAGTTTCGTTTTTCTGTAACCTTTTCATGTTTTTTACTAACCGACCGAACTTCTCTGAACGGCAGTGTACATGCGTAAATCTACGTTAGAAATCGGGAAATTGAATAACACACTGCGAGCTTTTTAGTGTATAAAACGTTTTATTATGCGTCGGCGTCATCTGTTTAACACAATTAATTTTCCATATGCACGTGTACGTCCATTTTAAATACGTGTATGCATTCTGTATTAACCCAAATTTCCCAGGATTCATACGAATTTTCAATGCAGCCCAGTATATTGGTATATTTACGAAATTAGTACTAACCTACGCATGGAATTGGAGAAAAAGCTGTATATTTAATTGAATCTGGAATGAGAAAAAAGCTGCTTGCATTATAAGGGAAAATGTCCTAGATATCTAGTATTAGGATATTATTACAAAAAGGACGAGAATGTATAATTTTAATGTTTCTATTGTTTCAGTTGTGGTATGGATAGCTGGAATTCTGGCTGCAGTTGGCGTGGCCATTCTGGGAATATTTTGCTTGTTGAGTATAATACAGTTGGCAATGTTGACGTCAAAAGAAAGAGTAGTTATGAAGTATAGCATCGTTGTGATACTAAAATTGGCTATAGGATTATTAGCAAGTAAGTATCTAATATTTGTAGCAGTTGTGCTTGAATGGAGCTATAGCGCATATGAAGGACTTCCAAAAATCGCCCGGGTATCTAACAATTGCTGCACCATTAGTTTCTATTAATAAGAATAAAAAACTTAAATAGGATTATGTTTTTATATGGGAGATCTTTACCCTCCTAAATAATAAAAATCTGTACATACTAAGATCCATTTATTTTCATTTTCCGCTAACAGCATCAAGCAATTTTTACATAATCTAAGGTTTACAAGGGGCTTATCTACGTGTTGTTTTAAACGGAGGAGCTTTATACAACTGCTGTGTATTAGAAAACAAGATGGCATTTTATCAGGATGCCTTACGAAGCGGAAGTAATAATAAATCTTCCATTGTGTTAATACCAAGTTTATTATTTTATTTTATTTAAATAACTTTTCAATCATTTTAATTTTTTTCATCTTAACTTTACATACAATTTTTTTATAAATCCCTCTAATGCATTATCGGAGACAAACTCCCAAATACTACCGCAAATATGTGTGCGCAGTTTCAATTTCCTGTCTTAGGCTTCGGAAAAGGTTTCCTTGTGTCACTCAATTTCCGTCAGCAAAATCGACACTTCATTGATTTTGAGTTTTCACGTTCTCTAAGCGTTCCTCTACACATGTTGAATATTGAAAGCATTTTCTTATTCCTTTTAGTTCGCTGATTTTCGAATTCCCAATTTTAAATCTATGTTCGTTATGAGGGTCAAATAAATTAAACAAACTTTGTTATTCACGTGATTATATACGCGGTTATTCGCAAAGATCATTCTCAGTTTCACTGCGCCCTTAATTGATGGAAACTGATATACATATATCCAATAACGATTTTAGAGAGATATTCGGTCATATTTGTTGTTTATTTAAAACTTAGCGAAAAATATTTTCAGAGATAAAAATGTAGAGCCAGAGTCAGTTGAAAGTAAACATGTTCCAGGTTTAAACCGTGCCATGTCGCTTTTGTTAAAATAAAAAACTAGACGTTTCGGCCACAATCGTATGGGGCTTCTTCAGGAGAGGGAAAGTTGATAGGCAACAGTTAGCACGGTAACTCAACGTGTAAACCGAAACTAACTGAACGAGAAGCAGTTGATCACGGCAACTCAGCATGTGAACCATGCCAGAGGGGAAAATCAACTTTTCCTCTCGTGGAGAAGCCTCATACGATTATGGGCGAAACGTCGAGTTTCAAGAAAAACGACATGACACGGTTCAAACCTGGGACACGTTTAGTTACATTTTCAAAGGTTTGCATACTTCTAAATGGTGATCTCTTCTTTTCCGAAAATTTTGCCAAATATTAACTTTTTCTGGGACGCTCTCTATGAGCTGAATACGTAAATACAAAAATAATCACAACCCTTGTATTAATGCAGTTGCTTTCTTCCTTAGAAGGATCTTTGTACATCGAATATTCTGAATGAACTAAATCCATGCTCCAATATTCCCCATAGTTTACATTTGGGTATTCGATAGAAGGCCTTTTCAAGGTTGAGAAATGCTACGTAGTTGTTGTTATATCTTTCCTGTTATCTTGTTTTTTAATACTCTTTCAAATTGCTTCTCCACTATATTCAATAACATGATATTCCTGTAGTTTTACCATGTTTTTGTTTCGTTTGTGGAGATGGATGTAATGACGTCGATTTTCCAAACCGACCAAACCGTCTAAATCTTGAACAGTAATCGTTCAAAATAACTGATTTAAAAGTACAATTTTCAAATGTACCCGAATTGTGAAAAAGAATTCTTTGTTTCTTTCGTCGCACTAACAAATAAAACATTAATTGTATTTAGTTGGTATTTTTTAAATATCTTTGAGACAAATGGTATTATTTTGACACGTACACCGCGTTCTTCATTGTCTTACATGTTCAATATAATAAACCTATAGGTGTAAGAAAACAAACTAGGGCCGTACACAATGCTGTATAAATAAAATGTTTTCGAAGCGGAAATGCGCGCAAATGTCGCACGGCCTATCCAAATAACATCGTAAGGGGTCTTGATCTTCTTGCCCTAAATCAACAAAACACAGAAACTGGAAAATAAATTTTATTCGTTGAGATTCCGTTTAATACTTCAAAGAGCGAAAAGGCCTCTTTTTCACGCTTTTCCTAAGCAACACAAGAAAATCAAAACAATTGCAAATTTATTCGACTAAATTCCATGTTATTCATTGCTGCTTCTTCTTACCATATTCTGCTATCCTATTTCGATTTTGGTATACAAATGAGCACTGATATTTGGAATTTTAAAACAAATCGACAGAAAACTTGCTTTTGATGTGCACAAATCAAACGGCAGAATGTTATAATAGCAAGGGTAAAAAAAAAGAATCTTATAGAAAGATGAGGATAAGATATACTCTGAATTAAAATTACATTACAGGACAGGGCAAGTTGTATAATTCCGGGTTGAGAAAGAATAAATTAAATTATTTTCAAGGTTGCCAGTAATATCAATTAGAACCAATTTTAATTAAATCTGATTGGACTAACAAATCATAGTATTTTATTAATCTCTAGTTTGATACGTGGGAACAATCAAAGTGAATGATACAATTATTTAAAAAAAAAAAATAATTTACCGAGATATTAAATCATGTTATGAATACATTCTTCTTTCATATCTATCGAATGTTCCTCCAAATCTTGTTATACAAATTGTCTTGGCTCTGAAATGTTCATTTATAATCCCATTGATTATTTGATATACTAATATTTTAGCGGCACCGCACAAAAGAAAAGAAAGTAAAGTAAATACTTAACCGGCAAATAAGTATAATTTTTCACGATTTTCTTTGATAAAAACCTATAACAGTGGAATCGTGAAACATGCTTCCAATTTCTGAGCAATTGTTAATTATTATCCATTTTTTTTCAATGTTGAATTACCTACTTTTAATTATTAACTTAAATATAAAAATGGAGCTTCCTATTTTCAGCATTACTGGCCGTCGCAGCAGCTGGTTTGTTTGCACTGCAGACTGATGAACAAAACACCAGTGGATTTACAATTACTAGGGGACCTGGATTTTATATACAAGTAAGTCTCGGAAAAATCCACAATTTGTATCTCTTTTAGTCCTTAATTTATAAGAAAAAAGTTGAAAATTTTTTGTAGAGAAAAGTATCGTTATTTTTAAATCTATGTTATTATGAAAATATACATATATTTTGTTTCAGATTTTACTTATTGTCTTAAACGCTGTACTCTTTGTTATGGCGCTCTACGATGTGTTCTTCTCACGTAGACAAGGAGGCGATCCGACTCACGCAAATGAACCACCTGTAGGAGAAACCATCAGCAATCCGGGATTTCGGGATCGACCACAAAAAAGTATGACAATGTAATGTTTACGATCTGTGACAATTTCTTGTATCGATACCGTTGTTTTTGCTTATTGGGTTAAAATCAAAATTATTTAGTAGCAAATAGACAACAAGCACTGTTCCCTTTAGTTGGCATAAATTTATTTTACGGTCTACCTAGTCTCTAGTGTCTACCTAGTGCGGTGTTACTTAATAAGCGTGCAGCAGTGAATCATAAGCTCATCTAATACGTAAATACCCAAATAAAGCACTCCTAAAATGAATTTGCGGGAAAGGCCACTGGCCCGCCCAACTCTTATTGATTTATTAGAGTAAACCTTTCCTTTTATTTAGCATGTTTTGGTTTTAGCATCTATAAGTAAAAAAGTAGGTACCTACTTGTAAATATCTTCTTAACAAACATGAAATGATAACGCATACGCGAATTTCAATGTCCATTGGTGGCGGAGTTGAAGATATGCTAAATCCGCACAATTGTAAACGTTATAATTTCTGCTAATTGCTATCATTATTGTTATAATTTCGTTGATATTATTAAAGCACAAAACTTATGCGGTAGAAAAGGAGAATAGCTTTGAATGGATCTTAAAATAATTCGGGAAACTTTTCTATATAAACATACCTTATGAATAAATGAGTAGCATTATTTCTAATATACAGCATGAGTTATCTCGTCAGAGTCGAAAGATTGGGCCGCTGTCAACGAAGTTTGTTTAAAATTAATTAATTAATTAATTTATAATGTCTAATAGGTTCATAGCTACGTAAAATTGTATTTTTTTAATGGTGGTTAAATTTGGTATCCTCGCTCAATTAAGGAGGTAATTCCTAAAACCAAGGGCTTCGGAGTCTTTAGTGTTTTTTTAGAAAAATCGAAATTGACAGGTAACATCGTCGGAAATGCGTATTGGGCTGTGTTTATGGAGATTTAGTAAAACGAGCTAATTTTTGGTCTAGAATTTTAAATGATTTAAAATAATATACAGGTGTTCCATTAAAAAAATGACTTTTTAGTAAAAATATGTAATGCCAACTTAGTAATAACTGTTTCACTGAAATAAAAAAATTATAGATAAATAGTTCAGTTTCAAAAATAGCTACAACAACAACCATATAATACCATGTTTCGTTTAAAAAAATATAACTCCGGATTGCTACGAACTTCAAGACCTGTAGATTTCAATAAAAATTCAAACCAAGCTCACAATCAGAGAAAAGCACAATCTTCCGAGCCCGCGGAGATGCCTCACCCTGTGCAATCAAATGTATCAAGTAAAAATCTACGTATAACTCATCTTGGTTTCTATTTCAACAGCTGGAGAAATATCTATGACGGACGCTAGTGGTAAACCGTACCTGTCCGCAACAACCACTACAAATGGTAGCATGAATTCCGTGAATACTACATCAACGACGCTGGGCTCCAATGGCTCTTCTTTTACATTACCGAAAGCACCCGCAAGATCTAGCCTGAAGAAAAAGCCAGCGGATGGTCTCGGCATACAAAACCCCGGATTTTCCGGATCATCGCCTACATTCTCCAGGAATGGCAGCATGAAAAAAGTCCGAATACAAACGCATAGCACCGACGTATAGCTATTGCAGCATTTTAGTGATTGCGTACATATGAGTATGTGTACGTATTTGCTGTTAGAGGGACGTAAGATATATATTTTTATATACAAATTCTTATATTGTTTTTCTGTATAGAAGAATCGACAAAAGTGTGCTTTATTTATATACCTATTGTATACATAAGTATTATGTTACTGGTTTTATCTGTACACCAGCGACTCACATTTCTCTTTTTTTATGGTAATTTATGCGGTTTTTGACTGTTACTGAAAAGATCTAATTGTATTTTCGTACACTTATTCTCTATTAGAATTGTATATAAGCTTAGGTACTTCTATTTCAAGGATAACAGTCAAAAAATACTTGTACCTACATTGTATAGTTATTACACCATTCCATCCAAATTTAAGCTGTGTTATATTTTATATTTTTATTGAAAATTAGTGTGTTAGACACGTATATAAATACTTACTAATTATAGTTATTTTTTCCATTTTCACAAAAATGGTTTAATTAATTAATATTTTCTATGTATGTTATATGATATTGTGATGCAATTCTTAGATTATTATTTTTAACATAGAAAAAGTTAAGTGTTCTGTAATTTATTTATTAACTTTATGGTACGTACTATATGTTTTCAAAGCAGATCTTTATTATTCTATTAATATATATTAGGTTTTGCAATTAACTTGTAAATAGAAGCGTAAGCAGTTCGATGTTTGTTAAACCACATTTTCCATTTTAAATTAAAACGTACGAAGTTTAATTTTGATAGTTTCCATAATCATTCGTCATTCACGACGATGCCCTATTAAAAGTATTTCTTGAAATAATTAAGGTATCTTTCTGAAATTTATTTAGGCAATATTATGGATAATGGTGTATTTCCCAAAAATATTTTCGACATTATGACACTGTTGATTGAGCCGGAAACGGATACTAGCTTTCTTATTTTAAATGGTATATCTTGCTGAAGTAGCAGCTTTTGCGACAATTTTGGGAATTTCTTGCGGATATTATAAGACACAAAACGGCTTTTATTTATTGGCTAGTGTTATCTGAATTGTAATGGCTTCCTGTAAACGACCTCGCAGGGAGTTTCGATACTTAAAAATGTTTTCACAAATAAACGAATAAATTTTATCGAAGAAAATTTAGAGAAAGTTCTGGTAATTAACGTGAACGTATTATTTAACGTTGCTATTACGTAAATTACGTTAATATATAACTGTTTTCTAAATTGTTTATAAAGAAGATTCTGTGTGCTACGCATCCACCGCCGTGAGATTCATTTGTATGCTATGAATGGGTTACTGTTACGAGGCATCTCGCAACCTCATCGATCCGCACTTTACATATCAAAGTGTACTGGATACTTATTAAATATAATAAAAGGCATAAGCCAGCTATTCAAAAAAAATTATACAAACTAAAGATAATTACAGACAAAATATCCCGCGATGGAATTTACTGTACTCTCCGTTAAGATTGCCAAGAGCTTTCCTTGCTCGCCGCTCCAAGATTACTCGAGAATAAACGGGACTGTCGTACACCATTGTTTTTATGCAAGCCCGAATAAATAATCGAAAGGAGTTAGGTGGGCCATGCCCAAGGTCCTAACTTTCTCGTCCATCGATCGCGTTAATTAACCCGTAACGCTGGAGCTTCATCTAACTAATGTAATTTAGACCATTTATAGATTCTATTACGGTAGTTTGTAGTAAATTTAAATATACCAATTTGTTATAAATTTGATACAGAAGCTTTTTGTCTTTTATAACATAAGACACATTAAAGCTAAACCTTTTTGGAAATTTTGAGGTCTTGTTAAATATGGATTAGCGGTGGCCCAATAACGTTTATTTTTAGAATCGTACAGCCCTTTGGAAAATACTTCATCGGTCCATCGGTTTGAAAGAAGAAAGTTGATATCCGTTTGGTAGGGCCATGAAGTACCATAGTACCGCTCACCAAAATCTCAAAAACATATTTTAATTATTTCCAGAAATTCGCTTTTAATGGGCAATTTTCGTGAATGGCCCGTAATATTAGTACAAATAAAGGAGCTTTGCAGATAGCCTATCCTATGTTATTATTTGGATATACATTTTGAAGCCGAAAACGTTCTAGCTTGAAGACAAGGCACTGATAAGAAAGGCGTTAGCGCAACAAACACTGAAAAACCCATTTAGTTGGGACGGCTAAATTGTAGTTCATCCAACTAAAATCTTTGTTTGAATGAGCAAACAAATATCATATCTTATACAAATATCTTGTTGATCCAAACAAAATATAGTTAGATTAACAAAATAAATGGTTGCCTCAAGCAAATCTCTTTTAAGAAAATCATTTTAGTTATTTCAACCATATCGATTTTTCAGCGTAGATTTCTGCATTACTATATGCGAATTAGACAGATAATATGCTTCATTCTTTTAAAAGTTCGATTAATAATGCGTATGATGTGGTAGAATCCTCCCAAATCCACATTCAAAATCGGAGCACACAGGCTACAACGACGATACAGGGGGTGGCCCTTATACACTATGTTGAGTTATAAGAATCATTTCGCCATCCTTTAAATTTTAAATAAATTTTTAAAAATATTTATCTGTTGACCCATATACATTAGCTATCTAGAAAGTTCTTTTATTTATGATATTTGTTAGTGATTAGAATAGTAAATGTTACGTTTAAATTCTTTGCTATGAAACTTTGAATTGCTTCTTTCGAAACATCACTGTTATCTTTACTTCTACTCAACACAGACGGACAATAAGTATAGTTACCTTAATACTTAAAGGTTAAAATTATATTTTCTTGATATGAAATCCCTTTTTTATTTTTATTTGCGAAAATGCAGCAATAATCCAATACTCAGCTTTCACTATCTTCGGAACCATACTTTGGCATTTTCGTTATTTTAGTAAAACAACTAAACGAAATTTATTTATTCTGCAAATCTTACAAAAATGACTGCTATTAAAAATAAAGGTTGCTAAATACCGAGACACCAAACATTTTGTAATACAATTTACTTAAGTAACGCCCTTGTGCAAATAGGGACTTTGAATAATGAATTGGTACTATCAACACATATTCAAATAAATTGGGTTTTCAAATTTCGTTAGCACGTATAGTACTTAATAAGAATCAAAAGAGCGAACAATTTTAAAATGTAAAACTGAGAAAGAATTGCACTTGGCACTACAAAATACATTCTATTTATTAAATTTCATACAATGGAATGTTGTCCAGCAACGTTATCCAACTGCCATTACTATAGTTAAGACTAAC
>LR737381.1:28610745-28630693 GCA_902655005.2 Marronus borbonicus | reverse complement strand
TTGTCCAGCAACGTTATCCAACTGCCATTACTATAGTTAAGACTAACTCAATTTCACAAAAGAAGAAAATATACGGGTACCCCTAGATATACCCCTCAGAAATATTTTTCATCATTTTCTTAATTTTCCTATATCTCTCCAACTAACAGCTTCATTTATAGATTTCGATACGCCGAATCCATTAAACGTTTCCCCAATTGTCTATCTCCTGCGGTAAGCGAGCTATAAGTTTTAAAATGTTGGGAGACTTTGATCCCTATCTTTAGCTTTTTTTGGGGTGTAATTCGAAATACAAACGAGATAGGTAAACGAGGGTGGCGAGAGTCGATTCTCCGAGTCCGATTTTACCCGAAAACATGTAACTGAAGCCTTCGTATTGCGCCGAAAAGTCCTCAAGGGGATATAGAGTAAAACACGACAAATTCAAATTTTGGTGTTATGTTGGAATTTATTAAAAAGTAAGGGCAAGAATTCTTTATTATTGCAACAAAATAAAGCCACATGCTGCACTACAACCTTTAAAATTACGGTCTTAGAGGTTAGACATAACAACAATAGATGTATTTCAAAGTATTCTCCACAAAAATGAAAAGTTTCTGTTGACACAAACGTCTTAAATATTGCTTTCTACCATACCTCCAAATTGTACAAGTTCTCGTATTCGTATTGCAACCACTCCTTTACCAAAATAATGACGTTCAAACTCAAATATCTCAAAAACCATTGAAGATACCGCAAAATGGGCGTCATCCCTGTAATCAGCAGGTCAAACTGCATAGGAGACCATCATCAAAATTCATATTTTACAACTTTTCAAATCGTCCGAATTTTCAAAGGGGTTGCCTTACGAAATTTTTCCGTCATTTTATTAATTTTCCTATATCTCTCCAACTAACAACTTTATTTATAGATTTCCATACGCTGCGTCCGTTAAAACTTACCCCGACTTTCTATCTCTTACGGTAAGCGAGCTATAAGCTTTAGAATGTTGAAAAACTCGGTCCTTATCTTTAGCCTTTTTCGGGGTGTAATTCGAAATACAAACGAGATAGGTAAACGAGGGTGGCGAGAGTCGATTCTCCGAGTCCGATTTTACCCGAAAACATGTAACTGAAGCCTTTGTATTGCGCCGAAAAGTCCTCAAGGGGACTTGGGAAAGAAATACAAATTTTGGTTTTATGTTGGAACACTTCCACAAGCGCAAAGAACTCGGTGGTTACATTTTCTTATTTCACTTCCGCATGTTTCTCTTCTTTTCATACTTGTATTTCTAAGTTTTCATCTGAATTATCTTGCGTCAACAGTTCTTGTTCGATTTCACTTCCCGAACTTGACCATTACACTTTCAGGATCGTTTTTAATAGCTTAATTACTGTCTAAAGAGATAAACAATGGATGTGAGTTTTTCCATTTCAATAAAACTTATTTCCAAATATAATGGAACCCCCATTTTAAAACATTATTTTAATTAATATTTATTTATTTTCAGATAAGAGAATTGGTTTCAGTTATTTAATTTATTGAATGCATTTACATTAGAACCAATATTATACGTGAAGTGCTTTATCTATGATTCGGTTGATTCCCTAAATATGATAATAAAGGTTCAAGATTCTCCCACGAATTCTTTTATTTAATCTTTTTTAAGTATTAATTAAAAAATTATTAACTGAAAAAATTGGTTTATAATTTAACAACAATTGTTACGCATAATTCGATAACCTTTCTTGGTGTTTTAGCCTCTACACAGATCTACAATGCCTTGCTGGAAAGAGAATAATTATTATTATTATTAACCCAGATAATATAAAACATAAATAAAATTAAATAGACAAAAAAATCGTTATAAATTGACAAATTACGTAGTTGCTTTTGTTTTTACGAGATTTATTGTTAGTTAAAAGGAAATTGCATTTTATACCCCGATTATGCACAAAATACACGTGCCCCCAAAGCAAGTTTTTTACAAAGAGTAATACAGACAAAAATAATTATTTTTATAAATTTTAAGATATTTTTAAATTTTAATACATCAAGTGACATCTATGAACTAGGTGGCTAAATTGCAAATTTCATATGAACTACACGTTAGTATGGCGCCATCTACTAACAATTAGGTGAATTATTTACAGAATCTGAATCACAGATTCCAATTTCACTGCTGCTATTAAATATTAGATGGCGCTAGTATGTCATATTAAGAATATTTTATTTTGTTTAATCATTAAATGAATATATATGCTTTTATTTTACATAAAACAGGTAAATAAGCTTTTAAATGACTCATTATCACGTAAATCAATCAAGTAAAAGCAAAATAAATATTTTAAAACATTCTTGAAATCGTCAAATCGTCCGAATTTCCAAACGGGTACCCCTCAGAAATATTTTTCATCATTTTCTTAATTTTCCTATATCTCTCCAACTAACAGCTTCATTTATAGATTTCGATACGCCGAATTGTTATTACGCATTAATTGTTATTGACCAAGAAATTGGTGGAAATATACTGTTTTACACTATATTCTTGGTTTCCGGGCTGAAACCGAGACGTTATCGTAGCTTCTATCGGCGTTTCATCCATACCCTTGTGGGGCACCTTATCGTACACTGACTGGGGACTATTCATATCGGTAGTGCTTACCAGATGACTGGAGCGGAGCCTTATCAGTCTTTCCGTAGTTTACCAATTTCTCTCGTCTTCTCCGCGATATCCTCCCCATTGAGGTTCTGAAATCTGATACATAGAAGAAATGGTCTCCCTAAAATAGTCTTACCTTTACCTTTCTAACTTTGTAAAACCTAAGGCTGGACACAATTCTTTTATCCAAGATTCTTAACATTTCGTCAAACGACTGAAAGAGTTCGCCTTTCACATACTTCATTCCATTAATTTTAAAATACTTACTTCACTATAAAAAGCCGCAGTTTATAATGGAAAAACATTAAAAACATGATTTATTTACTTTATCATATTTTTTGTAGGCTACTTGGGCTTAGAATGCTCAAAGCAGACTGGAAGTAAAATTCCCATCTGCTCAAGAATCTAGGAGAATAAAGTAAACAATAGCTACGATAAGCTACTCTATTGCTTTTAATATTTCATTTAGACGATAAACACTGAAATGTTATGAATTTGTATTGAATATAATAGTTTTTATCTGATTTAAAAATTAAGTAATTTTCAAATGTGTTTCATTATAAAATTCTCTGGGTAAAAACCCGGTTATGCAACCTAATTAACACATATGATTTTATAGTAGCATAGTTACGAAGATTTAAGTTAATATGATGGCAAGGACTGTGGCGTAGTATGGTAAACAACACCCAAGTATCGGCACCCTACGCACCACACAAGTTTAATTTATTATATAGTAATATAATAATTAGTCCGGGACGGCCGTTTCGAGGACACGAATGGTCCTCATCAACCAAATAAATTAAACTTGTGTGGTGCGGAGGGTGCCGATACTTATGTGTTGTTTAAGATTTAAGTTACTTAAAATTTAGTGACAACTAGACTAGACTAGACTAGCTATTGATCACTATGGATAGAGATCAATTAGTTATCAGTTAAATATTTTGATATATCTATCGTTTTCTATTAGATCAAAAGTTGAAACCTTTTTTATTAGTAAAATATATTTTTAAAGTTTATTTTCACATTCAATTTAAAAATTTCCCCTCTTTGGGCTTATGCAACCCACGCAACAATTGTGTGAAAATATCACTAAACTAGAGTATTCCTGGAGCAAATCATGATGGCGCTATCAGAAAAAGGCGAGATCTTTAACGAATAAATCTGAAGTAAGTAGTTGGCAGTGTCTTTAGATATGGCAAGGCTACTAAATTAAGACGTAGCAAACAAAATTAATATTTTCTCGTTCTCCTTGTTTTTTCATTTTTCAAAATGTTAATACCAAACTGACCGTCCGATATGTTTCGATGAATCTGGAAACCATTGTTTATTGGTGTCAACGTTGTTTTTCTCTTTGCACAGATAAATATTGCATATACCGGATCGAACCGTCGGTTTCTACGTGGCATAAAGATCCATAGTGGTAAAGTATAAATCACTTAATTGTTCCTTGGTCGTAACTTAGTGAGCTGAGGAGAATCACGCGAACAAATAAAATAAAATGTCAATATTTAAATATATTTATTAGAACAATATATATACGAAGATGCATTATAGTGTTTTTTAAAAACATACCACTTTGTATATTACAATATAACATATCTAATACTATTATATATTATGTATAAGAGCTTATATACACTATAATACAGGTAAAAAATCACTAGTAACATACGCTATGAAATAAAGATTAAATATAACAAAGATACCTTGACTAATATAGTCAAAGAAAATATTTCTTCATTTAATAAAAAACAAACGGCCCCATGAGCTTCCTGGAAAAAATAAACTAAAAAACGCACACTATATTACATAAATTTATTATCCTCTAGTTAACTTTAATTAATTCCAGGAAAATCGTAGGCGTTTCAACGCTTATATTTATTATACATAAATAAATCTTTGAATGTCTCAACTAGTCAATTTTTCTTTTTTCTTTTTTAATATAGAAAATGCTTGGTAACAAAGTTAAAAAAGATTGTACTAAAAGATACGTTCTGTACGAAGAATATACATAAATAAGATGTTACAATATAAGCAAATGAACAACACAGTTCAAAACTGCAGCTATATATATGTATATAAAAAACATAAGGAGAAGTACATTGTAAAAACATCGATATAATTTACGCACTATTAGATTGTAAATAAACAGCATTAATAGCCCTACCTACTACGTGCTTGATGTAACGCATCACAATAAAGATACATGTTTGGGGTTGATTTTGATCAAGTAGTTTAAAGCTTTTAAGCCATTTACCACGTAAATTCTACAGATTTTCTTACAGTGTGTACTTATCCGTATACAGAGTGCTTTAACACTGGTAATTAATAGAGTAAATATAATTTCACGTCATGAGATAAAATGAAGACCAATGATTAAAACAGCCTGTATGCCAACTACAATATGCGATGAGTATTTAACAATGGACACAAATAAAAACAAGTTCTCATAGGAAGATATCAACAAATATATATATGTATATAGTAATATGCATTACATGATTACCTTCAAAAATTCAGATCTCAAGGCACAGAATCACAACTTTCCAAAGATTTTCTCCAAAAATATAAGACATTTACACCTCATTTCTTTTCATTTTTTGTCATAGTACATATAAAAATTATTGCATACTTAATTACAACTACACAAAAGGAAGAAATACAGGGATACACCACCTACATTCAACATTACGCAAAAACAAATTACCGTACACAGACAAGATGACAGATTATCGAAAAAAATATGCATGATGGAGTTTAAAATAATATATGATACACAGAAATTAAAAAAAAAATAATTTGATCAAGAAGGAATATTGCGTATTGTTCAAAGCAGCATGGAAGATAGGTCAGACTTCCACGCCTAATACTCTATCCACAACATAGTCGTACCTTGTGGATTCTTGTTTGTTTTCAGACGATTGCGCCTCACTATCATTCTTCAATACTTCGTCGTCATTAGAATACTGCTGCTTGTCATCTTTATTTCCTTGTTCATTGGGCAAAAACGGTATAGTTGTGTTGACTCGAGTAAAAAATGCCATCTTTTCCCTATAAACAATAACATTTTACAGAAAATCTGTATTTACAATTATTTTTCAGAAACTTACCTAAATGATATAATATCAGGTTTTCCATTACCAGCTTTAGTTTTTCTCAATTTATAAATTTCCTGAGACACTTTCTTTAACATTTTTTCTACTTTCTTCTCTTCGGGAGTCTTAGAATGCTTGTCATTTTCTGCTTGTGCTACTAAGTTTTGAAACTGCTTATCTTCAAGGACCCAACTTGCTAATTCAGTATCCTTATTTTCTTTAGCCATCTCAAGTCTTTGTTTTAAGTCTCTCAACCTACCGAGTTCAGTGTTCAACATATGCAATCGCGTTTGTTGAGCCTGCAAATCCAATTCCAAATCTAAGGATGTTCTCGCGGTAGTCGGCAGATGGCTCTGTTGCGATTTACTTGACGATAATGTAGCTAACGATCCAGATTGTTTCCTAAACCGTAGTGATCGCCTTTCAACTGCATTTCTTTGGAACGGATTATTACCTTTGCGGTATAAAGGCATAGCACTATCACTATCACTTCTATTTAGCTTGCAAATGTAATGATTTTTAGATACTGCAGGTGAAAATGTTTGTGATCTTTTTATTAAACTTCTATCTTCGGTTGAATTAGCATTAATCTTCATTTGTTTGGCATGCTCTGGATAAAAAGCACATTCAGTATTTGTTTGCTTGTCTAAATATTTATCGTCCATAGTTTCATGATCGCAGTCTTCCACCACTACTTCCAGTCGGTCATTTGGCCTAAACTCGACCGTGATACCTTCTTCTTCGTCTCCTTCATCTTCTTCTTCTTCCTCGTCACTGTCATCGCTATCATATGGTTCAGTACTTCCCAAACAGTTTACTAATTCTTCAAACATATTCATCTTTGGTTGGAAGCTTTCACAGTCCTGATTTCGAGTTAAGGTTGATGTTTGTGAAGATATAATCGTGGAATCATCCGAACTTTCCTCTTTTAGAATGGCTGCTTGATGCGATTGGTGGTGGTGTCGATAATTAATGGCTACGTCAGCGTCCGTAGTCTTCTCTTTAGGGGCGGATGCTTCGGAAATATTGTCGTTGTAATTCGAAAGTAGTCGCGATGAAGCGCACGCAAGATCTTCTTGTGGTTCCATATAATGAAGACTGAGTATGTTGTACCATTTTTGAGACATATTTTGTGGATTAAAATCAGCTAAGCTTACTTGAGCACAGCCCTAGAAAAAGAAGAGAATTTTATTTAGCAAGCACAAAAAGGTGCATGGCTGACGGCAGCATTCCAAAGATCATATTGAAAATCGAAATGCTGCAACGTTGTTACTTACCACGCATTTTTCTTGTTGATTTTCTGCCTTACTGAGCACATTAATCTGCAGCGTCTTCGTATAAATTTTGTTCGAGGGAATTGAGAAATTGAATACATCGCCAAATACGGGCTTCCTCAAGTCTCTAACGGATTTGGTGCAAAATGAAGATGATGATTGATGAGAAGGTAGAAGAGCAATTTTAATATACCTAAAATTAAGAAAAGAAAAGAAATCAAATTTTAGTTTACATAAAAGAAATAATAAAATCCAGCCTCATATCACCATTCCCAAGTACACCGTTAAATTCTTACGCTATCTACGGTTTTATTACAGTATGTACCTTGATATGTGCCTACTTGAGTGATACATTGTGCAAGCAAAATTGGTTATATTATGAAGGTATCCCAGTTAAATCTACATATATATCTAACAATATTATAACTTACACTTCCGAATTCTCAGCGATAACCAACGCCGTCAGATTTCTAGCTCTTTCAATGCAGACTCCCAACGTCGAATCAGTGATGACGTATCTCAGCTTAATCTGCACTTGTGCAGTATCGGTATCATCTGCTCCAAAAATACCTGAAAACCTCTTCCTGTGCGAAGCCTCGAAAACTCCCGAATCTCCAGCTACAGATTCATCGCTAACAGCCGCCGAAACCGATCTGGTATTCGTTCCCGATGAAGACGTTCGCGAAAGGGCCGCACCTTGCAATCCTTCGTCGTTATCTAAAAGTGGCGGAGGTGTTTCCGAAATAGGTGATAGTTGCGGGTCTCCTGTGCTTTCATACGAATGCCTACTTGGCCTTCCTAAGCCGGATCCTTGTGACATATTGCTGCCGTTCGCTTCTAAAAGGTCGGTTAGAGGTGAGAGACTGGAAATGATCGGTACGCGTTGCATGAAACTATGAATTTGATGCGATTCGTTGCTCGACGTGGAATTCAATTGACCGGATGATAGCCTTAGTTCAGCTAAACGTTCGTCTAATTGTCTTCTATCTCTTTCAATTTGGTCGTAGGAAGGTGGAGGTACTATACACGGTAGATTCTCGTACATAGGCGATACTGGCGGCGAGACAGACGATAAAGAACTTCGGGGTGATAAGGAAGGTTGTGATCGACCCGGGGATGGAGTATTCATAGTGCTGTCATTGCCCTTGAGTAATCTAAAGCAAAAAAAATAAGCATGTTACCATCTTGCAGTAAGGAGTGCAAATGATATTTAAATCTATTACATTTTATCAAGAAATATAGCAGTTATTTACCTCTCAACTCGCCTGTGTAGATCTACCATATCTACAGGTTTTTCAACGTTCGTAGCCATACATTGAGGACCACCATAAATATCGGTAAAACTTAATGCGGAACTCAATGAACCTTTACTGCTGGTAGTAGACAGCGACCCGAGACTAGAACTGCTACTAACCGATAAGGTACTCGCTGATAAAGTCTTTAATTGTGATTCCAACTGTGTCATCAACCTGAGAGCGTCTTTCAACTGCTGCAACAGCAATTGTTTCTCTTCATGTAATCTTAGACGATCTGCAATCGCCCTATTCGATATCTCGATAGCTTTATTCAAGTCTTCTTCTAATTTCTTACATTCTAATTGAATATCAGACATTTCTTCTTTCGACCTTGTTCTAGGTGTTATACTTCTTAACTCGCGCAGCAATTGTTCCTTCTCTTGAAAGAGTAACAATCTATCTTTATCCGATTCAACTTGTCCCGGTTGAACTTTCTCCTCTAGATCTGCCAATTTCTGTTGGATAACTTGAACTTTCTTTCTTGCTTCGTCATATTCTAATCGCATCTTAGCCATCTCAGCAAGTCTTGTACCGATAGGTACCAATTCACAGGATAAGTCTGTTTGGGAAGCTGTACTGAGTTTTTCTTGTGGAAGGCTCAACGTTGAGGCATCTGGAGAACTCTCGCACAGTTGCAATCTCGTCAAATCGTCTTTCAATTTCGCCAATGATTGCATCAATTCTGCTTTTTCTTTCTCTCCCGATGAGAGCGATTTTTGAATATTCCTTAGCTCGGTCATAATCGCTTGTGCCTCTGATATGTTGTAATAGGTTCCTTGATGTAAACTGAGTTTTTCACCAACCCTAAATTTTTAAATAGAAAATATCAAAGATCTAATTATACCATCTATGAGACGAATAACTTACGATGTTAGGGTATCTACACCTCTCTGCGTGTACGTCATTTCAGTTCTGATTTGTTCCAACTCTGACTTCAATCTAGATACTCGATTTTTAGCCATTGCAACATCAGATTTTAGAAGGTCAGGATCGTATTTCGTACTAACACTACTGGTTGATGAACACACTATTAAAAAATATTTTAAGTTGAATTATAGCGGTTACTTTCTAAAGTTGGTGTACTTACGGCTGGTTCTAGAGGTGGTAAGCGTAGCCAAGGCATTGTTCAGGTGATTGTACTCATCCTGGGCTAACATTAGTCGTTGAGATTTTATATTGTAAATATCCTTTTTTGCCTGAAAAGAAAAATAGTTTTAAAATCTCATCATTTTTACGGTAGGTAAGATTTCCAAGCAAGTAAAATACACACAAAAAATTCTAAATTAGATCTATAGTGCTTTTGCTTAATTATGATTTATTTTGTGGGTGTTAATTATTGTTTTTTGGGGGAATTCAGCACCATTAGTTCATAAGTAAATAGTTTATCACTGTGTGGCCTGGTGGACTTGTGGGTCGCTTCACTGATTTCCATTAAGTTTTATTTCCTAATATGGTGATGACTTCATACAATACATATTTTATTACAATACAGTTGTTCGGTATAAAGATATTTACATCTGAGTCAATATTATAATTCTACATACTCTATTATGTAATATTTATGCATAACCTCTTTTCCAGAAAGAAAGAAACAAATAACCTCCAAAGGCATCTTTTTTCTGCTTAGTTAGCAGGTGAGAATGGTTTTTCGGGCAGGTGTTACGTGTTTATTGTTTATGGATGGCATTTTTCTGCTCGAAACCGGAAATTCCAATGAAATTTAACGAACGGGCGAAGCAATTGGTCAATAATTATTTTTGTTACGTTACCTTGGAATTCTTGTACTATTGCATACATAATTATTTAAAAAAAAGTAGCCTGAACAAGTCAATAATATTGTTAAATGTTAATGTAACAGCTATCCCATGCGTATGACTAGACCGAGAAGGATACAAAACTGATTAATATTGATGATATAGAGCTAAATAAAAATTGTTTGGTATGTAATATGCATCTGTTTGATAACAATTGAAAATATTTCAAAAATGTTATCACTTACTCCAACACAAAGGATGAATTCTAATGAATGTAATGAGCACATTAAAATATATTTAATGTTGAGTATAGTTTGGAATGCGTATTTTTTGACTTTGAATGTAGCATAGAGCATGCAAGGTTCACCTTGGTACCGAGCTGAAATAAATATTTAAAGCTTACGTCAAAGGAAATATTATGCAGTAGAAAGTAAAAAATTATATTACTCAAGTACACAGGATGTTCCGTAAAAAATATTCAAATTAAAAGCTTCTCTTTTTTTATAATGGTAAATTAGCATTCATCCTGGTATTTTCACCAAAACAAATTGTTCAAACAAACTTTCGGCGTTACTAAAACCGAAAAGTATGCACTGATCGTTGTAGTTGACCGTAGCTCTAAATTTACAGTAGCAATTAAGAAATATCAGACTCGCACTATACCGGATCTGTATAAATTTTAAATGCCGTTACGCTGATAATATAAATTGGATAATGCAAACGCGGAGTTAATAGGACCATTGTTATTTTATTCCTGGATTTGATGGCTAAATGGCAAAAATGTTAACGTACGTACAGTCAGTTACAAAATTGTTCGTACACCTACCTAATATTAAAGAACCGCAAATCTAAATATTCTATTATGATGCAGTATTTTTATTTCTGTTTAACAAAGATAGAAAACACTGATTACAACATGAAAGTAATTATTACTTAGTCTTCTTCATAGGTTCGCGTACTTGCGGAAAGTAAGGATTCAAATTTATTTGCAAAGATGAATCGTCCTTTCATTAGTGATGTTAATGCCAACGTATTCGTGGTACTTTTTCGCGGTGCTTTTCCACTATATCCTGGTTTTATTAAATTCTTTTTATATCTCTTGGATGGACCTGGTTTCCAGTGCCCTGTGTGGCTATATTCGGTGCACTTGCCCGTAGATTTATTCTCCAATACGTGTATCACAGTTCTCTTCGCGATTGTCTAAAACCTTTAAACGTCCACCTCGCGATACAGTCTCGACTGTTCCCGATACTTTGAATTTTTGAATTACACTCTGCACTGTAGAACGCCGTTTAGCAATAATTTTATTTTATTTTTGTAATTTTATTATTGTTTGACCCGTATCAATGGACATGTGTTTCCTTTTATGATCCATCTATGCAAATGAATTGAATTCTTATTTTTCGCGAGTACGCGATATATTTAGATAGATAGAGTATTTCACCGAATTCTTAACATATTTATTTCCAACGACGGGAAAATCACTGCATTAACAAAGGCTTTCGTAACATTCCATTTTGTAATATTTACTATATTCTGTCATAGTTTTAAATAAATATTTTCTAACTTTGTTCAAAAGAAAAATGAATACTACATCATAATGGAATGGTTAAATTTAATGTTCTTCAATATTAGGTGCAGAGAAATTATTCAAATTACGCATAGAAAAACATATCGGAATGTCTTTATAGAATGTGACACCTAACAAAGCAAATTGACCATATCTGCAGTGTACGTATTAACACAACAACAAAAAAAAACATATTTTATTTAGATTAAGTATTTACAACCGTACGTAAAAGTTCATGTTTATCTAGTATTATTAACACCAGCATGTTTTATTTAGGAGGAAGATTGTTATCGTAACGAGCAATGCAGCTGTATAATTGAGGCAATAAAATAACATTAAGTAGAATAAATCTCTTACGGCTTGACAGATTTATTTTACAGATATAAAAATGGAATCGTTATATCGTAAATGCTTTCGATAAATGGAGTCTGAATGCCTTATGTATAATATAATAATTAGCAATCGCCTTACGTTAATTGTAATCTTATAATTGCAAAATAAATACTTGTACTTAAACAACGTATATTCGCTTTTGAATTTAAATTATCAAATTGATGGAATTTTTTCTTTCTAATGATAAAAATACATACATACACAAATGAATATTATATTTTTCAGTTATTTATGTCCAAAAGACTGAAAAATACAAATGTCTGAGAAACTTAAAAACTTTAAAAATTTGCATATGGATGTAGATAAAAACGGCGAATCTTCCCATAACTATATATGGTGAATCAGAAAAAATACGACCGCTCCTAATACTTTTTTCCAAATGAATTTAACATTTACATTAATTTAGTTAATATTCAGAGACTGATTTAGAAACAGTTGGAATAAGTTATTATGGTATGTTTCAACGTTTGTTGTTTATGGACCAATAATTCTTTTGCGTGAAGCTGCTATCTAAAGACCAACCTAGTGGTTTCTGTATCCTAAGGCCTGGCCTAAGACTGAATCATATATGTATGGTTTGTTTGATGATAAAACCAGCAAGGTGGAACCAAGCTTCTTCCGAAAAGAAGGATTTGTCAACCATATTATCAATATTCATGTAATTTTTAAACCAAATGCAGTATCGCTCTCTCACTACGTAATCAATGGGCTTGAGTTCTTACATAACAGAAATTTTATACGGATATTTTTCGAGATCTTTGTTAGTTGCGGTTTTTTATGATCATAAAATCTTAAAATCCATCTGCAGCAAAGCAGTACCTAATTTTTATAGATTATTTTTCACAATATAGTGAGATTCTTTTAATGCACCGTGCATTTGGAATGGCCTATACGTAGCTAATCGGTATTCTAAAATGTTAGAAAAGGAAAAATATTTTCTAAATATTTCAGGTGTCCATTATCGAAGAATGCAAGAGCCCCACAAAAATTAAAGGAATTAGATAAAAATGCCCCTCGGATAAAAGCAAAGACGGCACAAACATCCAAACTTTTCTAAGTATTCCAAGCCCGGATCATCGCATAGGATCGAATGTTGACATGAATGATTTCATCCCGAATCGTTAACATTCCATGGAACCGCGATTTTTACCTGGCGATCGCGTACGATCGGTGCCGAGCAATAAAAACCTATTTGAAGGGTTACGCTGGCGGACTCGAATTTTTCTCCATACAGAACAAGGTGTCCGCCTCCGCCCGTTGCCATGCCTATGCCATCGTCATACCTCGCCGTCCCGGGAAAATATTGTGTACCGTTTACGCATTCCGAGCGGCAATAAAATGTAAATGTTTATGGAGCGCGTTCCGCAAAGAATCTGCATCGGATATATTCTGCTACGAAATAGAAAATCGGAATTTTAAATCGATTCTAACCAAACCACTACACAGGCCCATCTCAAAACACACATAAAATAAATCCTCCGTACACGACCGGTTAAATTTATGGTACTGCGGGTAATAAATGGATGTAATGGATCGTATTAATTTTAAATAAGCCCTTGAAATAAAATATATAGAATGTTGCACACTTGTCGACAAAGGTCTTGGCTATGTAAAAAAATCGCTCGTTATTGTTAGTTACTTAATATTATGAAAATTATTCGCAGAAGCCTGTACTTAATTCCATTCATGTTTAATAAATAGTTTGAAGGTATCCTTTATTAAACCGTCCACTCCCAAAAGCATAAATAAATAAATTCGCGAATTCAAATAATATCCACGAAAAGTCTTTATTTTATCTTACAAATATCTAGATTATTTTTTCTAGAAATGTTTTTAACGCATTGAGAATATATCGTAGCCACTTCCACGTTCTTTTGGAAATTTCAGTAGCCGTCTTCCTTGCATTTTATGTGCTAAACATGCTACAGCTAATATCTCAACACGAAAGAAAGATTTACTGAAGTATTTCAACGTAGGTTTTTGCAGTAAAAGGGATGTACAAATATGCAGTAACGCGGTGTAAATAGTACTAACAGAAATAAATTATACTAACACGAGTATTGTGTCTGCAGTTCAACTGTCTGGATTAACAAAATTTTTGCTGCATCATTATTTATGTATTAGAAATATTGAGTGTTTGCATAAAAGTCAACGCACATAGTATTTTTCAAAAATGCTACCTGCTTTGTTCAAAATACAAACTTCTCATTATTCGAGTGGTAATCTGTAGACCAAATTAATACGTGATAATTGATGAAGATGATAATATCAAGGAAGTCACCAAATAACCATTAATAATAAAGCTGAAAACCTAATCGCAAGCCTTCATCTACCAATCGAGGTTATGAATGTTTGATTATCTTCCAAAGATAAGTCTGTCCTCGAGAATTTGTTCGGTTTTTAGTGGTTTCTTTAATTTGGTATTATTATAGTATACCCAAAGCAAAGTACATTACATACACATATACAGAGTTTTCGACGAACTCTGCAACATCAGAATGCTTCCCATTGCTAACATAGCGAACTACTCAACAAGGTTTAGAAGAACTAGAAAATATTGGCGAAAAATTCAATGACCGGCTCACGAAGGATTAATACTCAATTAGGCATTCCGCTAAAAAAACTAAGAGCGAGGCTTGAATCCAACGTATACAGCACCTATAACCGGAGAATTACGCTAAGCTAATGGAATTTTGTTGGTAGATAAACAATAATCGTCGTGTTAGATTACGCATAATTTTTACGGATGCAGCACGTGACGACATTAATAATACTTGGAACTCGCATGTATAGTCAGTTAATCCCCACGAACAGTCGAAAGTAATTTTTAGCACAAGTTTTCGGCAAACGTGCGGTATGGCCCGTAGTTCTTTAAAGTCACTAGAATGCTGACTTACCAACTAACCTAATTTGGTTCCAGCACAATGGTGCAACCCCGAATGATACGTTTTTAGATGCGACTTTCCCTAACACATGGAGTGGAAGAACGGAAACTAACAAGTAGCTACCTAGATCAGGTGTTGCTGTCTCTTGCTCCTCGTTACGTACCCCATTTTTGTTCCGCTTTGCTGATCCATAACCGTTCCGTTTCGATGAATCGCGTCGTTCGCTGCATGATGACCCCGTAGTACTAACTTTCACATGTTGATTTTGTATCAGTCTTCGCGATTGAAGTTATTGGTATTCTTCATTATTTGTATCGATTGGGTAGTAGTGGCTGGTCCCGGCTAATACTTTAACGTCGCTGTAGGTTACGCGGTGGTCTCCTTGTTGGTGCAGGTGTTCTGGTACTGCAGATTTTTCAATGTGGCTAAGGCGTGCATTTCTCTCGTGTTCTTTCACTCTGCACTGAATTTGACCGATGTAGCTTTTTCCACATTGGCATTTCAGTTAGTATATGCCTTTTGCTTGTAGTTTCGGTAACACGTCCTTGTTAGGAGGGAGTAGCTGGTCGATTTTGGTCACCGTGTTGAATCGTGTGGTGATGTTCTTTTCTCCTAGGGTCTTTTTCAGCCTGTCGGTGACTACGGCTATGTACGGAAGGTATGCGTATCCTGCTGCTACTATGGACTACGGTCGTGAAAGCCTACATTCAACTAATATTAGAAGATGTTCAGAAAGCAATAATTTCTCGGTCTTGTTATGAAGTATATGGATGACAGTTTCAGCATTTGCTTTAAGAAGAATTTCAATTTTGAATTATTTATTTTCATTCAAATGGATTCCTTTCATCGTGAACGCAGTATACAGCGACTTTATTGCAGAATTCTGTACTATTCCATGATCAATAAATTGTAGAACATACCGATTTAAAAACATTCAAATCGCAATCATAAAACGCCTACATTTCTTACGATACTCCACTACGTAGGATTGTAAATTCTTTCAGAGTATGTAATATAAAACCGTTTAAGTAGATCGTAGTTATTTTCTTATACGTTTTCTTCATTGGAATTTAATCAAATTACGAAGTAAATGTTGAATGAATTTTATCCATATCTCAAAACACGTCTATGCAAATTGCGCAAATTTTACTGCAGGGTGTGCTGTATTGCTACTTTTTTTTTAATTTTATCTTAAACTGCGTATTTATTTCCTAGCTATTAGGCAAGTTGATACGCATCAGTATTGGAATAAATTATAGGTAATATACAGCTGCATTTGCTGCTTTTATTTGCTATGTTGTATGTATCTTTATACAATCTGCTATATGCCCATTTTGCGTTTATCTCATTCAGGTCTAGGCACACTAATAAAACCAAAAGGAGAAATTATTACGATATTTGAGATAAATTATTCGATTATCTTTACTATTTGACTTCAATTGGAACCACAAGAATCGCTTTACATTTTAAAATGCTTAAAAGCGACCAATTAAATAACTTTTTTTGCTATAAAGTTATACGTCGTCCACGGATGGAGTTGACTATATAGGTATGACGAACAGAAAATGTTTTAGTTGGAATTTAATATTTTGGAAAATGCTATTTTCGTTTCAGGTAAAGTACCTTTTTCGTTAACAATATGCCAAAGTGTTCCTAAGAAAAGTTGTTCAGAATGTCATTATGCAAATTTTCTGAATGATCGGCCCACTTTAAATGACAGCTGTAGTAAAATTATGCAAGACTATTGGATTCAAATATAACCCTACATCTAAATATGATCAACAAACTAATATATTTAAATCGTTCTTTTGAACCATATATTAAATCATCATTTGTAGCAAGGTGGGATTAAACGCAAAAAATCAATGAAAAAAAATAGCAGCGTAGGATTCCACGATAAAGTAGTATAAGGTTTGTTTCCGAAAGAGAAATAAACATAAAAAAATTACGAACATAATTCGTAGGTTTTACTTTAAATTTCGTTAAAAAGATTTCTGCCATTGTTTCAAATCAGCTTGTTCCATTAACAATGAAATACATTTGTTTGATGTATTTCCTTCCAAATATCAGACAATTCATTTTGAATTGTTTAAAAAAGCAGTCAAGTATCAACAATATTAACTTTGGGTATAAAACAGAAAGAATAAGTGTTCCGTTATGGGTAGGTATTCACGACTGCTGATCACAGATAATTTTGCTTAAAACGTCTGTAATGTTAAAATAAGGTTGGTAGCCAATAGCATTGGCCAATCAAGTGCATATTTCAAATTAGAGGAAAGACTAGCATAATAATAAACGCATTTTTTTTCTTTGTTTATTTAAAGAATAATTTAAAAAATCGCACCTTAGTTCTATCAGTTGCTTATCAACTATAATCAATGAAACTTTGTTTTTATTTCTCATTGGTTTAATTATAGTTATGATGAACGCCGCCATTCAATTTAAATCGTTCAGATTTAGTAAGAATTAAAACTCTACTTGCAAAGAAAAAATAATTACACAGCAATAAACGCTGATTTGTGGATGTTCAATTTATTTTATTATCGTCATAATATGTGAACTAAGAAATTCAAATTGTCAGTCGATAAGCTTCTACAAAAACTTTAGCCGGATACCATAGAAAAAGAATAGCTCTGTCAAATTTTATGGGAAAATAGGCGAAATTTTATATCCCCATAAATCCTGAGTAAATAAAATGCGCGAACTTCAAAATGATTACAGTATTAATTACCTCGTTCTCCTGTAAGAACAAACTGAGCAAATTTGGCGATAGTTCTGCATTCAGAAAAAATTTTAGTTCAAGTAAAGAAGACTATCGTATAATAGGTATTAAAAAATCTATCCAAAATAAAAGCGAACTTAAGACATAAACATTTTTGGTATCGTGTATTTAATTAAAGCAACTTACAAATCCGTATCCGATCGGTATACCGTAGTGTTGTTGATAATACTGCACGTTTCGCTTTTCGCGTACTGCGTCTTCTGGACATCCCCCGTCCGTCGTAAGCACGTACGACGCCGGTAGAGTCCTAAATCCGGCTGCGACCGCGATCGCGGCACCGTGATGCTGATGGCTCATTGGCGGCAAAGTATGCACGTGAAATGCACCCCGGTTAGGCTGCAAATCGGCGACGGGCTGCAGCCTGACGTAGCACAAGGGCCACATCTTTGCGGTGGGCGCCGGCGATGAGGGTCGGAGAGCAACTGGCGATCTTTGCCCGTGTGTTCCTCTTCGATCGGCCTTGGTCTGTCCTTCGCACCCTCCTGTCTATCCGACAAGAGGAGACGTTGTGCAGTTGTTGTTGTTGTTCTTGCCGTTGGTGTTGGCCCGGGCCAGTCTTCTTTAATTTCCGTACGCATTCCGAAAAAGAAAGAGAGAAACGGCAGAGGAAAGAGAACACCACAAATGTTGTTACAGATGGATGAAGGCGAAGGTACACGCTCGTAGAATGCTCTTGTGATTCTGAGACTTTCACGGCTCATTATATAAGCTTTCCATGCACCGAGAACATTTTTTCACAGCAAAATTGGCAAGAAGAACTAACGATTCGACATTTTTTCAATACATATTGTGTGGAACACGAAAACTTATAAAGAGAGTTTGTAAACGATACCTACGTGTTGTACAGGAGAACTTTAACACCTAATATGTGTTACAGTATTGTAATCAGCAAAGAAAAATTATGGAATGATAGACGAAAAGATATAAACGCCTATTGAACATATTAATTCAAAGGTTTCCGAAATGTCATCCAGAATATTGCGTATCAATAGTTGCCATAGTAAAATATTTTGGAATCTTCCATTAGTGAAATATCGAAGGAAGTTTTAAATATTGAAAAGGACGAATTAAACTTGGAGCTTAAATTGGTTAAGAAGTTGGTGTAATTCTAGCTTCACATTATGCTAAAATAAGTAAATAACAGTATCTTCAAAAGAATAAAAAAAATACACGTGCTAAAAGTGCTCTTATGCGCAACTAATTATTATCAAATTTATTTCACATTAAAGAACTATATATGAGCATTTTAGATAATCCCGGGTATAGATATTTACATAGTAAAACCTCTTTTTTTATGTTAGTGGTTTTCCTGCGGAGAGTGTTGCATTTATTTTTTTTTCTCTATAGATAGTTGGAACAATTTTTGGTAACAAAGAAGTAAAGTCGAAAAAAAAAACAAATAGCAGGTTTGGCGGCCGCTTCAGGAATTTCAAGCAGAGATAATGAGACGCAATTCTGCAGCTGGAAATCTCAGTCCGTATTGTATCAATCAAAGCTACAACTAATGTTATTCAAGCAATTCGCTACAAACAGACGTAATTCAGAATGGCTGTTATTTATTGGCCAGCGTTATCCGAAATGCACTGTATAAAGATAGTAATTATGAATTTTTTATTCACTCGTGCAAGTTCTATGTGCATAATGTATAACGTGACAATCCAGTTTTTCGATCCAACAATGGACTATGACGAAATCCAAATAATACATCCGCACGAAATTAATGCAGTCTGCAATCCAGTGTACATGTGAGCGATATATAGAACATAGGGCAAGAAAAGGAAGATGAAAAAAAGGGAACAGAAATAAAAGAATATCCGATGATGAGCTTACGTGAGAGAAGAAAATAGATTATAGGTGGGATGGAGACGGAAAGATCGAGGACGATCCATGACCGATGGTCAGAGCAGATGGACCTGACGCCAATGTTTACGGCTGCTGAGGCATGTGGAGTGGTGTAACGATGCTGCCAGTGTAATGGTGTGTATACAATGTAGTTTATTGAAATAAGAACAATTAGGTTTCTTTCAATAAGTTGGTAAGGAATTAATTATATTGATATACCAAAGAACATCTACGTTACCTCCATCTAAAGAAAAGTAAGCAAAATTGACCTGCAATATGTCAACATTGCATTATAATAATATGGGTATGGCCCAGACTCGTTTATCATCGCTTTTGTATTTGTAACTTATAACTTATTATATCTATTCAATTGATTTTAAATTAAAATTTATATTTTATCTGATTCTGCTAGATCTA
>LR737381.1:28529297-28610345 GCA_902655005.2 Marronus borbonicus | reverse complement strand
TAAGATCTAAAGCCAGGGAATCAAACAATATAATGACAATGGACCACCGATAAGCCGTGTTACGACAAAACGCGTGCCTGCACATGATGGATGTTGGTATATCCCTTGTTTATTAAAATTACACAATTCTTCAGGTTATTGATGAAAACAACAAAGACTAGGCCGCGAAATGGAAAGGATGTTAACAAAGAAAATAACAATTACAAAAACATACGAAAAATTGTACTAATAGAGGAAGAAAATCAAGCAAAATGTAATTCTAATGAAAAGGTACTTAGTATTTACTGTATGAATATAATGTATATGTATATAAGCAAATTCTGAAGGGATTCCTCCCGGTAACTGTCTAAATTCAAACATTCTAATAAGAAGTCGGTCAAAAACATGTATTGAGCATCTTAATATAGTCAGCAACTTAAGTTTTTCAAGGTTATTAAGTTAAAAAATGGTTTAGGTATGAGGTTGTTGGAATTTTGCTGCTAAATTTTGGTCAATTCAACAAAAATTCGTGTACATAAATTTTGGTACAAATATTCCAAAACCACTGATCTCCGTTTCTTTTGAGTTTCATTGTATACACAACACCCGCGGATCGGCTACAAGACGACCATCACGACCACGACCACAACGACTACGATGATGATGATGATGATGATGAAAAAGAGTACAGAGATGCAGGGCTGGCGGAGTGTAGAAGTGAGAGGGGCGTAGGCCGCGTGTTGCAGCCGCTACCTGTGTTACGCCGCACGATCCCAGCAGGCTCCTGCATTCCACCGAAGACGAACGAGGGGGTCCGAAGGCGCATTCCAACGACGTCGGTCTTCCCCCAGATCTACAGGTTGTTGTTGTTTGTTGTACTATGTTGCGTTGTTCTCTGTGTGCGCCACAAACAGGCGAGATGCGGGCATCGTTTGGTTATTAAGACGACGCAGAGAAATCGCCTTTTTTATTTTTTAATTCACCGGTTGTTCGTAAATACGTATTTGATACGAGAGGCAAGCCGCTTAAAGAAAATCTCATTCAACACTAGTGTAAATATTAAATTTTAACTATACATGTTAGAAAGTCGACTATAAAAGAGAGCGAATACTACAACATGGTCTATTATAGATGTTATGATATGGCGTTGCAATAAATGACCGATATTTTTCTAAATTCTGGAGATGATTCTAAAATTATAATTCCTCATCACAACTCAAATCAGGGCCACGGATGATGAAACACAATTAACAAGGATACCACGAGCATGTAGATATAAAAAAATGGGGAAAATGAGACCGCAATATCTGTACTTAAATAGTTACTTAATGCACCAATATCACAAGATGGTCATGACTCGGCAATATCTAAGCTAAACAATTATGGACAAGACATTAATGCACTTATAAGATTTAATGAATAGTGAATTTTTTTTTCAGGGCTTCCGACGTGAACTGTTCAATAACTCTAGAAGAAGTTCCATAAACCCATAAAACACTCAATCCCAAAATTGCTTCTTCACATTCCATACACTGGTAACTTTTTCGGCAATTACTTGCTTAGCACTGGCTGCCAGATCTAGTGCACCGATGCATGGAACAGTATGCGGCAATTTTTTGTAGGTGATTCCGGTTCTATTCAACTCCAACATCTTCAAATTCTTCTGAAAGGTAAATTATTTCAAACGTTGAAGTTTTCAGTTAATCCATTTTTAACTTCTTCGTTAAACGAATCTTTCACCTCTTTTATTATCCAAAGTAATCTCCGCATTATTTACATCTCCTGTATCTCAGGCCGTCAGCCCGTGATCATGGGCATATTTCTTTTAGCTCGTAGAAGTAACTCAACATCTTTCTGTCGTACTCCGTGTCGGATGTTTCGAATTCCTGCCAACGACATCAGCTATCTTCTTATCACGCGCTAACGTCACCCGGCGGCAGGGAATTTATGACCAAGTGATTCCTCGCCTTGTTGGCCTCCCCCTCACCAATGTATGTAGCTCATATACAAGCGAAAAAGTAGATTTATAGGATTTCATTTCGAAAGAACCACATACGGATATTCAACATTTTCTATCATATTAATTGAAATATCGACGTAACACTAACTACACTAAAATTGTTTTAAGAACTATTAAATAAAAAGTTGTTGACCATAAGTACCTATTGTTTAAAAAGTGATATGTGATACCATTTGCTATTCATGGGAAATCTATACTAAGCATTGTAATAATTATGCATTAATAAAATGATCTATGCCATTGTAATACATCCTCAAACTTTACCATGTTGCATACCTCCATAACACAAACGGTTTTAATGATGAATAAAGCTGATGCAATACAAGAAAGAAACGAAAAAAAAAATACATAAAACAATTTTAAGAGAGTTGAAACCACCGAAATCGATTCATACAACTCGTAAGTTTTTATGTCGCAAGATATTGTTTTCGCAGCTGCCCACGATCGACTTCTTTCCTCTCTCTTCCTTTTGGTATTAACCTTTCATTCCGTTGTTGGAATGTTATGGTGCGGAGAAGACCCCAATTTAACCTTGCCCTGCCCTGCCTGATGGCAGGGTCGGGGCACAAACACGCGGATGAACCAACGGGAAAAAAGAGGATAGTAAGACGAGCGGGAAAAGAGAAGGGGAATGAATTCAAAAGGAGACGAGGTTGTGGTAAAAGAAGACGAAACTAAGTAGAAAAAAGCAGAGATCACCCGCAGTCACGGGAATGCAAAGAATGCCCTATGCGTGTTGAGATATGCGTATTAGGGCCTCAATTTACATGTGCACGTACGCATCTGAGTTTTTGTATAGTCAAGGGTCTCACTTTGGTAGAGGCTTTGATTCAATTAGCAAAAACAGCGTTAATAGAAGGCATAATAATGTATATAATATGCCCTTTGTTCGTGGAAGTTAAGAAGATATAATTTTGCTACGTTGAATTTCAAAATATTGTTTTCAATTGTTTCATGTGCAAGGTTGCCATGATTTACGACATCATCTACCAAATTAAACATATTACATTCTAAAAAGTAATTGATGGTTATTTCTTTCGTAATGAAGGTTATTTAACAGAAGATCTCGACTAATCCCTAATAGTTCATCATATTAAGTCAAAGTGGAATTAATTATATTACTCACTATATGAATACCACCGTTTTCCCAATAATAATCAACCAAAAACTTACTACAGCTGGATAGAAGGGACAGTGGGCGTTAAAAAATCAGCTTACAACTGATAAAATAAAAGTAAATGGTTGGAATCAGTGAAACATAGTAGAGATCGGACTTTCAAAGAATGAGTAGCATGCAAATTGAAGTTTTATGTCTCTGGATCAAAGCGTAGAATTTTTTTTTTTGATTGAAGATAAATCGACAAATTAAAAATGAATTAAAGAAAATTCCGCAGTATATAAAGCGTTGAAGAGGGAACATGTAATGGTTTTAGGGTACAGCTGTTGGATCTTAAGTAAAAAACAGAAAAAAATCACGGAAACTGGCATTATGACAAAATACTGTGAAGAAATGTTGTGCTGAACTAAGAGCATCATCCACAATTTCACATTCCAGACACACACCAATTCTCAATTATTCGGCAAATTAACAGGGTGAGCTCGTATGGAATGAAAAGTTTTATAGAATAAAATGTCAAGAATTGTGCCTAAAACATGCGCTGGTGATAATATAATCTTATGAAACTACTCGAGATATAATAAAGAACTAACTACCCGTAACTAAAACAAGTTTGCATTTTTATTAAAATAAAATTTTATAATTTGCAGTACATATTAATTTATTAAACATTTCTATCTTTGGGTAACAAGAAAGTTAAAAGCTTAATAAGAGGATGAATGAGGAAATATACGTAAAGTATATAACTGTAAGTCATGTCTATTTGGCACACATCAACTTAACAGCGTATTAGTAAATAAGTCTACCTTCACCGGTAGAGTGTTGTGTGCTGGTATTATGCAACGGAATGCCTGAATTTATTATGAACAACAACGCGCAGTTCTCATAGAATAGAAATTGCGCTAAAATACCCGCGGAATGCGAATTCTTTATTATCTATAACAGTCCATAAACTGAGCCGTGTATAGAGAGTATTTTTTACGAATGTGAAATATTTGAAATCGGCTAGTGTTGCGGAAACTCGTACACTTATCGACGGCAATAAATACTAAGGCGATGCAATGGGAAAGTGCTTGTGAAATGTGAAATCTTAGTTTTAATTTTACTACAACTTGCAAACTTTGGAGACTGATTATTCTTTTTCAAAGAAAAATAATATTGAAAAACGATTTATTTTTCTATATGATTATACTTTTTTATATTCTATAAAATTTTGGAAGAGTCGATTTTTAAATAAAAGTACTTAAAAGGACATGAATCGACTGGGCGAAGACAAATAAAGAGAAAATAAATAAACCAACTTCAATATATAAAAAACAAAAAGAGGGTATATTAAAAAACAAGTGAACTAATCAATTACAAAAAAAAAAAACATTTTAAAATTAAAGAGTAAAAAATAAATTACAAAAATAAATAAATTAATTCTTACATCGGAAATAGCCAACAACTTTTTTTTATTAGTTAATTAGTTTATTGCAAAGTACCGTTCCTAGATTTCATCTCAATTCTTTTCGAAAGTTTGACAGATGTGGTGCATTACAGGCTTTCAAATAATTTACAGTGGGCATGTTTCCTAAGTTTTGTAAACGCTTTTAAGCAATTGCAATAGATAAGGTCTTGCTGTTCAGATGCAGAAATAATTTGAGAAGCCAATTTGAACATCTATTACGCAAAAAAAACTGATGTACTTAAATAGAATAATTAATCTAACTCATTTTAATAAATACCTTAAGAACACCACTCCCACCAAATGAAACGACAACGCATCCTGACATCGAAAAGGGTTTTGTTCTGAACAATGATATTGTTTATAATGTTTATTTTTCTATCAATTATGACAACATAATATATCATTCATAGGAGTAGTTAAAAGCAAGCTAATTAGAAAAAATTGATAAGAAAATAGTTTCAATTTGCCTTTATCCATCATGCTTTTATAAAATCCTAAAATACTCCGATATTTTGCACTTTCTTAGAAAAGAAAAAAAAAACGTGAATATAAACTATTTCAAAGCAAAATATTTAGATTGGAAACTATGTAACTTCTGTGTACATATAATTTAGACGCCTCTCGATACAGGTGTAGTCATAACAACACCGCATACTTCGTCCGGAATTGGTTGGAATGACGAAATCCGCTGAATTTTTTCAGGTAGTGTATGTGTACAACATAAACTTTCTCGAACGGTACCATTAACATACCATTTCGATTACTCAATATTTGAATTACAGGAAAAACGCGGGAATTATATCTGTTTCATCACAGAAATATTTTTAGGATTAAAGAAGAAAGAAAGGAGTAAGGCCATCGGACCATGTCACTGAACTCCTAATTCCATTATAACATAGTGGTCACCACTAATAATGCTGCTATAGATACTAAATAATAGTAATAATAACCTATGATTATGCTGCGTTAAGGTTATTAGGTATAACTCGAATGGTATTTTAGCAGATAATATTTTATGCGAGTTTTGACTTTAATGACCCTTTGTTCTTCTGTATACGATATGGTTGGCATTTCTATCAGTTTTATTACCGTCGGATTTCACTCTTTCAATGCATCTGCCTATAAAGTGGGATGAATATTAAAAAAATTGTGAATTACGTTAGACTTATGAGCATGTATGCATACAACAATAGCGGTAGCAGCAGAATGAAAAAGAGACATACTTATAATTTTTATACGACCGGCACACAAGCAATATTACATTACCACGTATAGCAAGGGATATGTCTCATTTCCTCATCTGGTTACAGCATATGAAAACCATTCTATTCATGCGATAATGATGTAGTAGCCGTATGAATGTCAGGGTTGAATGCAGAAGGCGTGAACTTGAAGTAAAATTATTATTGCAATGCGCGCTATCCGAAAGATATTTATAGAAGCTTCTTGTGAATAAGGGAGGAAGTGTCTGCGTGCCTTTTTAGCAATTATCTGCTATTGAAATTGAATACGAGGTGGAGGTGTGTCAACATATGTAGAAGATTGTCGCCAGCGTAACTTCATTCCCCGCGGATAATGCGATTTAAATTGAACGTCAAGTGATGTTTTTTATTACTTTTTTGGCTGTGCTAAACATTAACAATAAATAAGCATTGAAAACTGATATGATTATATTTATTGTAGCTACAGAAATTAAGTGTACAAGCAGTATATGACTATGCGGAAACATGACAATCAAAATATCGGTATATTCAGCCTTCATTAGGTCTTCTATTTTCTCGAATAATTTTACAATCAAACATCGGTATTCTACTTACAGTCCTTAGAAATGTGATAACCTGCACGTGTTGTTAGTTTTCACTAAATTAATGGAGCCCGCAGATAGAGAACGGCGGAAATGTCCGTAATGGTTGAGAATGTGTTAAATAATTTTAATACGTCGATGCATGTAAGTGCTGCCGTTCAAGGAACTAATAAAGCTTTAGATTGTTCAGAACGTACAATTAATAATATAAAACAGAAGCAACAGAAACGTTTATCATCAAGCCAAGAAAGATACACAAAAAAATAGAAGACATATAAGTAAATGGACGACATACATACATCCGATGAGAACACGCAAGTACTTATTCGACATCGATTTTCTTTTATACAGAATATGCTACACAACGGATGATCTCCCCGACTTTACATGATTGCTACATGATATGTGTTTTGAATTTAGAGATAGAGAATGGAAAAGTCATTGATCGGCGACACTCTGTGGAAGCACAAATACTTCATGAGACATCAAGAAAGTACATTATTGCCCATTCTTCCCCTTCGTCTTTTCGGTATTAGCTTTTAAATTGATTTCATATAAATTTTAACAACCATAAAGGTTATATGAATTGCCAAATAATGAACAGGAAACAATAACGTGCATATGATTGGAAGATTTGACAGCCGTGAATCGAATTCCCACTGCGTATGGAGATAGAGACGCACTACAGCAAATCTAGGGAACAAATACACTGCAACACGTACAGCCTGGACAATAAAAATAATTTCTGTTTGTATTCTAATTTCTCTAGCTGTTAAAACTAGCGTTGGATGCTAAATGCGACGACGTTGTGGCGTACCTAACTCCATCACGACGGTGAGTTGCTATACAATTTTTTCTAAATTTTACGTGCGAGGCGTTGTGCGGGAGATTAAATTTATACCACTCAAGATTTTGGTAACCACATTCGATAGTATCCGATGCTGTTCCGATTTCGTATTCCTTTGTACTATAACCCAAAAGCAATTCCACTTCTTTCAGGAAGTGATATTAATGCCTAAAAGGTTTCCGAATTTCCTAAAAATTAAATCACTTCATCGATCCTTATGTTGCTTAACATCTCTTGTAATGATAGAAAATAAATATTTTTATAAAAGATGTGCTTCATAAAATGACATATCTTTACGAACGAATATACAAAGATGAGATGGCTACAACTACACTCACAAGCACGTCCCTACAAATCACGCTTGGCTGCTTTTCTAGTATGCATCAGATTATCCCAGTAAATTGTCATAAGCTTCTCCTACTAGACTATATACATGCGTCGAGGTCGGGCCACACGGTGGAATTTTCGAATTCCGACACCGCAACATCGGATAATATCGCTGCTGGCATAATGACCGGAGTTTATTGTGAGCGAGGCGTGTGTATACATACATACGATAATATTTCGTAGTTAGATTGAGGAAAGGATACCATATTTTCACGATCGTAACCGGTGACTTTCCCTTATACAGAATACGTTACCGTATTTTATACGACGTATACAAGAGAACGTCATGACTATGAGATAGGTACACGATGCAAGTGGATTGTGGCATGTATTGGTGCGAATGTAAGTGTGTGCATATGGAGAATTCGAAATATGCAGCAATGTATACCTTAACGTACAGCTACGCACCATACCTGACGGTCGTTTTTTACGCCGGAGGATAAATTATTTACACTAAATGTTAAGCGTTTTAGACATTTATGTAGCGGTATGCAGAAAATTACTATGGTTATAAATACTGTATTATCGGAAAAAATTGAAATAAGTAGATTGTAATTTATGATTTATAAACGTACAATTTATCTCTGAGGTGCTTATCTCTAATTTTATGTATATTGTCACAAAGGCATGCACATTCTGAATTTCGCTATGTCGCCATTAGCAATAGCTTGTAACTTTCACATAACGAAAAATCAGACCTTTACGATCAGTAAAATACGAGAGTACCTTTCTATTTACTTTTATTCTTATATTTCCTGAATATCTATGAGTTTAATATTCCGTTTTCCAATGCTATGAAGTTTTTCCTCGCGCTCAATTAATCGTAAGCCTACTAAATTATCCTCGAGAACGTAAAAAATGGCAGTTATAGTTTTTTCCATTTTTTTTCTTAATATCGTCACTTGCTCGAACTCACTATTCTTTATATGAATCACATTCAACCAGACATTTGGGATCTCGAATTTTATTTGAAAGCTCCTTGAATGTCCTACACAGTTGTACATGGTATTCGATTAGTAGACTCCACATCAGGAAAATACTAAATTCAAGGAAACTGATGAGTGATTTCAGCTAAAATAGTATTGGACAACATTTCAGTGTGCATATTTTTTCACCAACATTCAGCCCTGCCAGAAGATTCTCAGACGTGCTGTACATTGATCGAACCAACATGGCCTTAGTATATATGGTCTCAATGGCCAATGGACGTGGAAACATACTATACCAATACCGTTGTACATTATACAATTAAAGAAATATTTTTAAAGTGTCGATAGGTAACAGCCTTCGAGGTAGGTGTCCAAATTTTTATAAACCGTTGCAAATGCAACTTAAAAAAGATGTATTTATTAATTTGAATTCTGACACCTACTTGCTACGTATTGCAAAGGCTTTTTCTGTAACATTCCGGAAATTGCACCTTTTTGCAAATTCAAATAAGCAAAAAACACTATTTTTGTCAGCAGAAAATCACCGTTATAACGTTTTAATGAACCTTGACATTTCATAAAAATTCATCTCATTTGTCTGTTTTTTTTTTATTCACAATCAACACCGTCGAGAATATTCGAAGGACATCGCGAAATTCTTGAACTACTAGGAGTTGTTTGAAAAAAAAAAAGGAATTATAGGTTTGTGGATCGCGTGCTTTCTAACCCAATATACGTGTAGATCCTTTACAATGCAAAACTATTATTTACTCACCTCTAGTACATCTTGGGCAGTAAGCAGGTATTCTCGTAGCATAG
Source organism: Marronus borbonicus (assembly GCA_902655005.2). Taxonomy (NCBI): domain Eukaryota; kingdom Metazoa; phylum Arthropoda; class Insecta; order Coleoptera; family Scarabaeidae; genus Marronus; species Marronus borbonicus. The sequence goes on along the minus strand of LR737381.1, from coordinate 28,600,993 downwards.
CTTCTTGTATACCACGCCATTCTTCTCTTGGATCTTCTAGCTGCGTGGTTTCTGGAAATTAAGAAGAAAAATATGTAATAAGCTGAACAAAGTTATGATAAAAGCAATTACGGACTATAAAGAAGAAAAAGTTAATTGTAGCAAACGGTAGTAGCATATAACTGTCGATCGTGTCTGACCGGACCTTTACGCTGTTATGATAGAATGAATCGGCGAATTACATTGAGAACAGCGTCGAGTAAATAACAAAGAGGCAAGATAACGTAGTAAAAACTGACACACCAGAGGCAGACGTCATCGTAGTTAGAAAACATTACCATTCATCTATACACAACACAGAAGATATCTAAAAGTCCGAATGGAACTGTAATTAATTAATTAATTAATCGTAGTCATCAAACAGCAAGTTTTTCGGGTCCTTAATTCTGTTTCCAAAACGACGTAAAGGTAATTAGTCCAGGATCGTGTGCGCAAAGCTACTTGTAGTATGTACCATTTATAACACATGTCATATAACATAAAAGCAACCGTCATCATTATATGTGCCTTGAAATGAATAATTGAATTTTTTTATTTTAATTAAATAAATATAATTGCATATAATTGCACGTTGATGATTCATTTTTCTCTATACAACCTTTTTTTGACATGACACATTAAAGGAATTGGTCAAAATATAAATAACAAAAGAACACGGTCATCGTGACTCTACAGTCCCATCTAGGCACATTAAATTACTGCAGTTAAATCACGCTAGTTCTGCACGATCTAGAACGAAACGCGTTAAATTCTTTAACGATTCAATCATGGCCACAAGGTAAAATTACAATTTCTGTAGTAGATACCTTGCACTGGAATTTCGAGATCTATTTGCTCACTTCAAAAGTATGTATTTATTTTTTTACGTTTTTTTTTATTACCGTATTTGTGTAATCATTAAATTCCTCTAAACTAAAAGAACTATAGAAAACATTCATTAGAAAATAAATACAAATGAGTAAAAAACATAAATACCTTCCAATAATTTTCGAAAATTTTAAACGTAAAGGAAGAAAGTTCTTTAAAAGTTTGTTTGTCTACAAAAAAGTTAAATTGAATTTGCACTGCAAGAGGAAATCATTTTAATGGCTCCTTTCCTTCTTATACCACAGAAACCAAATATTTGCACTTAAATAAACGCCACTTATACCGTTGGGTGACAATGTACCGGTTCACCACCATGTGATGTGTATTCTGTTGCGTTTATTACGTGAAATGTTTGTTGACATTGACTTTTACGGCATCTGGTAATCGCAGGAACGGTTAAGCAGAAAAAAATATGCGCATATATTTAAAGACGGGCGCCACTGCCTTCATTACCGGAGATTTCAATTATCGACACCTGTATTTTCTCAGTAGTGCAGCAAAAGAAGTGTAAAAGGAAGGAAGAGGAAAAAAGTGCGTGTTACTTTAGAAACGTTCATTCAATATTTCTTCACAACATAAAGGATATTGCGTAAATGAATAGCAAGCTTTAAAAATACAGTAAACAAAGTATAATTAATGAACATCTATATGTTTATTATAAACCCGATAACTTGCATTTTTAATTACACGAATGAATGAATAATGTTACAGTTTAGTTTGCAAAGTGTAAAAATGATATAAACCTTGAACTTACGGTTGAAATGGTTAATGTAGTAATGACCTATTTGACCATCAAAGGCTTCCTCCCAACCCAAGGGTAGTTCGTTTCCTATGCAGTCTGCGAATGTCTGTGGCTTCGTGTATCTACAAACAAAATAATTGCTTAATTACGTAATTTGAAATTTACATACATAAAAAAAATAACTAAATTAAGAATTTTAAATATAATGTATTTGTATTACAGCTGCCATATTTCCGATAAGTCGAAAGTAAAAATTAAGCAAATTTGTACTGTGTAAGCAACAATTCCCAAATGTTATTTATTCCATTTCACGTAACTTTCATTTCATTACAGTGATGATAAATTAATATGAAAACGTTTGTCTAGTAAACCTACGATTCAAGTAGTAGAAATTCTTATACGGTCCACTCATATGCATTAACATCAAACTGAAGGGAAAATGTTTATTCTTAAAACACTACATGACTCCTATATGAAAACAAAAGTGTTGAGATTTCATCATGATGCCAGTTGATATTACTTAGGTTCTTGTTAATTACTACTCGCATGTATCTTTAATTAGTTTTTAATAAACACATTAATAGCACCCTGAACTCAACTTTGCGCATTCACTACATAATTATAAGTAAATTATAACACCCTCCATCTACCTTTAATAACTTCTACCTCACATGAATAGATTAACAGAGAAAATGAGGAAGCTTTCCGCAAGGGTGTCCCGATTGTCACGTGCGCCAACTTCAAAGGAATGTTTGGCGACGTTAAAGCGCAATCCCAATGATTTTTGGTGTCGTTTCATAACTGTTGACGAAGCATGAATGCATCGCAGCACACCAGAGACCAAAGAACACTCCAAACAGTGTGTTTTTCGTGACCAACCGGCGCCAAAGAAGGCCAAAGCCACTTTATCGGCAAGATTAAGGCTACAGTGTTTTTATATGCACCAGGCATAATCCACGTGGCATAAATAAAAAGAGCAAAACGATCAATGGCAACTACTATGCGTAACTTATGAGATCGTTTCAACAATGCTGTGAAAAGAATGCATGAAAATTCCATGAGTTAGGATATGAATTGCCTTCGCATCCACCATATTCGCTAGATTTAGCCTCCAGCGATTATTTCCTAGGTCCGAAGATGAAAAAATGGCTCGGCGGAGAAGATTTAGAGCAAACCATGAAGTGTTTGTAGAAACAAACGCCTACCTGTATTTTTTAAATGGGACACAAAAAAAAAAGAAAAACGTTGGATTAAGTGTATCGATCTTAAGGGAAATTATGTTGAAAAATTTTACACATAAAAATTGTGTTTTTCTTGCCAACGCCAAGTATTTATCGAACTCCCCTCATCTATTTGCCGCTAATCTTATACGTACTGAGAAATGAGTACTGGTAAACAGTACATGTAGAATGAATAAAAGCAAAAAGTGTTCCGCTAGGGAATTATAACTATCGATTTCTGGAAAAGTATAAACTGAAAAAAATTGAAAACTGGTTCTATGAGGCCAGCACACCTAAAATATTTTAATATCTATCATTATGAATGTCTCAAGTAACCATCTGCTGTACTTTACAAATCCTGGCTAACAGAATATTTCAATTGTTGCAATTCCCAATGGAACATTGCTACATTAAAAAGTAGTACGTAACTTTTTCTCCTAAATACTCTTGAAATTAGGTAGTATTAAATACGTAATCATTAACTATACCAGATACGCAATGAGAACATACGGTGTTTAATAATAGCTTGCAAAAGATACAAATATGTACATACAGACATGCCAACGTACAAAGACAAGTTTCACTTTAGCAAATAGAAAAATTAATTTGTGTTTGTATTTGTGAATGTATGTTGCAAGTATTTAACACTTTCCATTTAACAACGTGATACACGCGCAAACAGTGTAAATTGATGTAGGAATTTTAAGGAAGAATTCATTAAAGCTGGAAAACATGCACTGCAAAGATACTTGAACATTTGCATTATTTACTAGAAATTACTATTGAAGTAAACTAGGAAAATATTTAGAAAATAACATTCCGACTACGTAATAGCGAGCAATCGAACCGCAAATATGTCAATTATTTCGTGGAAGGCGAGTTTTTAAAACCAGAACATTATTCGCGTAATCACACCGCAACAATTTACTCTTTGCAAAGCACTGTAACGAAATTCTAAATTACAGTATTTAATTATGGAAATTCTATCAAATTTATCGACAATGTACAAATTGTTAGATTAGAAGTAAATTGTATACCAGGGGGTATATGTATTAATTGCAAGCAATGGGAGCATTCGATAGTATTAAATCAACAGAGTCGCTGTGATAAAATCGTTCACCTGTGCGTCAACTTCACTTGAAAATATGTACCACAGTAAAGTTGCATCAGATGGCGCTAGGAGTATTGAAAGTATAAAACGAATCCAGTTTATGGGGAATGTTACTGTAAATTACTGAAGAATTTAGTGTAAACGTCAAATAATAAGCCTTTCTCAATCTTTTATCCTCGGTGAACCGCAAGAAACCAACAGACTACTAACGCATATTATAATACTAATCAAAAGGAATAAACTGTCTTATTTTTGCTGGTTACTTACACTCAAATCAATCAGAACTATGGGCAAAATATTTACAGCATCCTAGTGATAATTCATGCCCCAACAGCTTTCGCCAATTATAGGGGATATTAGCCAGCCATGAGTTATTATTACGCCTACATATCTCTTAGTATTGCCTGTTGTCTTAGAAGATCAATTTGTATTTGTATTTTCCTAAGTTTCAGTTTTTCATTTTTACATTTTCTGCTTTGGATATTCCCTTTTACTTTATAAACAAAAAAAATATTTAAATATAATATAAAACTTGTATTCGTAGTGTTCCACGATAGCTGATAAGCTTCTAAATGCTACACCATGATAACAAAAATATTTGTCCTAGAAGGTCGCCAGACTTTCCTTTACGTCTAAAGATAAGATCGTATGATGTTACGAAATAGGTATAAAATGTTTGAGAGGAAAACTGCATGTACGCGAGAGGAACCTAAATTTTAAAAAAATTAGATAGAAGTAAAATGTCTTAAGAAATAAAATATTTGGAGTAATGAGTGACAAGTTGATTACTTATAAAAATGCCATTAAAATAACATTAATGTTAATGTTAAACACTATAAGCGTACGTAGTCGTTTACGAAATTGTATCAATTTCCATTTTTGGACGTATAATAATTTATATATTAACAAAATTACAATCACATGATTGTGACCTCCATTCCATTTCCCACGCCCAACAAGCCACTAAACATAATGATTCAAGCTTAAAATATTTTATCTAATCTAATAAAAACAATTTAAACATTTATTTATTTGAAAAATGAATATGTTTAGATTAATCTGATATTGTGATTTATAAAGTTTGTTACTATTACAACTAGGTTTCCAGGTTTTTTTCACTTTATTATTCACTTACAAATAACTTTTATCCCAATAAACGGAATAACATAAAAACCTGTAAACAAACCTGACTTTGTACGTAGTGAATAGAAACAGATTGCAGCAGTTTTGTGTAAAAACGGAATAAATAAATGCAAACAATTGAGGAATATCTAATTGGTTCTTTATTTTCTACTAACTGTATGTACATGTGTGTTCACCTAGTACCTAAGTGAAAGATAATTCCTCTCTTGCGCAATTTACAGACAAATTTTACAAATATCTAAAATTCGTAAACAAGTTCTGCACAACATAAAATTATGCCGAAGCACACAGGATGTTCACTTTCCGTTGCAAAAGATACAAGTTTGGTTTCTTGTATATTATTGTGAAATTCCTCTCATTCTTTAACGGCCGATATCTGAAACGCCTTGTACACTAGGATGGTGATTTAAATTTTATTTGATTGAGTTTTCCCGGCAATAAATCGAAAGTTTTTGTATATCTAACTTTTACAAGATTGTTATCGAAATTGTTGCCATACTTACTACTTCATTTTTTTTATGGAACGCTATTTTCTAGAATTTGATCTGCTTTCTATAACTTTTTTTTTACATCTTCATATATATAATATTCCTAAATAATAAATAAATAAAAAAAAATCCTATATATAATTCTTAAATAAATTAAATATGAAGCTGTACATATAAAATTATTGCCAAAATGCCTAGAGTATTGAGACGAAACAATATAAAGTTTTGTTTCCTACCTTCCCTTTAACAATAATTCTTTAAATTTATTTTACACCCACAATGTTAATATTTGAAGTGAGCATATACAAGCTGTAGTATATTTTTTTGTAAGTTACGCATTGCATTAAAAAGTTTATATTTATTTAGCCGTGTTTTTTTACTGGTAAATCTATTCGTTTTATGCGTTTAAATTTAGTCACTATTTGTCTGCTCACTTTCGATATTTATTATTTATATATATGCTTATTTGAAGCTTTTTTTCTATACGTTTCCTTTCATTTCATTTAGCGTATGTACTTAAATTTAAGTACATACCCTAGTCCGGTAATTAGGTTTACCGGTATAATTATTATTAACTTGCTAGACAATGTATGTAACAAATGATGGAGGGATTTGAGTTAATGTTGGAATTGTACCAAAAAAGATGACGTTTGCATATTAGCTTTAATAATAAATATCTTTAACGAAACAAACTGACCTTCGAATATTTTTTAATTGAATACCTTTTTTCTAAGTTGCTGAAAGAAGAAACTATTTGGCGCTCAGGCACTAGATGAAAGAAGTCAACGTTTCTTCACCTAAATAAATTCTAATATATATAACAGATATTAGAACTATAACTTGTTACTCCGTGGTCCATTATAAATATTGTATTGATAGAAAAAAAATTGATATTCAATGATTACCTCATTGAAGATTTCCATGAATTAATAATTAACAAAAACGATAATCGTCTTTTTTTCAAATATTTATATAATAAAGTACTATTAATTCGCAAGACAATGTCAGATTATTTGTTGATTGAACCTTCGTATTATCTATACACATGACACGAAAGTTGAAAATGCCCATCTTTCTGATCTTTTCTAAAACCACTTTCTTTTAATAAAATGAAATCTTTGAGAAAAATTTCACCCAACATTTCTGATAAGGATAGACGATGTGGAATTTAGGTTCCATTAAATAAGTAGTGTATATTTCTACTCGTGATAAGCTTGGAATGTCAGATAAGATTATCAGTTATTGACATTTATAATAGTAGTGTTTGTAGAAGATGACAAAAATTATAATATTCACGCTATATACGTATTACAGCATGTGAACCGCTTTAGAAGGAAAAAAAAACATTAAGTATGTATTATTTTTTCCTTTTACAATATTACCATAAGCATGCAGATCGCCACTTCTCAGAAGTATAATTCTACTTAACGACTACTCAATCTATAACAATTTTTAAACGTAAATCCGTTAGGTATGCACGTTGTGTTTAGTGTATAGCGTTACCTATATCTTGTACAGTAGAAACATTTACACAAAACACATTCCTCAAACATTAATAAAGAGTAGTGATTCACTGACTCACATCATGACTGGGGTTCGATGAAGCAAGACATCACGCCACTTGAGTAGAGTTCGGGTTAAATCTGTTATTGTATACAGATGAGGAGACCGTCGTGAATTGGAAAAGAAAACCGAGGCATCATTTTTCAGTAGCGCATTCGATAATTTTCACAAATCGGAAAAATCGCAATCAAAAAGAAATTAATAGATTTTCATCAGTACAAGTGAAAAATTTTAAACCTTGTAAGTTGAAGAGGCCTTATGCGAATGGTTCAAAATTCGGAGAAGCCATAATAGTCTTATCAGCGAATAATTATGTATATAATAGACGATTATAATTAGATTTTAAATTCACACTTGGATGGATTCAACGATTCCAAAAAAGACACAATATTGCCTCTGATATGTCTGTCCCATAATATATCACATTAACACCTGCATACTTGTTTATAATTTCAAAATTCCCTCATAGGTGTTTTGTGTCAACATAATTAAATTACAAAAATAACAAATGGGGTATACAACAATAAATCTTCAAACCTTATTCCAACACACCATACTCTACAGTATGGTATAGGCATAGTATACAAGCCAATGTACAATAAGATTTCAAAGTCTTTAAATGGCCGCATGACCTCAAACATCAGCATCATCTACGCCCATGACTGATATTATAAGGTCGTGTATGTCACAAATTCCGATCTATTGATTAACGCGAGCAAACTAGAGACTCGGTTTCCCCGAACAAAGGACGGCTATTCCAAAGAAGTAAAATTAAATAACGAAAAAATGTGTCAATGTTAACGTGAGCCTAGCATTACTATACTATTAACTTGTCGCTTACTTGACATAGTTATACTACGTAAGAAGTGTATTGTTATTGCTGGTATTATTGTTGATAGTGAAGCCAAGCTGACTGTTACGTTAATACTCAAAGCTGCCGTTAGTTCTGTATTGTTGTGATGACTTTAGTTGATTTGATGTGAAATGAATGGTTAATTAAAGTGAAATGAGTAGAAGAAAAGGTGTTCTGGCGTTAATTAAAGATCAAGAAATGTTTTGAAAATCTACATTCAGACATCGTTATATAGAAAGAACTATTTTTACATTAGGCTTGACAATGAATAATGGCATTCTTTGAATATCTATCTATAAAAACGCTTGAATACCAAATAAGCTATTGTACAAGAGACACAATGATAATGATAAAAGTTGAATAATTCTTCCCTTTCCAATCTCTAATACACACATCAAAATGGTCTGCAAAAAGTATGTTCCGTCCGCTATTCAAAATTTGATAGGTGTCTTATGAATTGTAGTTTATGCTCTCAATATGTTTTGCAGTAATTTGGTTTATTAGCTGACTAAGGAGATTATAGTACTTTTAAGATAATAGAGATGGAAAGACGGCATTTTAGACGTGAAGTTTAGTTAAAACCATGATACAGGGTAGTACGACAATTCGAGATGTGGCGAGGGCTATACATTTTGCAAAAGAGGCCACCAAATAAATACCGCACATGATAGATTTCTTCGCATGCAATTTCTTCCTAATCGAAATCTTACGAGCAAAATGTCCATTAGGTAAACGTCAGTGGTTCACATTTCGTGAACACCCTACATAACGAAGCTATAGTCATTTCATTTTGATCTATGCTACAAATAAAAGTTTCTCGTTAAACGGTATCCCATCCTTGTTGTCGTAAAACTTCACCCAGACCATTTAGATGTAATTTGAATTGGAATATCTATTATGTCTGGTATTCTGCAACGATACCAGGAAAATTTACGTTACGTTTGGTATTGGACGATAAGCTATCACAAGAATCTTGTATCTCTTATTTACGAGAAATTGAAACAAATTACATACATTGAGTTGTCAAGAAAACAGGAAACATACATGAAATATGCATGTAACTATTAAATATTTCTGCATGTGAAAAAAAATCATCCAAATCATCAATACAACGGAACATATTTTTGTATATATGTTTTATTTATTTCTGACATCCAAGTGTTAATTATAAAATTGAAAGTTAATACACACAAGCCAAACACTACCATACGGCGCGATAATTTTTGGGAAAGTGCATACTCACTTGGTAAATAAACTACTATAGAGAAGTCAATTCCCGTGAATTCATCGATATGTTTGTCATTCCTATTAGTGAGTCATTTACTGAAAAAAATATTTTTTCTACAAGATTTATATTTATACTCCTTGTATTTATCTATCATTTGAACATTTTAATTTCATCAATGACCATATTATGTACGGTAGACCAAAGAATCACTGAAGTAGCACTTCCTAAACTATTGTGCTATTGAAATGATTTCCAACTTTTGAACTACAGTGTATCTGAGTCAAGAAATTGTAAGGTTTAAACAAGAGAAACGCTTAAAACACATGTTCTCCCCAAAAATATATTTAACAAGAAATAAATATAAATCACATTTTTTTGCCTTACATGAGTATTATGTTTAAGTTACTCAGAACTTGATTCCTTGTATCTGTAAATCTCAATTCTTTTATGAATTGGTTCTTCATTGAGCCATGTAGGGTTACTGTTAATTACAAAAAGAATACTCAACAAGCAGAACTTCTCTTGTAGAAGATATAGAAAATAAATTCCAGTAAAGCAATTATCGCCCATCTTTCAATATATCCTGATACTGTCTATTTTTAGTCCACAACTTCATGTATTAGTCCTATTAATCAAAAACCAGCTACGTTTGATTGATTTACTGAATGGATTTGTACTACGCTGAGTATTTTGCAGAAAAGAAAGCATTGAAACGCATATTAACATCTGCCTCTTCCTATATTCGAGATTATCAAAATAATTTGTTAGCAATGTGCACACTGAGAACGTAACGATAAATAAATACTAACGATAAATAATAATAACGCTCGTCCGTCTAAAAACAGAAAAGGTTAGAAAGTTCAACCTGCAAAAGAATCACCGACGTCATCATTAACGCAAACTCAAATTTGGACAACACAGCAAATCGAGATAAAACTTTCCAAATAAAAACAAGCCGTTAAGCATACTAGCCGAAAATCGTCACTGAATTCTTCGCTAATCTGCTTTCGCCTTGCATGCCCACGTAAAATGTTTTACGTTAGAGATAACGGAATCATATTATTTTATAAACAAATTGGAATGTACATTCGACCAAAACAGATTAAAGATTGCTAATTTTAACCTTAGAAATCTGTTATAGTCATCCATCACCTTGAGGAAAATAGAATACTTGTAAAACGGCTTAAATGTTGCCTGTATCAACAAAATTTATCTCCAAATTGAGAGTACACAAGGGCCAAGCTGATATTATTAAGAATTAAAAAAAAAGGCCAAATCAGACGAGTACGGTAGGTGTTCTATTTTTCTCAGCCAAATATTGGATCATGAAAGCTGCGATAAGGGACGATGTGTTATTGTGATGAAACACGAACACTACTGAACACCTCGGATAAACATTTCTCGGTGTGCAAATGTTTTGAACATTCAATTTAACTGCTCGTACATCTAAAAAACACCGTGTACGTTATTTCTTTCATAGTTCGCTGGTTGGTGTTTCTTCATCTTTACGGAATTATTATTATTATTATAAAAACAGCTAAAAGTCAAATTTGCCAGTGCTCATATTTGGAACGCTTTAAAATTTAATAAAGCCTCGAAGTGAGTATGTCACAACCCAGCATCTGTTACGTATTTATGTCAAAACAAACCCAAATTTTACAATAAATGATATTTTCACAGTTATGCGATATTCGAAAGTTGTTATCGTCGATTAATGGATAAATTTATTCACTACATTCGCAAACAATTTAAAAAAAAAATGTTAACAAAAGATGCTCCCTTTCTTTTTCATTCGTTGAAGCTATTGAAATGAATTTTATAGGTTTTTTAGTCAAATGGTATTTTACATTTATTTGATGATATTGAATAGAATATTTCCTTTTCGATTTATCAATTAAAGAAAGGCGTATGCATATAAGTGTCGTCGATAAATTAACCTAAGCACCTTTTTCAAAGTAGAGCGCGAACACTGCGAAAACTAACTTTTATTAAAGCCTCCTTTATGGCTTCCTAATTGGTCCAACGATTCGATAAGTCCAGTTGAGGCGCGTTTTCTAACTAAAAATTTATCTAATTCGCAAACGGTGGATTTTTTATTACCTTTTTATCGGCCTCTTAATGTATTCGTACGCGATCAACATTCAAAACGATGGCCATGGCATTTAAATTCCCGATAAAGTATAACTTTTTATCGTTCTGGTTTCAATGGTTTGACGGCAGCCGAGAACCAGCTGGAGCCGTTGAAGAGAAGCGGAGAGAACCTATTATGAAAACTCGATTTGCTACACATACATAGGTGAGTATTTTTTTAAACAACGTACAGAGTATGGTAAATTGTATCCTCGTACAAGGAGAAATATATTCTACGTAATTTGCAATTTGATGTTTCAATTTCCTTTTTTTTGGATAATAAAATCTCTTACTCTTTCTACCACCTAGTGTGCACTTGTGATATCAGCAAACAAGAATTGGAATTCCAATGCCCTAGGTATTACAACAACCGCAAACGTAATGTTTAAATCACTAGATCCACAAGAATTTAGGAATCTATGCCCAAAACAGGGATTCGTCTGCAAATATCACTTTCTACCTCAATGTTACTATCTGAGCACTCGAATACCTACTTTAAAGTTTCTGCTAAATCGAGCGTTGTGACAAAATCAATATCGTATAACTAGTCTCAAATATTTTTGCAAAATGTAACAGATTTTTAAGCTGCAAGTTTTAATCAATAATTTTAGTGTGTTATTACGAATATCATCTCTCTTTGAATGAAGCTTTGATTTATATTAACCTTTATACCGCGTGTTAGAAAATGCACGCCGGAATCGGTGCAGGAATGTATTGTCACAAACTACAGAACAGACACGTAGTCTGGGTAAATATGCAATAGTTTTTCAGATAGAAATATTTGTTACATGTATATAATTGTCAGGATATTATCATAGGTTGCTAAGAATTTTCTCCGACAGCTAGACTGCACTGCCAGCCCTCAAGGAAGATTTCCTCTAAACTCGTAGCTAACAGCAAAAACAGCCTTAACATTTTGGGTGAAAGTAATAATTTTACCCTAATTTGAACATCAGGAACCGGCATTGAAGGCAACAAAGCGCAGACTCCGTTAGGTTCAGAACCCTTAATTAAGCGCTGCCAAAATGCGTGTTACTCACTGGGCCGAACAAGATGTCTTACGAGCCTCAGATGGCTCTACTGTTTCAGGTTATGTGAGCGCATTTATGCTGCCTAGCCGAGACAGAACCAGAGAATTTATAGAACTTGACAAAATGTCTGTCAGGGCTCTTACAGCAGTCCTTACCAGTCATGCTCGATTAAGAAAACACGTACACGGAGTGGAGCTTGCTCGATATGAAGAGTGTCGTTTGTGCTTGAAAGAGGAAGAAATAGTTGAGGACATATTTTGCCACTGCCTCGCTGCCTGTAGAATCAGATTTTCTCTGGTGGGGCTTGAGAATCTGTGAAAGACCTCACTGAGTGAACCTCTGAAATTCACAAAGACAAACACTGCGCATTTAATTTGTTGCTTACTGACGTGCGGAAATGCCAGTTCTAGAGTATTACTTGTGTAAAGAGTTGTCCCCGGTGTTTTAAGTCATAAGGAATGCAAACCATTTATTTAAAACAGGGAAAAGCGCATTTTAAAGAATGTATTGAAGTAACATATACGAAAAAAAAAAACTAAAATATTTTCCGTTTTCTTTAGTTAAATTAAAATGCATATGTTACTCCACAAACCGATTAAAAGTTTAATTTCATACTCTTCGTTTCTCGATGTATACATTTTACAGAAACGAATGAGTACATATCAAGTTTCTTTCCTTCTGAATTAATTTAAAATGAACTTATTGGAAGATCGCAATGTCTGATAGCGCAAAACGAAACAAGGAAAAAACGATTACCTATCTGGAAAAAAACGTATTCACTTACATTTATTGTATCTGATACGTAGTGTGGAAGTGTACAGAACCAGTTTACATTAAATATATGTAAGCGCTGTGTTAGCAGCTGTATTTCTCGTGTGATTATTTAAAACAATTTAAGCGTATACTGAAATTGATATTTCCCTTATACAGACACTTTTGTGAAATGCACTTCTTGCCCAATAAGGTTAATTTTGTTATAGATTTCACATTAACGAAGATTATTACATAGAATCTATCGTGCTTAGTACTTGGTAGAAACCAAAGTACCACCCTCACAAAATACATTTGGTGCAGCATTGTGCGAGGAAATGATTACGAGTACAAGATAAGAATGCAAATTTCATTAAGCATGTCGTATTTTCTGACGAGGCGACAATTTGCCTTCGTGTTTTCGTCAAAATTTCGATACTCGGCGATATATTTTCTTAAAAAGTTCACATCCTCTACCTACAGTGTGATTGACATTTTTTGCAGTACGGTAAACCTTATACTGTACATATTTATTTTTTTAATCATACTTTACGCACATTACTAGAACTTATGCGTAGTAGTGTACATAGAGTCACAAAACAGTAGTAAGAGGAGCAACGGCAGAAGTAGCAGGAGCAGCGGCAGCAATAGCATTGTGCATGTACGCACATTCCACCGCGTACGCGCCTCGCTCACAGCGGCGTTCCGAAACGATGAAACAAAAAGCGTGTAGTAGCGAAGGCAGTGGTGGGGAACGCACTCGGAGAACGAAAGGGTACGCAGGAGAACACCGGACAACAAATTGGCCGACGTTTTCCGAACGGCTAGTACGCGCACGCGAAACGGGGGGTCGAGGAGGGTGTTATGGAATGCGGTACGGTCAACAAGAGGGATAAGAGAGGAGAGGAGCCGCTGCAAAGACAAAGACGACAACAGCGTTCGTCTTTGTCAAACCGGCGTTGTTGTAGCACGATGGAAAGAGTCCGGTACAGTTGTGAGGGCGACACTCCTACAAGCGACCTTCCTTCCGGGTTTCCATAAGGCACACGCGTTCTCAATTTATTTATTTGTTTATTTATATAATTATTTCTCTTTTACATGTCAAACGCTCGGCACCTGCCACTAACTTGATTTACTTTCCTTCAAGTGCAGAGTCACATTCGGTAACTAAATACGAGATTGTTAGAAAAATTTTGCATTCGTACCATTAAATCAAAATATTATATTACTTATCTTAAAACTTAAAAACGATAAATCTGTCGTCTCCATATATAAACGTAATCATGTATGGTCTTTATAATAACTAGCAGATTCTTTCGTACAAGAACACCAGTAAGAAGATAACACATTAAAGATAGAAGATAATTGGTGTAATCTTCTTACTGGTGTTCTTGTACAGGAGTTTCATGAAAGAATCGGGCTTTGTTAATCCAAAGTGCACGTAGTCATTTGGATTATTGCAAAACCCAAACTGTTGGAATCGTTTGGAAATTTTTCAATATTTAAAATTTTGAGAATTTATGTTTTGGTTCTTGATGCTTTCTATATTAGAAACCAAGAGCATAAGTCATTCATTATTTCTAAAAGTTCCGAAAAATAGCTTTCTATAGAGTCAATTTTGCATCAAAAGAACATCAATAAGAAAACACAAATGCGCATGTGCGTCCACGTGCATTATTTTAGCACGAGGAATTCAATTTTAAGTGTATCTGGTATCTGGGATTTTAGATGTTAGTCAAATTGACATTGTTAGAATACTAATTAATTTGAAATAAAAAATACACAAAATACGAGGTGCTACGCGAAATTTCAGAGAATTTTTTTATAAAGAGCACGTATGCAACGATCCCAACGAGGTAAGTGCGAGAGCATTATTATGGTCGGGCAATCAGTCTTTCTACAATTTTTCAATCAATCGTCTACTTTGTCATCGATACAGTTTACTTCCTTCCAAAACTAGTGGAATGATTTTCTTTAAAATACACAATTTGAAATCATTATTGGAAAAAAAGTCTTGTTAAATGTAGAAAATTCTTTTATGAAAAAACTAGCAAGTAGTTTAGAGTAATTCCTATGATAATATTGAAAATGTTCAATATGCATTACAATCACATGCTACAAAGCAATCAACATTAATTACTTTCTGAATCACCATTCTGAATTGCTATTACAATAAGTAAGCATCTATACTTCCGCAAATGGTTGCGTATATTGATCAATTGATTTTATAACTGGTAGATATTATACTAGAAACATGCAAAGATAAGTACATTCTTTCGTAATTTTATCGATCTAATTATCCTTTATTAATTGCTGTACATTTGCATTTCTTGGCTGTCTTCCTTTAAAAAGAAGAAAATATCCCACGCCTCTTACACACATACACTCCAAGAAATTTAACATATCTAGCGAAAATACCATACACGTAGCGAACCTTAAGTTTTCCCACGTTGCTACCATTTTACATTTGTATGCTAATCGAAAAACATACGGCTTTACCGTTCCTTGGGCCGAAAACAAGCTGTACAAGGCGCTCACTTAACTCGAAAAATAGACAGACATACACTAAACTCTGATATATTAATGAGATGGCTTATATGATCCCAAAATAGGCTGGAATAAAAACTTGACCTCTAAAAATCGTTGAAATAAACAAATCGCTTTTCATGTCTAATGTCTAAGATACTTTGCATTAGAAAATGGTTTGGCGACCATATTATTCGCGATCTTTTATAACCTACTAGCAATCCACACTTCGATGTTACTGTAAGTATTGTAGCATTTCCAAATTCCCCCAACTAAATTCCTCGAATAGCGCATCAAGTATCTAAATCACTTGTTGGTTTTCAGCTCGCGACCAGACCCCCAAATCAAAATGTAACGAACCCTGTTGTCGGTTCTTGTTCGTCTATTTCTGTATTCCTGTACATAAAAGTGGACGCGAGTGTATACCAGTGCACGAACAACATACTCCGTCACATACCAGACTATGTAAATTGAAGAACCTAATTGAATTCGGTACAAAAATATAAAGGAAATGCTTAAATACTTCGACGGATGCAATAAAAATTACAGAAACTTGACGAAATAAAGGTGAATAAGCTAAAACGACCTTACTAAAGTAAAACTCATTACGATCGAAAGTCTGGCTTGAAATTTTAGCTATTCAAAACTACCACAGAGGAACAATGTGAAGCGGAGATAAACTAAAACAGTTTACTTTTACAAGAAAGAAATTAATCGCAATTCTAACAACCTCGTTAGATTAGCCAAGATCACGTTTTGGAAATAACCAATGAAAAGAGTATGCAAGAATGTAGATATTTACATTTGGCCGTGAGATACTATCGACCTTGTGCCTAAAAATACCGCGATGGAGTTTTTCTAACGCCGATGTGCTTTAATTTTGCAAATTTTCGTATCTGGTATCTTTCACTCTTCACGAATGTAGTCATATTATCATTTGCATTATTCCACCGATATAACCATGTTTAAAGATGCTTACCTAAAATGGATAAATTAAAAAACTTGTTAGTGGAAACAAATACCATATAAAAGATACACTGATTTGTATATAATAAATATATAATGTAAATTTAAACCGCCGCTAAAGGTTCTTCTTTAACGATGAAGGTATAACGTCGAATAAAATATATTTTAATAAAGAAACAAGCTACAATTATCGACTTTTTCAAAACATAAATGTTTCTCTTAAATAAATACAAAATGTGCATGTGTGTTCACGTTTAATAGTACGAAATACAGTTATTTTTCTATTTGTGTGTGCATAGAATTATGTTTATGTATGTGATAAACGTCAAAAAGTGCAGGCTCGCATATAACGACAATCGCGTGTAACGACCGTTCCTTCGCCGTTATAAGTATACGTCCTTATCAGCAAACACTTCTATTAATTGGACGATAGAATATTTTTAATTATTCTCATATGCAATTCAAACAATCGTCACGTGATGAGACAATTCTAGGCATAGTATTGCACAAGAGCTATTTGTCAGACAACGATTAATTAAAGCTAGTGAGCCTCATAATCGCTATGGAATGTCTACAATTCCCAATCATCCTTATCAAATAGCTTAAGCGCGTTTCTGTATATTAATATTGTTATTTTCGTTTCTAAATATGTATACGTTCCAATAAAAACGCAATTAAAAGAGAGCAGGTTCCGATATGATGTTGCGATATCGCAGTTATCTCGACCCACAAGTATGCAATTATATCGATTGTTTTAATAATGTTGAAATTATTTCTGGATATTGCTATTACGCTTGAAATATTGTAAACTACTTCCACATGGTTCAGTGAAGGCGTTGAGATTTTATTCACGATAAATTAATTTTTCTGAATTAAGGTAACGCGATAAAATTGCCGAATTCGCAAATAATTTAGCACTTTTTTCCACCTACACACATCACATTCCGTGCTTTTTTTTTTGTTTGCAGAAATATTTCCATAGTACGAGGATAGTATGAAAAGTACTCGTGTTTAGAGGCAGATGGCGCTTTGTGACAAAACGTGTGCAGCAATCAAAGAGAAGTTGGATGGGGTTTACAAGAACCGTGCATCTGCAATGACTACCATCAGGCCAGGTCGTCACAAAATATCTTGTCGCTCTAACAAAAATTATAGCTGAATTTAAGTAATGCTGCCACATATTTCACTCTGTACATTGCTGCTATTTTAAGTAGACTGGTATAGCAATACAAAAAAATAATGTATTGTAGTTATACAACAAACAAACATAAAATATAAATCAAATGTTTTCAAATCTCTAATACAGAATTGTAATAACATATACAAGCCAATTGTATTCTTACTGGATCAGGTACAATTTCGCTACAATTTATTTTGGGCCCGATATTGAATAAAATGTGCAATACAGTTACAGCAAAAATATCCCAAAAAGATTTTGTAAGTGTTCGCATTCTTTTCTATAGAAAATAGTATCAAAAGCAACATTACTGTATATTCGTAGATTTTATATAGATATCTAATTACCGGTACTTCAAGGCCAAATTTACAATTATTCAAAGCTGGCTGAATGATTACATAAAGCATTGCCGTCATATTTTCGAGCTGAATCACCTCCAGTCCGCTGCGAGTCCAGTTCTGTTGTATTGTGTACTGAGTTGGATTGTAAATAAGTCAAAGTCTATTTGATGCAAGTTGAAATGAAAATTAGTTAATAAAAATTCTAAAGATGCAAATATTTTATTTTATATTTCAATATTCAAATTATTCTATACTTCAACTCGGTGAAATTAAGGCAGATTTTTATTAAATTCATAGAATAAGTTAAATGTTCTCATAAACAATAATCACACAAAATAATTCCGCTGGTAGGCCTATGACTGCACAGTTCCTAACAAACAGTACGCAAAAAATAGATTTCGGAGTACGGCAGTACCCGCCTTCAGGCAATATGCATTCTTTTACCGAAACGAAAGACCTCTTTCTGTCCTTTTTTTTTCTTCTTTTACACGTCATGTATAGGTATACCATCGAGGCACACACAACGAAAGGAATTCGATTCTATATTTAGAACGGTTCAACAAGTGCACATGTGGCGTACAAGATAAAAATATCTCGGCCCCCCTTCGACTGTCACTAAAAAAGAAGATGAAGAAAATCAAAAACCGTAAGACCAAGATATGGAAAATGTGTGTGTACTACCAATATTAACAATTTATGTGTGTGAAATGTAAGGTTTTTCATTCTGATATACTTGAACGGAATAAATTTGGAATATTGCATCAACCTACAATGTATGGTTTAAATAGTTAAATTAAAAGAATTTTTCGGGGCACGTGTTGTACTAAAAGAACATGTATGTATATCTACGTATGATCCTTCACAGTATTTCCATATTTGCGTCATATGACCTTGAATTTAGAGGAATTAAAGTACAGCGAAAGCCCTCAGGAGCGGACACTCACGTTTCCAGGTTTTTTGTCCATTTGTGGGGAATGTTAAATAAAATAGACAAAATAATTAATCTTGTTAAACTGCGTCTACATAAATACAAGTTTGGTTAAAAAAAAGGTCAGATATTTTTACGTATTTTAATTTTTTCTTGTAGAAAGTAATTTTTGATAGTAGATTAGTCACTGACCATAAATGGCAGTAAACGTCTTGTTGAACAATTAACTATTTTTTTATTTATTTATAATAATATATTGAATATTATTTCATTTATTGAATTTTAAATAATATTCAATAAACGTCGTTATACTTTAAAAGTCTAATTTCTCGCACTTGATACCCAGTCTCTCCGGCAACCGATAGGTTTGAAATTGTAACATCGAGGACCTACAAAAAGTCACAACCCTGACATAAAAAAATACGATTGTTTTTTTTGTTAAGAAACCACGTACTATTTTGAAAGAAATGGATGTAAACGCGGGGTAAATCGGATGGAATATCGTGACATCATGATGACCATCGTGTAAATTCGGCCATATTCGAATGTTGCTGTTTTGCCTATATAATTTGAAGTTTTAATCTTTTTTTACACGTTACTTAATAAGTAATACAAAGTTTAATAATCATTTACGTATATTGTTTTATTTATCGTATATTATATTATTTTATTAAAAACTAATTTATACATTATTTAATGGAAATTTACTTTATGTATCGTTGGTTCTATGCACAACCGAAAAAAAATGAAAACTTCCCTCAACAATTTGTTCTTGCATCTACTATATATTGATATAAAAGGAAGATTATATGCACTTGCTGCCTTTGTTATTTAATTTGACGGATTATTCAAATCATCTCATTCATTACAATCGTTTTAACCTTGAATATGCATATACAATTCATTCCTATTCGCACTTTCTTTTTTTCTGTCTTTCACCTTCAACATCTTACGAGCAATTATAAGCTATACGTGCGGTTCTAGACGTTTAAATGATATGACGTTAGTATGGGGCAATGCTTTAAAACAATAGTATAATGATTTCACATTTATACGTCTTATACGAACTAAATGCCCAAGAGTAGAAATTTTGCAAAATTTGGACGCGCATAGAGCTATAAAAAAAGCTATCACGTTTAATGAACGTAAATCGAAGCTAATTTTCGAGCAACTAAAGAATTTACGACGCTCGCACAGGACGCAAGAAAGCTATTTATTTACGCGAACGCGTGCGAAGTTGTGCATTTTGGCTGGGTAATAGAGTGCTTGTTATTGCATTCTACTCAATGTGTATGTATAGGTGTAGCTCCCAAGGCGATTTTTCCCTATCGATTCCAAGCTTCAAGTATG
Organism: Marronus borbonicus; assembly: GCA_902655005.2. Classification (NCBI taxonomy): domain Eukaryota; kingdom Metazoa; phylum Arthropoda; class Insecta; order Coleoptera; family Scarabaeidae; genus Marronus; species Marronus borbonicus. Next base: position 28,580,540 of record LR737381.1, on the reverse strand, counting down.
TAAATGGCTTTGGCACCATGTCAAGAATTTCTGGACGCCGAACAAAATACGTCGACCGAAAAATGTGCTAGAAAATTTTATACGTCTATGACGATTTAATTTTTATGTTATTAATTTTAACTGGAATTATTACAAAAGGAAACAGAAAGACTGTTTCGAAGTATTTAAAATGGAAAAATATCCTGCTTTATCGTTGCTATATCGTACTTGCGTTATCGGAAATTATTAATCCCAAAAAAATGTACTGATTAGCAGCTGGTATCAATGTGACACCTTTGAGATAATTTTGTATAACATCCGGATATAAAGTGCACTGTGCATATATGTCTACCATTATTTGCTATTGTTCAAAAACGTTACTACATGATTTAAATAGATTTAAGAAATAAGAGTAGCATAACATATATTTCCTTACTTGTTCCCTACGTAGCATGCGGTGACAGGTGACTTCGACCAAGGTCGTCTGTGAACAAAATGCTTCTGTACATACGAGTTCGCAGATGTAAGAGGTTATGCACGCTTCTGGAAAAGAGCATGGCCTATGACTTGTATAGCCTTCTGAGGCCAACTAGCAAGCCGAATTTCGCTCATTTGTATGACTTAAGATCAGTATCGCAACTGGGGCAATAACTGCTGTACGTAAGATTCGTTAATGTATATTTCATGTATTTTTACCTGAACTCGGTTTAAAATGAACATAGGTTTGAAATACTAAAATTTTCAAATATATACAAACAAAAAACACATATTTATATTACGTTCTCAATAAAAAAAGGAATGTCAAACAAAAGCAAGCCATAAGAAAAATTCGAAGCAGTTTTTTTCCAACGCTAACCTTACATCTGTCGACGAAACTAGATGAAGATATGCGAGGAATTCGATAAACAAAGTCTAAACGCCGTTCATTTCGCAAATGTTTGAGTAGGATCGCGGCTGGCGGGGAGAAACAGACGAGTGCGTTGATGGAGGTTCGAAAGGAATACAAGGAGAGAGAAGGCAAACGTTAGAGAAAGACCACGAATGACATACGTACGCCATGGAATTTGGAATTGCGATAGTATGCGTTGTGTTTGCCGTCAATTCAGGAAAATATTTATCTTCGTCGGCGGCTGGGTATTTGTTTCGATTTTGTTTTTTTTTTTTTTTTACAAAAAGAAACAAGGATCGGAATGCGTCATGTTTATATATGTAGATCAGAAGAAGTTGTGAACTTCGTCCAATTATCTATAAATTTTTAGCAGCATTCCGAAAATGTAGATTGTTTGAAACGTAATTTATACCTTTGCATTCCAAATTCTATAGTGTAAACTGACGCTAATCTTACTGTTTCCTTTTAATAACATACGTAGATAAATCTTAGTTCTGAGGAGTCCGACTAAACTCGCGATCGCATAGGATATTCTTCTTAACGTCCTCATACTTGCCAAATATTTTGGGTACGAATTCTTACATTTTTGGTTCAAAAAAATTCAGATTTAAAGCAAACTGTACATACTCTGTTGGATACGTAACTTTGCATTTTTTGTGTTCTCCGTGAAACTTTACAATCAATGCTAATTTAGGGATAACAATGTGTCGTCACATAGTTTATAAAATATTGAAAATTAGCAGGAACACCTGTACGAGTTTTCTGAAGCTTCAGCTATTGGAACTATTCTGAGCTTACATTTGCTTACTTTACTTACTTTTGGTGCGAAGACTTGGCTATTTATCACAATAACAATTAAGTTTTTTGTCAATCGTCCAATAATTAACACCATTAAATGTACTAATTATTCCAAAACGATTTTTGTAAACAATTTTGCAAGCGCTTCCATTTTTAAGCGATAGTATACATATACAGTGCAGTGCTCTGACTGGAATTTACCGTAATTGTTACGTTATTTACCAAAGTATTTTTAGACAAGAATGTGCAATATGAAAATTGAACCAACTGATAATGTACAACTTAAACAACCAGAAGAAAAATATTATTGGTATGCCGCAATATTACTCATTCTATTATTGAAAGCTTTGACTTTACCAAACTCAAGTATCGGAAGTGTATTTTTTTTAAATAGCGCCATAATGTTTAGTTTCCTGCTGTTGACACAATAGAACAGAAGATTTGGACATCCTTTATATGTTACCAAAAACCTAAATGTCAGGACAGTAATAGATGAATAATTTGATATTGCCCACGTCAATTAGGAATGCGAAAAACTTTAAAACAAGTTTCGGTATGTTGATATGGAGCACTGAATCGAAAAAACCCAATTCGTATTTATTACCGTTACTCAGGATAGTGGAATGTCCAAAACGGTAAGATTGAATACATCGCAATATGATAACATGATAGCAGGTAATGGATTTCAACATTTTTCATAAAGCGATTGTATTTGAATTTTGAGATAAAGTGAAGTAGTACACATACACAAATGTAACAGTTGCTTGAACATTTTTAAAGTTCTGGTTTAATAATTACTACATTTGATTTGCAACCACAAACACTTGTTAACTTGTTCAACGATTACCGGTTGATTAATTACTACAGTTTGTACTAAATTATAAGAAATTGTTTGAACTACAGAATTAAACATATTAACAGCTACAAATTGCGAGCTTTTTGCCTTCCTAAAGGACCTAATTGCAATAATAATGTTTCAAAAAGGACTGATGCTATTATAAGTTTCTAAAGAATTTAGAATTATTCAATTATACGTTAGCTACCAACGTACATCATGTATCGCTAAAATTAAACTATACATGACTACATTATGTAACACGTAAGCAATGACCTTAAGCCTTAACACTATCCACGAGATCTAACGCAAAAACGAAAAGGAATTTTGAATTTTATCATCCTGACCACCGAACGGAGGAACACCTCGTTACCTTTTCTTCTCAGTATTATTTAACGTCAAAACTCCTACCCGTTGACGTCGTTTTCACTCGAATATCTGTACTAAAAGTGTTTTCGATTTTCCTCCTGCGGCTCGGTCGGCCGATAACCTCTAGAATGCGTAAAAGACACCGCAAGAGGTCACCACTTGACTCTCTACCTCGTCTCCTCGAACGAGAAGTATTTGTATGTGTGCGTGTATCTGTGATAATGTAGCTTACAGCTTATACATACATCTCGGCAATATTTAGATGAACAATAATAACCGTTTTTTATTTATATATATATTCTGTTGTTATAAATAAGAGAGGATAAATATGACCAATCAAGTTTCAAAATAGATCAATACTTGAAAGAATCAAACCAACTATTATGTAATATTAATAACAACACATAGTTCTTCGAATTTTCACAATTTAAGAATAACCACAATCGATGCGTTAAGTTCGTGTGTTTACTGTTTAAAACTAAATAAAAAGACAACCCATTCGCAATTTTTAATTATGTATTTTAACAAAACTTTAACTGAATTAAAGATGAGACAGAATAAGCATTAAGTTATTAAAAAGCAGTTTCCAGAGTTACATTAATCGAAGTATCGAAATATCATGTTAAAAGTGAAAGTTATATCGGCGAGTAATTTAACACACGTGGTATACACCTTACATTATCACAAGAATGTGACTTAATTTTTGTTGAATTTTGTTCTTGATATTAATAGGAAGTTCTCTATATCATTCTTACGGAACCTATTAAATACCCAATATTTACTCAGGAATATATGAACCCAGGAAATTAATCCTTAAACGCTTTCACTGTATTTAGAAAATTAATTCAAAACGTCGTTACATTTAATGATTTAGTTAAGCATTTCCTGTAAATATAGCGAATGAATAAAGTACACAAACCGAAATTCGTAAAACCGTTCTTCCAAATAAGATCACATTCAGCACTTCATAAACATACTAACCTGTCAAAAACCATCTCTTTTAGGAACCGGGTACCTGCCCAGCACACTACCCGGTTCCGGATTACCCGAGTACCCGGTTCTTAAACCAGATACCCTATTCTGTCCTACAATCGTTTTTAGATACCTGAAACCGACTATTTGAAAATTCGGCTATATTACCGAAAATGGTTACCCGTTTTCGAACAATAGCATTAATACATATATTTGGGCGGAAAACAGGAACAGGATACCTGTCCAGCGCACTACCCGGTTCTGAGTTACGCGAGTACCCGGTTCTAGACCGGATACTCGGAAACTAATTCAACTATTCAATTCTGCAACCGTTTTCGAGTACCCGAAATCGGGTAGAATCGATGTTAACAATTTCGGAACAAGTGGTAAGTCTATGATAATTCTATAAATTAAAAGCGGGCATTTTGAGATTCATATAGGCCCGGCCTAACGTTTATCAGCACGGCCTGACGCATTTGCCAATCAGGCTCCCCCTCGGGCCGACAGCTGGTTATCAGCCCATCATATCCATTCGATCGGACAAACCCATTTTGTCCGAAAACCTGTCGATAAAATGGATATTGATTCAATCCAAAAGTGTAAGTTTCCAAATTTGCTATATGCATTTCGATAGGCTTATTCGCAGAACAAAAATAATTTAATCAATTGTAATTTAATTGGTATATACACAGATCAAAAATAATAAAATTAATGTAAAATGTCAAACAACTTAAAATAATACCGCCTTGAGGAATCAACGGTGTTCACTTTTTCTGAAGTAGTTTACCCCTGGATTAATCGTAATCTGGCAATGTTTACTATACGATGAACAGAATGTATTGGAACATTAGAAGTAGCTCAGCTAGGTCATGAATTCTACAAACGCAGAGATGCGGATCCAACCGCTAATATTGCAAATCAGTTACGTTTATTTGTGCTTGCATTATATAAATACATACTAACTATCTACTATATAAAGATGTTTTAATATTTCAAATTAATGACACTACACATGGAATTAATCGCAAGCTGTATGCATTGTTAAGTTGCTACCACATTTTGCTTTAGTTATCTTGGAAAAATTCGAATGTAGTTCATTACAATATAATTATTTGATTGTAGCTACGATTACCGATACCTTTTTGCTATTGGAAGCTCTGTGTTGTTGCTACTACAATCAGGTATACAATTTTAGTTTATAATACGTATGCACTTCCCAATGTAATTTAGTTCAGTACAAAAGTATATACATCTCATTAGTACTATCGCAATTCACACGGGACTCTTTTAAGAATCGGCTAAAAGAATTTCTGACCATTTTCGTTTTGAATTTCCTTTATTTTTTTATTGGTGATCAGATAATAAAACAATAAGATACAATTGAGAGCCAACGGAGCCCTTATTTCTCATGGTAATAACCTAAGTACCCTGCCCTATTTGGATCAGAAAACGAATTTGTTTTGGCGTTTTTATTAATTCATTTTCAAAGATAATTACTTTAATTGGGCCACGCTGTATAATACATGCATAGTTATATACAGTAGAAAATTTAATTCTTTTCTCTGATGAGAAAACAATTTTACTCAATGGAACAACAATCAAAACACTAGAATATTTTCGAGAGTAAATTCTTAATTCTAACACACAAGCGGTGGCCCCAAAAAATGAACGTGTATCCAGGAAATCATATTACTGGGCCAATTTTTTTATATAGGGGTCATTAAATAGTGAAAAATAACTACAGACATAATTCTTCCAGCTGTGCAAAGAATTCCAATAAGCTGTAATAATAATATTTTAGCACAATGGAGCTCCTCCTCATAGTACACGCGAAATTACATTTTTAAACGCTCACTTCCTCGTCAAAGCATTGGCCTTTTTCTGTTGGAGTTACCTAGCTACTAAGGTGTTTGATAATATTAAAGATTTATAGGAACTGAATACTTCAAGCCTTCTAATGAGGCAGCTGCAAAATGTAAAAGGATGTTTTCAAGATAGACTGGGCCACTGTTTAGCAGCTTCCAGATTCTAATTTATTGTTTTTTAGCGTTCTGTTGAAAGAAAACAATATGTTTTCGGTTGTTACTTCTGTTTCTTCGTAAACGTAGGAACTTATCCAGTGGAGAAATAAAGATTTCTGGCTTTTCACATTAGTAGTTATTATTTGGCTCTTAAAATCACGTAACGCAATTCATCTTAATTTAGCAGTACCCACTGACAAAATCTACTAATTAAAAAATTTATTAATATTATCCTTTTTATTTAAAAGATTAGGGATTCTAACTCAGTAAAGCTTATTAAATCTTGTAAAACGTGTTGTAAACACAAGTGTGCTAAAAATTATCCAAAAACTTAAAGTGGAAAAACCATTAACACCAGATACCCATACAAAGGAGGAACTAAAATACTACGAATAGGTACATTTTTGCCCTCGGATAGAATATATGTGATTGAAGGTTGGGCGTTTTAATATACGTTGTACGTATTGCGTTCGTTGACATAGTTATAAGCAAGAATTATTTTGGAACATGACACAGTTCAACTAAATAAACTGAAATTAAATTCGAGCAAAATCGAAGTGCTGGTTTGCGTCGTGCTGAACGACGCCAAGCCGTCTAAACGTCGGCGCACATGTTTTGATACCACACTTTATAAATGGATTAACGAACCTTCTGTTACTAGAAATAGCAAGACCGCCTCATTTAACATACAGCAGAAACCAACACATGTACAGTGCGATTGAAATACTTTCAGTTCCATTAAACATTCACCATCGTTCACTTATAGTTTAATACATAAAGTACAGATGCTATTTAATTTTATACATACAAAAAAATGCATATATGTAATTACAAACATATAACATATTCCGATTTATAATAGAATATAAATTATGCCCCTTTAAATCTCCCAGTTAGATATCTGTCACACCTCTCTGGAAATAGCCAATACCTATTTACTGTACAGTCAACATTTCATTTCAACCTTGAATGAGAAACCTTTAAAAGCTATTTGTAAATTGTTACATAACGCATAAGAACGTAGTAAAGCTAATAACTCTGTATAAGATACGTGCCACCATCATTAAATTAACAACGGAATCATATTACGACAAAGGCTTTTAATATTCACAAAAAAAATTTGCAGAAATATTTAAAAGAAAGGAAATGGAATGATACTAGCACAGAGGCAAAAAAACAATGGATAATATTTGAACACTCGGATCAGACGATTTGTCTATCGATTATTTTTGCGATCGTCAACGATACCTTGCAGAAATCGAGGTTTATACCAATAGGAATGTGATGATGGTATTAAAAAAGACGCAAAAATCGGTGTAGTAGAATTTCAACACGTTTTCATATTGTTTCCTTGGCATTATAAAGTAAATTTTTATTAGTGATTTACATATTCGCATTTATTTCAATCTAAATTGGCAGTCAATTCAGATTCAAATAAATCCTTGTTTTTTTTTTAAGAAAAATAAAGTTAAAAGAACATTAAATTAACTACGTATGCATTTCATATGTTTAATAACTACAGCTAGCGTACATACAAAAAATACGAAACCCATAAAAGGGCTAAGTAAAGGATTTAATAAAAGGCCTCAAACAGCAAGCACTGGGCCAAAAATGCTTGAATTACTAAACACAGTATTTAAAAAAGTAAAGAACCAAGTGGTGATAATAGAAATATCAAGTGCAAAATACACTATGTAAAGTACCTGAAGCTCTGTTTCAACTATTTTACAAGCACTTCAATTACATTTAAAGAGTTTCAATTACCATAAAAGTAAGCAAAGTGCAATTCAATTTTCCAAAACTGAACAATAGAAACTATAAATTCACAAATTCTGAAACGTTATAAACCCATTTTTGTCAATGAGAAGTTGTATTGGTCTTCGTGAATAAATCACCATCGGACCTCGAAATTAAATTGAATCTGGGATAACAGGAAAAGTTATCGGACTGCACTACAATATCGTTGCTATACCCAAAACAAATTAATAGTAAATGCATTCCTTTTCTGAATGTGGATATCTTAGATTGAAAAAAACATATATCAAATAAAGAAATTAAGCATTTAAGAAGCCTTACTATTTTGTACTTATATATTCACAATATTTATAATTTCCCACTGAAACTTACACTTACTTCTAAAAAATTTGATCACTTTTCGATGGAGGACCTTCCTTGTAGGTATGTACAATTTTTAACGTTTTGATCGGAGTACACTACAGAGATAAATCAAATACATTATTTTATTTTGCAAGCTATGCCTAAGTTAAAAATATTAAACCGAAATCTAGACAATTTAGGCGGAAAAAAAAAATTATTGTAAACATAGACGTAACTTAGAAGAGGAGACCAATAGAGTTAAATATCTTGGCTCTTAGTACCACATTTGAATATAAAAAGCATTAACGAAGAACCAACTATTTCAAGCAAAATTTTTGATAGTTTGATATGCTTGGAAGATCTCTGAACATGCTATTACTGCGTTATCGATAATACAAATAACTGCTGCTTATGGCATAATAAGGCAATCTCTTTTTCAGAAAGACTAAATATTTTTAGAAACAGGCGTATGCACATACGTATTCTAACATTCTCTTTACACACCACAATATTTCTGATATATCGTGATCTTTGGATGGAATATTTTCCTAGTGATGGCAGCACAAGTAAATGTGTATACATGCTGTCTCGGTGTTTTTTAAATCACAGAAATTCCAATAGGGAATTAAATGGAAAAAGACATGAAGATCTTTTTTCGCATTCCAAGTGTGTTAAAGACCTTTTACTCTACGAATTTTTACAGAGAACTACTCGCGAACACATCTAATTTCTATACGTTTATGATAAAGTGCCGTCTAACATCGATAGACACGGTAGCATTAACGGGCAAAAGAATATTGTCGATATTTTCGCGTGTTGAATGACATAAAAAGAAGGAATGCAGCAACCTACCTGTCTCTAGGGTCAATCCACGTAGTTTTCTTCGAATTGTGATCGATAAAGTACACTTTTCCATCATAGTCCCTAGCGAACTCCCAACCGTCTGGCAAGGGTAGCTCACCATTTCTTCTTCTTGGCATATTTTCACACTAAACGATTTAAATCCATCCAAAACGCAGAGTATCTAGCACACACACACTAACTACACCGCCATGTTGCTTCTGCATACCACATTATCATGAACAGTCAGTGACGTCACACGGCCTCGACCAATCACAGCACCCTTCCTCTGGAATGGAATGTGACTAGGCAGTAACATACATATCCGAGCGCTTCGGGTGCGTTTGCTTCTCGATTGAGGTACTGCATGTATTACACACTGTATAATAAACGCGTAGTTGTTTAAGCTTATAATAACAACAGTGGCGGACTTTGGTGGGTTGTATTGGGACGCGTAGACGGCGTTCCTTCGTCGTACATCGTCGGTGGACGACTGTTTTCTGCGTGCCTGTGCCTTTCTGCTGAACGCTGAGCGGGGGCGCTCGCCTTGCAACAATAAAACTCGCAAGTCGCAAATGCGCTCGGCCCGTATCGCATCGAGCGCCGCAATGCTATCAATATGCGAGCGGAATGTGTCAGAATACGACTCGCGCGGTCCGCATTCCATAAAGTTTAAACAACCATGCGTTTAGTTCACATTTTTTTGACGAGATGGGGAAAATGTAATCGCGGGCGGAGCGCAATTTTTCAATCTACAGATCGCGTATTACAAGTAATTGGACTTATCGCGACATCTAACGACGATCTATCTAAATTTAACAAAAGAAAAGCAATAAATGCAAGAAAATATTGCTAAAATGCATTAACTATTTATTAATTATTTTAGATTTTTGTAACATCCATAAACTAGGAACAAAAGGCAAAAAAACGCGTTAACAGACAAATACTTAATTCAATTGTTTATTCACTTTTGAATCAGACTATAGCAGTAATAATAATCATTTATTAATCGAACACATGTGGTATGTTTTTGTTTCATGAATGTACCGAATCGTAACAACAATTTAAGATTTGTCTGTAAGTTAATATATTCAAAAGAAGCAGCTTAATCTGTTTTTAAGTAATCAAAAGATCATAAAGATTTCGAGCTACCTTTGCCATCTAAGAACTGAATTTTAACTGTAATTTTACAGTTTTCTGTAATTAAACAAAAAAGAACATATAAATAAAATATTCTACGATTTATTTATTAATTCTGAAATGCGAAAATAACGACTAAAAATATCTATTTCTATCATTTTCACAGGTTCTGTGGACTCTAAGCTAAAATATTGCGCAGCATTAACACTGTCAAGTTGCTCAAGTGCGTACAACTGTCAAAGCGACAAAAATTGGTTAAGTGAATGAAGTCAAATGAGCTGACGACAACAAATTTAAAAAAAAAAAACAGATGTAGGTAATAGTTTCGCGTAAATTTTCGTTAAGAAACTTGCGAAATATGGAAGCCTCAGATAGTGAATACTTTGAAAGTGCAGATGAGGATTTTGCCAGTGATGATGAAACTCATACTGGACGAAAGCAAGACATAACAAAAGATACAAATTCAAAATTAACGGAAGAAGTACAGAATTTGGATCTTAGCGATGCTAAATCTCCATGTAAGACAGACAAAACAACCGATTCTGATATTAAAGTTGCAAACGAAACGGATAAAACCCCGAAAATTATAGCTTTTAAAGAACTAATTGATCATGAAAGCCTTCCATCGAGGACAGATTGTTGGGAACCTGGTGTGAATTACGATGTAAAAGAATTGGAAGATAAAAGAGAAAAAAAATGTATAAATGAAAGTAACAAATGTGACCTTCCAAGAGAAAATACTTCGGAATCATATGAACAGTTATCAGCAGAAAAAAAACGCTCTAAATGTAAAGTACCACCAGCTGTGTCTAATAGTGGGTGTGATACTGAAAAGAAATCAACCGAAAATAATGATGGTAAACCAAAAAGACCAGAATTCGGAATACCACCTGCAATTGCAACATGTTGGTTTCCCGAAACAGCAAATATTCAACAGCCATTTCAGCCACATCCAGCATATTTAGAATTAATCAAGAAAAAAATGGAAAAGCAGAAAGATTCAAATGAATTAAATTCAACCGCACCATCTAAAAACGATAATGACCCAAACAAATCATCTTCAGAAAATAAGAGAGACGAAAACAAAACACCTGACATTGAAAGTGTGGAAGAGATATCAGAAGTTAGCAAAAATGCATCTGCGGTAATTTCTTCTGAAACAAGTATTACCAAAGATTTTACTAGACAAGAAATTCAGTCCGAAGAAAATATGTGGGATAATGAAGAGGATTGGGGGGATTTTGACATAACTACAACACCAGAGGGTCGAATAGAGTCTAAAGATGATACCAAATCTAAGCCAATCAATGATGGTAAATCTAGTGAGAATATGTGGGATGATTGTGAGTGGGAACCTTTAGAACCACAAATGCAGGACTTACCAAAAAGTGAAGGAAGAACTCAAGAAAGCCAGCAAGAAAACGAAGAAAAATCTACTTGGGGTGGTTGGGGTAATTGGGGACTATCATCTGTGCTTAGTACAGCTACATCTTTAACAAGTCAGGTATCACAAGGTATAACCAATGTTTTAGAAACAGGAATTGGTGCACCAGATCCTGCAGAATTGGCGAGGATTAATAAGTTGGAAAAAGAAAAAATGAAAACACTTAGCGAAACAACAACTGGGGACGAACACCTGGAGAAGCCAATTGTAGGTAAGAGAAGTAGTTTTTCCACTTAAATAGTAACACGATAATCTCCCAGCTATAACAGGTCTAGTTTAATATGCTCTTTTGATTTACAAAAGAGAATGATTTTAATTGAAATAAAAAATACTGCAATAATCCAATATCCATAAGATTTGAACCTCAGCGATTTGACGTGAAATATTAACTTAATTTTCTTTTTCAAATAATGGCACCCTTTATACCTTTTTGTTTTAGGCTTTGGTCTCGGAAATTTAGTACAAGGTATGACAAAATTGGTAGAAACAACAAGTACGAAAGTCATATCAGGTGGTTTGGATACATTAGAAACAATTGGTAAAAAAACCATGGAAGTGTTGCAGGAAAATGATCCTGGGTTAAAAAAGAAACGAGCATTCCTTAAATTAGATGATGACAAACCAATTTTATCCCAAGTTCTACGAGATGCTAAAGAAAAAGCTGAGAGAGAAAATAAAGAGTTAGAGAAGGAGCATTTCAAAAAGAAAGCGAACTATGAAACGTTATTTGACGATCATCAGGGCCTAGTACATTTGGAAGCCTTAGAAATGTTGTCAAAACAATGTGATATCAAATTGCAATCCTTATTAGAATCAGCATCTGGCGCAGCACTCAATGATATGCAAGAGACATTAGATCAAATTAAGGAACTGTGTGAGCTGCCTGAGGAAGATGAAGAAGAAAATCTAACTACAAATGAAATTAAGGAAATACTAGAAACTGCCGTTTCAGAAATTAATGTTAAAATAACTTATGATAGATTGATTTCAACATGGCAGGAGATAGAAGATTGGTTAGCTAAATTAAATTTGAAAATTTGCAACAAAAATGAACTTCATCAGCAGGCAATCGAATCACTAGCTCAACTTACAGCTATTGCTGTTGAACAATTTCATAAAGCTGGTGAATTGCTGTTAATTAAGGAACACAGGAGCACTGCAGATGAAGCAGTTGCATTAGAGCAGTATGTTTCTCTATTTCATTTCTATGTATCATTAATCAATTTACACACAAAAAAAAAACATTATGGGATTTTGGAATATCGGCCAGACAACTGTTATTTAAAGCGCCGGACAGACTGCCGCGATAGTGATCACAATAGCAATCAAATACAACATTACTGAATACATTCGTTGTTGTACATCAGTGGCGATCGAATTACGATCTTGCCACGTTCGATCGTGTTTTCATAAAAACAATCTACATTCATATCTGTATTAAATGTAATTTGCTTGTTAAAATTACGTCAATGCAAATTCAGTTGCTCGTTGAAACGGCCAGCGGCGAAGCGCTTGCGGTGAATCATCCCATTTTACCTGTTTGCAGTCCGATGTATTCGGTCACGCGGTCACTATTGCAACCGCTACCGCCACCGTGGCAATCTGTCCAATGCTTTAGCTGCTAGAAATAGATATCGTTTTATATAAGAGCAATAACATAGTAAAGCACTTACCCCTGTAAATTGTACCAATGATGGCGTGCCTCAGTACAGAGTTAATTTTAATCGCTTGTCAATTAAAACAACCTAACAATCAATAAAACAATTTTCTAATTATAAAAATAAATACAGTTGCTACAATAACATATTACTTATATAACTATCACTATGTACATAATTTTAAATCTCCATTGGTTGCAGTTATTCTTACATTAAATCCTAATTGTTCACGTAAATAGAAAAATTTCACAAGCAATGCTAAAATAATATTTTGATTGCTCACATATAGATTACTACATACATCTACTATCTCTTGGTATTAATTTTCTTATACAAGTTATATTTTGCAGGCTCACCACTACACTGACAACACTAATTGGTATTGCGGCAGCACGATTTTCAGAGAAGCTAAACATGATTGTTGCAGAAGGCTCTGAGAAGGAAGAAATCAATAGCTTAATAACGAACGTCTTCTTTGAGGTATAATATTTAGACATTGTTAATGATCTGGGTGTTGCCGTGTTGTTGAAGATTTCTAAATATCAATGTGATTTTTTAACGCTCCTCCTATACCTTATTTCCGTTCCGCTCTGTTGATCTGTATCCGTTCCAGTTTAATTGACCTTCGGAAATTATGAAGATTCCGCGAAGGCGGGATATAAGTTAAGCAACATGTAAAAATTAACTCTTCAAAAACATTGACGGGCTAACCATACCGTAATATCCACCAGGACAGAACGGAAATATTCTAGTCCGATAGATAACAGCATCGGTGTTTAGAAATCTTCTGAAGAATCAGTATAATCAGCGAGGCGGCAACAGCCGGAAAAGTATTATGAAGTAGACAACGGCCGTGAAAGTATTAACTCAACTATTGCAATATAATTTATTGCGATTTTAAATTCGAAAATATGAATATATTAATTCTTGCATAATGTATCTTAACTTCTTTGTATTTTTAGGCTGCCAATAGCAGTTCTTATATCCAAGATGCCTTCCAACTTTTAATACCAGTGCTACAAGTGGGTGCTGTGTAAGCTGTAGATTGAAAATTTTTTAATATAAAATAAGTTTAGTCATGCAAGAAAGGTACTTTATTGTATTGTATATTAAATTCTTACAAGAAATGTAGCGTTGTAATAACGAAATTACACTATTGTGCATACAAAAGAAAACTTTAATATATTGTCTAATATTAAGTATAAAAAATGACAGTACTTCTATTTATATACATTAATTAATCGCAAACAATAAATCATTCAAATTAGTAAGTGATTTGTTTCCCTCTTTTGTTTCCTGTTGGCGGTTTTTGTAATTGAAAATTGGTATTTGCAGCCGCATTAAATTGTAATGAAGAAGGTTGTCCACAATGTGTAGCCAAACATGTATTACCGCTTACAGAAGTTCCAGTCGGATTAGTTGGTTGTAGACAGTAGCCAAAACCTGAGGATAATTAAATTTTGGATTCATCTATTCATCACACTGCAAATAGTTTTAATGTAAACTACAACAAACGACTAAACACCGTTTATACATGAAATAAAACGATGTAAAATGGAACCAATATCAAAAATTAATCATGCTGCTTACTAATGTTTCCTGCAGTAGTAGTCTGAGTTTGATTCTGCGCGGCTGCCTGAATTACACTTGGATGACTCAAAGCATTAAAAGGACTTGGTCCAGAAGCAATGGAAGGCGGTTTATAATTGAAGCTGCTGAACGTAATGTTCGAGATATTACTCTGTTCCTTTGGAGTTTCAAAGATGTTGGTGTCGTCATTTCGCATATATTTTCTAAAATTTAAATACTGCTCTTTTTGGGATTCAACTTGATTGTGGACTGTTTGTAATCGACCAGCTAAAGCTACAAATGTCTCATGCAGTCTTCTCATTCCCACTGCTAGATCTGCAAGTTAGAAGATAATAGTAAACCAACACTACAGATATTAAATGCTGCTGATTTTAAAAATTCTTGATATGTTAATCTACCAATTACTATCCATAGATTCAGTTAGACCAATCAAATAGAGATTTAGTTCCACGAATATTATTCATAAACAAGGCTCACCAATGTTGTCTAATTGAAATTAATTTAATATAAATAAATACCTACCTTGTGAATTCAACGGTAACGGTTTGTCGAAATTTCTGATGTATTTGTCCGTGTACTCGATTTGTAACTTCAAGTTCTGCAATTCCTTCTCGAAATTATCAACAAGTTCTTTGAAGAAAACCATTGGCATCACATTATCATATTGCAAGTTTGGTGGCGTATCCATAGTCCTTTGCGCCATTTCTATATTTTGCAAACCTTTTGCTGTATCAATCTTCAACTTTTCGGCCATTGACCTATTGTTTTGTAATTGCTTTTCTACTTCGGTCAACGCATTACCAACTTGATCGACCTCGCCAGAAACTTTTCTAAATTCTTTGGCGGAAATTCTGGAAACGTCCGAGCTGAAACTCTTCTGTTGTTTGACATGCGCCTTAAAGTTTTCTACAGTTTGTTGTAATTCATTTGGAATTAGCTGATCGCACGGCGCAATCTCTGGTTTTCTAGCTGCCAAGGCTTCAGTTTTTGGTGTTGACTGAACAATTCCACCCAAACCAAATGTTGGTTGTGCGCTTGTTGTAGTTGTAAGCGGTTTCGATAGACTTAGTGAAGTTGTTGTACCACCAAGACCTAGAATTAATAACAAATGTTATTTTATAACTCACTAAATTCGTTATAATCATGTTGTTAAACCTCAAGATAAAATACGGTGGAGTTCGATAATTCGAAGTGACCTCTAGTAATTTTGAAGAAAAAAAACAACCGCTATTTTTCTGGGCAGTAATAATAATAATAATAGTTCCACGTTTAAACCCTCTCGATTTTTTTCTCTTTGGGGTTAATCTAGCTTAAGCGACTCCCATTGTAAATATTGAGGAACTTAGAAATCACATTGCTGCAACATGTGAGATGATTCGAAGCAGCCCCCGTCTTTTGGAATGTAGTCGCGGATCGATGTGAGCTGTTGTATTTTTCGCTGCATTCCGGACATATGTTCATATAATCTTTGAATATGGACAAAATGTCCAATGAACCAACTCTTAAAGTTTATCTCCTACATTTAGAATCACTCTGAAGAGATTCAACAATATAAAAAAAATTGACTGTTACAGAAGGGTGGTTACTATTTAAAGGTAATTAATTATGTTAAATGGACGACTGTATAATATTCAATATGATTGAAATGATTAAAATATTCATAATTTAAAAAATTATTATTATTGAAAGCTCATCAACATGCTTTTCAAACCATTAGAGAATGAACAATTTAACACTTACCAAATGACAATCCACTGGTCTGTGTCGTTGCTGCTCCTAAACCAAAACTCAATCCTGTTGTGTTTGTGGTACTTGGTGTAGTCAAACTGAATGTAGACGTAGTAGTCGTAATTCCTCCAAAACTTGAATTAAATGAAGGTGCAGATGTAGTAGTTTGGGTATTCAATGCAAAAGGAGCTGCAAAAGGCATTGCAGGCAAAGCAGGTTGTGTGCTTGTTGTATTAAAAGCAAACGATGGTGCTGAGGTTGTAATAGGAGCTGTTCCAAATGACAACGAACTTGATGTAGGCGTCCCAAATGCTAAATTAGTCGTAGCAGGCGTTCCAAATGTCAACCCGGTAGAAGCGGGTGTGCCAAATGTTAATCCAGTTGAAGCAGGTGTGCCAAATGTTAACCCTGTTGTAGAAGCAGGAGTTCCAAATGTTAAATTGGTAGATGCAGGTGTCCCAAATGGAAATCCAGTGGTCGTTGAAGTTGCTGGGGTACCAAAATTTAAACTAGTTGTTCCGGGTACAGTAGTACCAAAGCCAAATGAGGTTGTACTAGTTGGCAGTGTAGAAGACGTACCAAATGTCATTCCTGTGGTGGAAGCTGTAGATGCTGGAGCAGCACCAAAGGGAAATCCTGTTCCACCAGTGGCAGGTGTGCCAAAAGATAGCCCTGTGCTCTGAGTTGTTGCAGGAGCTGGTGTACCAAATGATGGCATTCCAAAATTAGTTGAGCCAAAACCTGAAAAATCTCATTTAGTTAAAGTCATGTGCCTAAATAAAATAAGCAACCTGATGCTGGTTGGGATGGGGCACCAAATGGTGTTGGATTTGGAACTGCTGGAGTGCCGAATGTAATGCTTCCAGTGGTTGGAGCTCCAAAACCACTTTGCCCAAAGCCAGGGGTGGAAGGTCTGCAAATACAATGATGTATACATATTCAAAAAAAATACTTATTAAAACATACTTTGGACTAATTCCACCAAACATGCTTTAAGCTATTTTATACTATTTATATTTAATAGAAAACGCGGGATATTCTAAAACTGTTTAAATAAACCAAATTTGAACGTATTTCATCACTAAAATAATTACGTACAAAATCTGACAAGATTTATGTGACATGCGCCAAAACTTTTAACATAAATTTTTGTGACTGCGCGCAACATATATTGCTTTTGGTAGGGGTAATGGAATAAATGTCCCTAGTGGTTCCTAGAAATTAAAGCAAGGTTGTCATTGAAACTATAAAAAATATATTGTCGGATTATTATTAAAAATTCATGTTTTGATATATTCTATAATACTCGTCATTTAATTCTTAAACAATAATCTGAAAACCAGTTGACACATTAGATTTGTTCCAACCATCACATAGAAAACTGACGGTGTTGGAACAAACCTAACCATGGCTATGTCCCTCAAGTCAATTAACTACCTAACCTAACCTTTAATCCGCTACTTGCTAAACTTTTGAGTATTTGTACTTTTTATTCGGGTTTACGTAGTTTTATTTTCTTCTAAAAACAGTAGGATGATTTCTGCGAGAAAATTCCTTTTTTCGGAAATATGTAGATACAGAAAGAAATTATTTTCAATTGCTAACCATACTACCATTGCAAACGTGTTTCAACAATATTCGCCAGGTGATGTAGTTCAAATTAAAGTAATTCCATTCTGAATTCATTAAAATATTTTCTATTTAATAGATATAATTGTTAGGGTTGGGTTAAATCAACGAGGAAGATGAAAGATAACATTTTTTTCGATATCAACGATGGATCTTGTGTAAACAAATTGCAAGTCATTCTGCCACAGATCAAGAAAAAAGAAAGTTTAACCACCGGATCATCTATAGTAGCTACAGGAAAACTGAATATAGCCCCGTCAGGTCAAATTGAGTTGCAAGCAGATAAGATTGAAGTTTTAGGAATATGCCCCATAAACGAAGGATATCCATTTGCACCAAGAAAAACTTATCCTCCTGAATACATAAGGCAATACTTGCATTTAAGGTCTAGAACCAGTAAATTTTCTTCTATGTTAAGGATTAGAAATATAGTAAATTTCGAAATACATAATTATTTGCATTTAAATAAGTTTATAAATATCCATACGCCAATATTAACATCAAATGATTGCGAAGGTGCTGGTGAAGTTTTTACAGTAACACCTGATAATAAATGTTTACTAAAAGATATGGCAAAACCTGGTGTACCATTTGATCAAGCATACTTTGGTACAAAAACTTATTTATCAGTATCTGGACAATTACATCTGGAGGCAGCAGCTCACGGGCTAAGCAAGGTATACACATTTGGGCCTACATTTCGAGCAGAGAATTCTAAATCGAGACATCACTTATCAGAATTTTATATGCTTGAGGTAGAGATAGCCTTCCTGGATACTATTGAAGAATTAGTGTCATTTATAGAAGATTTAATAAGAACGATATCGTTAAAAGTATTAGATCAATGCACAGAAGATATAGCAAATTTTCAAACAGTAGCTGACAGCAATATAATGATGTATGCAAATAAAAAATATCAAGTCTTGAATTATGACGAAGTTGTAACAATATTGCAAAAGAATTCAAATAAATTTAAAAGTAGTTATTATAATAAAGATGGTTTATCTAAAGAACATGAAATGTTTTTAGTGAATCACTGTGGTGGACCTATCTTTGTTATAAATTGGCCCAAACAAATGAAACCGTTTTATATGAAAGAATGTGAAACTGATAATACTAAGGTAAAATATAACATCTTTTTAACATCATTTCTCATTAGTGTAATTCATTTTATATCATAGTATATCCATTAAATATGTTTATATGCATCGTAGAATGTAAAGTAAACTTTGCATGTAGAAGTCACATTTTTTGTATGTGATTTAGCTTTGATGCTTTTGTAATTGAATTTTTATGTTTACTGTTGTAATTTTTGTGGGGTCTAGCAATACTGTTGGTCTTTACCTAAAATTCCCCTATATTTATTGATTTATGTCTTCCTAACTTATTATTAACTAATTATTCAATACAAACCTTTCACAAAAAAAAATGTCTGTTCAGCTATAGCAGTTAAGGAAAACAAAATTTCACCCTTGGATTGTATTGTTTCATATTAAAAACCAATGTAAGAATTTCATGGCTTTTCAGACTTCAAAATTGTGCTACTAACGTATGCCTCTTTGAATACATCAAAGAATTTTAATATTTTTGGCAAATTGAATTAATTATCTTTCAAAATTTTGAAAAGCATACAGGACGTTCAATTTCAAAATTAACAAATTTTAATTTTTTTTATAAAAATGGGTTATTTAATCGTTTTTTCTATTTGATTCTATATATTTTGATACCCAGTTGGGTATCAACTAACTCTGGTAGTGTTCCAATTTAACCGATTTCTACATAGCAATAATTCCAGTTAATTTGGATCACCCTATGTATTACAATACACGAGGTTGCCTGTCATTACTGATTGTAATCGCGTATTGCGCTTTAACTTGTGTTAAGTCCCCTTCACATCCTACTGCATACACAGGTATATATCCAGAGTTTGTAAAAGTATTTTTTTTTCAGGTAGCAGCTTTTGATCTGCTAGGACCCGATGTTGGCGAAATTGTTGGGGGTAGTCTCCGTGAAGACGATTACGATAAGTTAAAAGCAAGGATACCAGAAGGCAATGCTAATTTAGACTGGTATCTAGATCTTCGAAAATTTGGTAATGTTCCTACTGGTGGATTTGGTTTAGGGCTTGAAAGATTTATACAGTCACTCTTATCAATAAATAATATTAGAGATACGTTACCTTTTCCAAGGTGGGCTCATAATTGTTCTCTGTAGTTTTGAATAGATAATAGCCAAGAAATAGACTCTGTCTTTTGTTATCCTCGGTCAAAAATCCCTTTGCTTCAAAGATTTCTGGTTATCAATTTTATTCAGGTGTGTCTAGCGGGTGCCTTTGTGCTTTATTATGCTTTTTGAGCACCTGTTAGTCTAGTACAACATGGTGACCATTAAGTGAAACTCATTTTTGTCACTCGGTCTTAATAGAGCTTATAGTTTCTCCTGTACACAATTTCATCTTTGTTAAAGACTAAAGCAGGCAATTATTCTTAAAGGTACACCTGTTAGCTACGAACATATTTGATTGGCTCTGACTATTGCTACATTCACAACGCTCTATACGTACACAGAGTACTATTCACATTTACTGGAGGCGTCCACCTTCTACAATAGCATTCCACTATAGAAAGCGACATAAAATGCGATAGTGCACCGAGTCCCAGCCCTAATATATTCTCGAGGGTGGACTGGCACGGGAATATACACCATATAGTCATAGATTGTATAAAATAAAACCGGTTTTTGAATTAATGATTTTATTTTTGATATTTATTCTTTGGTTACAATTTTAACATTAATAAATATTTATAAAAAAAAATCAACAAAGAAAAAAGAATTAAAAACCTACACCACCAAGTGCTTAAGTTATTTAAGTACAAATGTGCCATTTTCTTTCATATGTTTGTTTCGTAAAGCTCAAGCTAACACATTCAATGATAAAAAAAATAAAATCAAGAAAATGATCCATAGAAGTATGATAGACACATGTATTTTAAATGCTACAGAATCACAGCTATTTATTTAAATAACTTACTCCGAGTAACTAATACTTAATAAAAGATAGGAAACTTGTTGGTACCCGAGTTTGAAACAATGCTGGCTAAGATGGTCCATTATTCGTTAGCAAATTAGCATTTTCATGAACATGCATCATGGCATTTATAGGCCATACTATAATTTAGTAAATAATATTTCGTTTACGTTTATTGTAACTATATCCATCAATAAGCATGTAATATTTAAAAAATTGAACAAGTACCACGGTTCATTACACGAATATTTGGCAGCGTCACTTGATAATAGAAAACGTAACGAACAATTCCTTATTTGCAGAGACAAATAAGTCAAACGATATTGCACTACAAGTGAAGACTGTAATAAATTAACTTTCTGTTACAGCTTCGGTAAATAATTTATCGATATGTCATATTACAGAACGTGAAATTAGAAAATATCTAATTATTAGCGTGGAGTACTCTAACATGATTGGTTCTATTGTCTTACTATGCTAACTATACACCATAATATCCTGGAAAGCATGTGTAAATCCATAGATATTAGATTCTAGTATCAGTAACTGGTCCACAACCTTTTTTACAATTTGCGCATCACTTTCTCTTTTATTAATATCGTTGCGAAATGTGTAAAGAAATAATAAATAAATATAGCAAAATATCCTTACTAAATATTTAGTTACTAGAGAGCTCTTGCTAATATAAAAGGTCACAAACCAACAATACAACGATCAATAATAAAATGAAAATGAAAGTTTGTAAAACAATCAAAATTAACATACATTATGTACTAGTGAAATTAGACTTAGATGAGTTTACTGCAACAACTTGAATCTCCAACGGTTGAAGTTCTGCTGTCGATATTTGCTGTAGAAGTGTCGTACCTTGGAAGATCTTTACTTCTAGCCTGCTATGAAGAAAAATGTGTTAATTTCTAGAATCATTCCGAACAATTTTTACTACGGGGGCAGTCCGATATAAGGCCGTAGTGATGTGACAGCAAGGCCCACAGTAAAAGCATTGTGTCACTTTTCCGCTGCAGATATGAGATATTGTATCCACTTCATCCCCTAATAGGCTTAAACATTAACTAACCCAGTGCAAAAACCTAGTTACACCTACGATCCAATATTCATAGTACAAGTTGCGGTTACACGAACTACGTATACGCAATAGTGGCGGGGATTTTCAAGGATTTTACGTCCGTGGACTAGATATACAAGCTGTGTATACTCGACTTGGGTTAAATTTAAATCAAGATGATTATATTTAATCCTCGTTTATTTTGATTGGATATAATTAAAAGTAGCTGCCTCTATGTGCTGTCCCTATTACCAATAAATGCATGCAATTTTTATATAAAATAAAATAGATAAACCTTAACAAATACCTCCATGAGATCTTCAGCTATTTGCATAAAAAGTTTTTCTACATTATCCGCCTCTTTAGCTGAAGTTTCCAAGAAATACATGTTGTGTCTAGCAGCAAAATCTTCCCCGACGTGTGTTGGTATCTCCCTATCATCTCTATCAATCTTATTCCCTAAATAAGAGAGAATATTGAGTTAAAATTTATAGCTTTATAAAAAATATGAACATGAGAAAGTTTGTAATTATATACAACGAATTTAAAGAATTGCGTTAAAAGGATTTTTTTCATTGCATACACTAAATTACACAATCAACGATTAAAAGTGAAAACTAAAGTAACAGAGAAGAGAAAGTACACATTTTTTAAAAATATGTATTTAATTAAGATAATTGATCATAGAGATGTAAGTTTCTATATTTTAAACAACTTACAGTCAAGTTATTTATAATTAGTAAAAAAAAAAAAGAAAAAACTTGAATTAAATAAAATATGCAACAAAAATCATTTAATCACATTTAACCAGAGCCGCACCAAACGTTTTCACCGCCGGACGAAAATAAAATCTTGCCGCCCCCTACATTCAAAAAGATATCTAAAAAGGCGTTTACTTTAAACTTTTATCAGTGGCGGTGGGTGATGACGTAAACGGGAATGCCCGGATAACGACTCGATTTCCTCGTGTACTTCCGTCGCAGAGTGCAATGTACACAATATGCAAGGAAAATACACGAAGGAATCCAGTCACTGCTCGTGTCCTCCTTTTTACATCATCATTCACCACTATTGACTTTTGTTAAAACCATTAGTTTTGCAAAATTATGGGGGATATTATGGTTTCTATATTATATGATTTCCATGAAAATATCAAATTTAGATAAATTATCGCACATAAATTCGACGCCATGAAGTATAAATAATATAAGCCTAACTGTTTTTATAATCCAAACTTATTGGATTATAAAAACAGTTAGGCACCAAACATTTCCTTAATTCATTATAATTATAGAATGCTATAACATTAATGTCATATTACTTAAATAAACTAAACGGTGAACTATAAAAGCAATAAAGAAAAAGTGCTTCTATAAACAATCTGTAAGTATGCTATTTTGATTTCTCTTTAGCTACAACTTACCTACTAATATTCTTAGAACTTTGCTACTTGCATATTCCTCAATTTCTCGAAGCCAATCGGGTAAACAATCAAACGTTGGTTGGCAAGATATGTCGTACACTAATATCAATGCATGTGCCGATCTGTAATAACTCTGGGTTATAGACCGAAATCTTTCTTGACCAGCTGTATCCCAAATTTGTAACTGTAATATGTTTGTTTATGTGCTGTGCATGTTATGTATGACATTACTTACTTTGACTTTTTCTCCATCAACTTCAACAGTTTTTATCATAAAATCAACACCTATAGTAGCACCTTGACCGGGAGGAAATAAACCCTGAGTAAATCTTCGCACCAGACATGTCTTTCCAACACCCGCATTTCCAACGAGGACCACTTTAAATAGAAATTTATAATCATCCATATTTTTTATTAACTATTAGTCTAAAGGAGTTGAGTATTATTTTCAATTTTAAGTCACTTTCTTGACAAAGGTCTTGTAGACATTCCTTTGTTTATTCAACAAAACGCCTTTTAAATGTCCAGTTGTTTACATGTTCCCGTTTTGTTGCTTTTATGATAAATTCCCGTCTCATCTGTGAGATCATACTACAGCTTTACCTAATATTACCTACAAATATGTAGATTCGGAAATTATTAATTACGTCACCTACATGTTCATGAAGTCGAACACACGTTTAGCGAATTAACACGGTAGAAGTAGATTGCAGAACAATACATGTCTTCTAATAATAGAGAAATAGAAGTTTCTCCGTATTTATAGGCACGCGTTGCTCTTCCAACATATTTCTTGTGCTTTTTTAAAAGGAATTCTTCGATTTTTATCCAAATCAGCTGTCAACAGCCGTGACCCTAAAATTGAGCTCCCCACCTTTTTAGGTGAATTAAATTTTGGTACGCAAAGTCCAAAAATGTTAAACTTTTGAAAGGCATGCAGAATTACAAAATGTAAAAAAAAATAAATAATACAAAGCGGACGTTATTATAATTAAATTTGTTTGTACAGAGCTGTAGATAATTCTTAATTTTCATAAGTAAAGAGATAAGAAGTAATACACGAGCGTAGCCAGCATTTGGTCAAGGGGGGTCCAATTAGAGTTGACATTTTGGGGACTTTTTTATGTCAAGAGGAGGGGGTTGCAAGAATTAAAAGTGAAATTATTTCAGATTTAGGGTGAGGAGATGGGGCATTGCCCTCCCTGCTCCCCTGTAACGATGTCCATGCAGGTATATATCTAAATTAAAATTAAAACTCATTTGGTATGACTTTAAAACAATTTAATAAATAGGCTTGTATATTGCAGTTTTAATCAAATACATTTTTTCAGATTTTTTAAGGCGGCGTTCACATTATAGCGCGAAGTGAGTGTGACCAATGATTTGCATAGCCATTGGTCATCACATAACTTAAATTTATTTTATATTAACGCTTTTGTAATGTATGAAATTGCACAAAAACGTCTATTAAAAATATTTTAACTCAATAGCACATGTCAATTTTGGTGTACTGGTAAGTTTTCAGAATTTTCTAATGTATATTCTTTCATATAACGACCGGTATAGTTCTCAGCTCTCAACTCATGTATGTAGTTTCGCATTACAGTAACTATGATAAATTAGATATTTTTTAAACAAAAAAGTTTAGCGCAAATCTTTTCTCGAAGATCCATATGATTTCTGCTCGCGAAGCAGAAAACGATAGAAACTTAACAACGTTGGTGTAGCGGCCCTTTTTCAGATTTCGCTGATGGTTGAAGGGCAATTAAAGATTGGTGTCATTCATCTAAGCACTACGCTGCAAAGAGGAATCAAGCACTAGTGAATCTAGTAATTTATTATTATATTTATTTGTATTAACTATTATATTTTAATAACCGATTTTATCCTCAGATTTTAAGGGAAAAACAAAGAATAAGTCGGGGAGCACCGGTTTCAAATTTACTTGAAAATATACATATCTATTTTTAGGTGGCTTGAACACAATGAGCGTTTTTAATATTCTCGCAAATAACATAAACTGCTGGAAATAGAATAATAAGTAATATTTTTTGTACTTTAAAATATTCTCAATAAACATCCTTGGGTTATAAGTAGTCACATTCGTACATACAGGGTTCGTTAAAAGTCTGGAGACGGTGATTTATAAAAGTTAGCTATGAAAATTTTATCTGCATTTGAGAATACCTCAATTTTTTTCTTTAATTGTTTTTAAGTTAGAGCGTTTTTTCTTCTCTTAACAATACTGTTTTTGATCTTTTTTGTTTTTTTTAATAACATTTTTACAAGAAAACACCGTTTGCTTTCGAAATAATACAGTAATTATCAAATGCTGTGCTAAAACTGGAGAGAAACCGTCGCAACGTACGGCGCTATTTGTAGCATTATTTAGCAGCGCTACACTGCGACGCTTAGCTGAACATCAAGAAATTATATGGCTTATTTGGCTCCAATATAACTTTGTTCGGTGTTGGTTCGCTGCCTTACATGCATAATTTTGGGCAGAATTATGCACATAAAAATTGAATTGGCGAATATGTACGGCCTCTATCGTCAGGAAATTTTTTAAATGCCAAGTTGGTAAATTCACAGACCACCTATAGGTTATTCCCCGGTAAAAATTTCAAAATATCCCAGACAACTTAAAGTTCGTACTGTTGGTAGTTCCGGTAATAAAGTACACGTTCGTTAATACCTTGCTATACGTGGCGAATCTGTTCGTTTGCAATAATGATAACAAGGACTATGGCGTGGTATGGTGAACACCACATAAATATCGGCAACCTCTGTACCATACAAGTTTAATGAATTATATAATTAATCCGGGACGGCCGCATGCAATTCATGCAGTTTACATTTTTATAGGATGTTTTAAAAAAAACGTTAAGGAAAGAATGCGTTATTATTGTTGTTTTATGGGAAGCAGTAGACAAACATTACTAAAAACTGATTAAAAAGCAAAATTCACAATGGATTGTATTACGTCATTATATGCCTATGAGTATAATGGCAGGTACATATACACCATGCAAAGAAACAAATATTATTATTTTTCAATAAGATTATTTATATGATAAAGCTTTTCAAGGAAATACTTAATTATATTCTTAGGATTACGATCAATTAGCTGCGTCATACAACCATGGCATAACAAGTGTAGGAGTGTTCAGCAACTAGATAGCATTTTAATTATGCGTGAGATTCTAATACGATTGTATATTAGTTTATAGGTTTAATCGGAATTTGTCAATATCGTAAATACACAAAAATGAATCTGTGCGTAATTTCAAAACCATTATACGAGGCATTTTTACCTGCCTCGATGCCTAGCATAGGTAGTTTGTGAACGACGCTCAGTTGCGCTGGGTGACTTGCGTGTGACGTTTGGTATATTTCAAGTAGACCAACAAACAGTTGCCAGTCGCCATTTTAAGAGGAAAGTTTTGTATTGTGTAGTTTATTGTGTGACCTTTAAAATGACACTCGTTTGTAGAAAAATATATTGTAGCTCCGGAGGATTGTACGGATGTTAACTATAACTATATTAGTTGGTGAGTAAGCTAACAGTTTGCTTAGTTTTGTACGCTATAACATATGTAGAACGTCGTATTGAATCATCGAATAGATAGACGTTATCCACATGCCAAATATCCTACTTTTTTTGCAGAACCCAGATAGCCGTAATTATAGTGAGATAAACCGTGTCTGTGATATTTTTTTTGCGATGTCGACCGCTAAGGAAGCGAAGGAATGTTATATTTCAACTTTAGCGGACTTAACGTTCAACAGCAAGCCACTCATAAATGTCCTAACTATGTTAGCAGAAGAGAACATCGCACATGCCCCAGTTATAGTAGAAGCTATAGAATCTCATCTCATAAAGGTTAATTTTTAATATGTTTGGTATTATTTCTAGCATTAAACAAGTTATATCTAATTAGTAATTAATAAGCGACTTGAGGTTCTTTGTATGTGCTATATGTTAAAATAACATACTACATTGAACCATCATTCCTATTGTTGTCTAATAGTCACACTGATAATTGATCTTTTTCCAATAAATTTTGTGAACTATTTGAATAAATAATTTGAGAAAGGAAGTATATTTATTTTTACATAATGCATGTTATACAATCAAGTTTTCAATATTTTTAATCTAAAGTGAAATTTACATGTGTCGTATATACATCGGTGGATTAACAAAGGCGACATAGAGAATTTAGTTGTCCTTGTGACTCGCAAAGCTCTAATCAACCTGTGTTTGTACGAAGCCCTAATTGCTTTTTAAAATTGCCGTACGTCAATAGAAAAGTGAATAATAGAAAAGATTCAAATGCATTAATGAAGTGGTGTTAATGTATAAAGTTAAATTTACTTATGATTAATTGTAATAATAAAATAAGTTATAACTTAGAAATAAGTTCTTAAATTTCCTTGAGTTTGTTATGTAAGTATATAAGTGCTCAAATCTCATACTATCTAGTTTCTAATTTGAGTGATTTAAGCATATTAGAATTTTATTTAGAAGAAAGAAATGCTACAAGAAAGTGAGTTTGTTTATATCTAGGGCCCAGTGGATGTCAAGTTGCCAGCGCTCTATCTGATTGATTGTATCATCAAGAATATTGGAGGAATATACAAAACTCTCGTTTCCCAAAACATTGTGTCGATTTTTTGTCATGTCTTTCAAGTGGTATGTATTTTTTAATTTCGTTAGTTCTAGCTCTAGTTTACTAACACGTAAGATCTATACAATTTTTACCTTGTAAAATAACAAGGTAATAAAAACTTACTAATATTTTGTATACACATATTCAAAGTTTTTATATTATACAGGCTGTGCCAATCTGCTGGAATTGTAAAATAGTGCGTATTTTGTAAATGGTAGCGTTGGGCATTATCAGTATTCTTTACTATCGATAGTCCGACCAACAATCGATACTACCGACAGTTTCCGATAGTGCTATCTACAGTATACCGCTAGAATAGGACATTTGTATGTATAGAGATTTTCATTATTTTAGCAATTGCTTCAATTTATTCTACATATAAATAGTCTATTGCACATAAAAATAATGTTAAAAAACTCCTATGTTCTTATCCGAGTTTCATTTTATTTAAGTTATAGGGGAAATACAATACAAATAAACGAAATGTCATGCATTAAAATTTTTCTAATCATAGCGTTCTATTAATAAATGTTAAAAAAACCCTTTATGGTTGCCTGTTGTTCCCATGATTGCTTCGTGTCTTTCTAATACGTCCCCATTAGTATATCCCGAGTGTCGATTTTTAACTTGTAAACTTTTTGAACTACCCTCAAAAAGAATGGTCTAGTAGTGTGAGAGGCACAACACAACTTGATGGCCAACTAATAGGACCACCGCGACCAATTCAAAGCCCTGGAAACCTATCGTCCAAATGTTGCTTGACTTGACGAGCAAAATATGCAGATGCTCCATCGTGCCGATTCTAATGTTTAGAGGAACATCCTCTAGTACCCCCTAAAGTAATTCATTTGGCAAGAAACTTAAGTAGTGCTGTCCTGTGAGGTAATTCTCCAATTACTGAAAACTTGTGGTGAAAATTACTTTCGTCTATTACGTCTGAATTTTCATCTGACCATATATAGAATGTACCTGATTTTTTGTTTTACATGAATAGTCAATACAAAAATATTTTTATATTATATACGCTAGTTCAATTTTTTTAATACCCTATAACTTGAAAACAAATGAAAATCGGATAAGAACACATGAGTTTTTTTACATTATTTTTTCGTGCACAATACACTGTTGAGGTATACCCGATTCACCCTGTATAATATACATTATAAGGTATTATTTTAAAAATATTTTCGTACAGAATAAGGCCTCTACTCTGAAAATCTTGGGCATGGCTACGTTTTCGCTTTATTCGTCCGTAGAAATAAACCAATTGAGTATAGTGGACATATCCATATGGAACTAGTAGTTGTTAGTCCACGTGGGTATGTCAATTTCAACAATGAAAAATCGGGCGATATCCAACTCGGCACAAAATGCAGGTATACGGATTCAGTATAGCCCAGCTCGGCACAGAGTAAAACAGACCTACCTTTTTGGACGTCTCAACTCAGCACACACGTTTACAGTGTATATTTAGCGAGTCGTAGTAAAATTGCCCCTTGCGGTTTGTGCCGAGATGGGCATATTGAAAAGGATCGCCGCAAACCAATTAGAGATTATCGGATTATTTCGTGCCGAGTTGGGTATCGCCTGAAAATTCTTTTGCAAACTTTACAACATTAAAAAAAATTGCACAAAATGTTTACATTAAATGTTTTAATTTTAACTTATTTTATGGACTATTACCTGAAGAACGTTCTACCCGAAATCGGTTGAGTACAGCATTTAGTAAACTATTATAGCAATCAGGAAGTACATTTTTTAATAGCGTCCAATATTTAAACTATAAAAGATATTTAGAGATAACATTAAACGAAATGTACTGACAGAGTTGAAATCTGTTAGAAATATACTCGTACAGTTTATCATGTGTCCTGTTGCCAAAAAATTTTAGCTTTTTATTACTAGCACAATAAGCACAATTTTCAATTTCAGATTTTTGGGACGCCCTTTATAATTAATTTCATTCTACACCCATTTTCATAGCAAGTTTATGTGATTTAATCAATTATTTTTTAAAACAATTATCTTGATAATGATAAGGCTCACAATAGCCGCTCAAAATATAACAATAGCGTTGAAATAATAATACATAAAAACGTACATACATGAAAGAAACATAAATAAAGTTAAACTTAATCAAAGTAAAACCGTTTATAGCAATTTTTCTTCTTAATTTATAATTCGAGTTAAAAGATTTTAATTAAAAAATTCTATAGATAGTACGGTGCTACATCTAATAGAAGTTGTTTAATAAATTGCAACCATTTAAAGGTGCACGCATTTTCATTTTGTTCTTATAAAACACTTTTGAGCAATTTTAAAAAATCCAAAAAGAATATATTTTACAACACATTTGGAATAAAAATACAAAAAATATTTTTCGCCATTATAAATTTAAACAATTTATTTAGGAGCCATCAATTACATTTAAGTACATTGTAAGAACAGTGATCTAGATCTCTCTTAATCTTATCCTTTACGTACTTTATCGCTATTGCTATCAGTATAGATATTTAACTTGCTAAATGAATAAAATATTTAGAGGTTTTAATCTTTTATTTTCAAAGCCAGGCATTTTCCCTAAAGCAAAGTTGAAAATGTACATTATGGCCCTAAATATCCTAATTTTTTTCTACTCAGTAATAAATCATTATTTATGTATATCTTTATAAATTGGTCAATTTACATAGGTAATTAGGTAATTACTAACTTCATTTCTATGAATAAAATATAAGCAATAGCAATTGCCTTCAATCCATTGACCATTGACTTTTAATACGTTTGCATGCAATTTTTTACTAGTTAAATAAAATGAATAAATAAATATAATCGATTAAAACTTTCTAGGTCGATTTAATGAAAAAAATGAAATTTTTTAATATAATATGTTGCTAGTAATAGCTCTGAAACGGTGAATGATGGCACACTTGGTCAGAATCTAGTTTGTTTCATGGGGGAAGCACATAATTTTGGCTCTTAGAGAGTGTTATGTAGTACAAGGAACTGCCCAAGTAGATTTGTTGCACATTATTAATTTTAAATAATCAATAAAAAAATTAGAAAAGAAGCCGGAGATGTGAAATATATTAAATATTATTGCAACTAACAAATATATGTTGCTATTTACTTATGTTAATTATACGGCGTGGCTACCTATTCCGTGGCCGTAGCAATTTAGAGAAAACGTTTTCAAATAAAAAATATTCGGAGACAAATACTTTACAGCAAACAACATCTAGTTATATTCAAGTTCACAGTTTGTTTTTTGTAACCCTTTGGCAGCTCTAGACGAATATATTCACAAGCATGTCTCCGCAGTAAAAAAGGGGTCAATGGAATGCCCTATATTTATTACGAATTTAAATACCTCTTGTTAATTCATGGCAACTTTGATCAATATTCTTTATATTTGTCTATGTTAGTTTTTACGTATACGTCCCTCGTCTTCTCTCCCTAGATGTTCTACGAGATTCGAGTCGGGAAATTTGGCTGGCATGACGCATATTATTTTGTGCTAACCATTCTTTCACCAATATTGAATGTTTTAAATCATTACCGTTTTGGAATATGAATCTCAGAGGCATCTCTCACTCTGCACAAGGCAACATGATATTCTGCAATAATGCCCACCCCTCCCTACGCGGAAAAGAATTCGCACAGAAGAATAGCGCCATCACCAAGTTGCATAGTAGCTGATGTGTATTTTCGGTCGTACGTTTCATTAACTGACTAACTTCATTTAATTTAGTTCCTATTAGAATGCCGTTTGGCATGTTTCATTTAATTAAAAACAGTTTACAGCGCTTCCAGATTGTAAATTTAATGACATTTGGTATAAACAATGAATGTTGTTCTATTTGTGTCGCGTTCAAGACGAACTAACACCAAATAAGTTGTGAATAAGAGGATGTACAGGTCGTGTAGCGAAAATGTAACACTTTTCGTATTTTTTCCCCATCTCTGTGTAGTCGAAATTGAACGCTCTGTATATTTCAAGATTGTATGTGATGTGTAGGATTTGCCTCCGAACAATTTTTATTTGGAGACTGTTTCTCTGCGTCCCTTAAGAACTAGGTGAGTGCATTTACATTGGAGCTGTGATAAATAATAAAAGCCGCGATAGTAGCAAAGCGGTGAAAATAAATGCAATATTGATTACGGAGGTCTTAAATAAAACATTTACTTTCACTGCTTTGCTATTATAACCGCTCTTATCATTTTTCACAGCTGCACAGCACACGCATCCTTTTTTTAGGAGTGACTAAGTAAATACGGATCCACAATATACATTTTGCTGTACCGTTTCATTTGAAGTTTGCAAAGAGTTATGCAAGAAAACAACATCTAAATCCAATTTGATCACTTCAATTATCTTTTGAGCCTTCAGGTGCTATTTCCGCATACTCTTCATTTGTATGCTCAATTTTACTACTAACAATTTTCTGTTGTAGTTTTAAGTTCGTTGACAAAATACATTTCTTGTGTAATTGCAGGTGAACGAAAAAACTAGAGGTGAAATGTTCAAACTGCGACAGACGTGGAACGAGGAGCTACCAAAATCGAGGCTTTGCGAACTGGACGTTAAAGTGAAGCAATTGGATCCAGCTTGGCCGATTGTTATGCCGCAATTAACAAATAACATACATTTGAATCCAAAATTTTTACATAATGTATGTATGTCATTGCTGTATATCTACTTCCCACTAATGATTTATTGATTTTGGAATAACTCTTGTAATAGTTGTGGCTATAAATATTTGTGAATATACGAAATATTCACTGCGGAGTAAGGACGAACGAAGTAGAAAGTGAATTCCACTTAAGTGGTATAAATAGTTGTTTAATTAATGCGACTATTATACTGCTAATTCCAGAATTAATAAGTATTGTTGTTGCTAATATTTTGTAATATGTATAATATTGTTTCTCGTTCTTGTATTACCCTATTGTAATTAACAAAATCAATAAAGTGTTATACGCATTGAGCAATCGTTCTTTTATTTGTAACTAAAATCGTAATTAAGCGTTGTCTCGTGTCTTGCAGTCTGCAATACCCAAGAAAAGTCCGCCAATAACGATTCCATCGCAAACACAAATGTCGTCGATTGTAACGAACCGAGACTTGGACACGATTGAAATGCAAAAAAATTTTATCATAAAACAGAAGCAATTGTTAGAGTTGGAGCGGATGAAGTTAGAATTGGAGTTACTACAGCAGCAAGTTAAACTACAGCAACAGCAGCAGCAACCGGGCATTGAAGCAATACCAAATCAGACAACATCCACTTCTGAAGAGACACCCAAATTGTCTAAATCTCAGGTAGGTGCATTATCTTGAAACAATGGCAAATGTAAAAGCTAGATTACGTTTCCTATTACAGAACGTCCTTCTTAAACCAGAAGTTGCAAAGCAGTTAGCTAACACCACAGCTGCTACGATCGCTAAGGGAAAGAGCTCCAGTGTAAGTATTGCTTCAGAAATGTATTCCGAAACGATTAACTTGTTTTATATTTAAACATGTACCAGATTGTAAAATTTCATTAAAATTATTTTAATTATATAATACTACACAGGTATAATCTCAAAGTAAACGGTTATAATACACATGCGCGTCTCCTACCAATTATCCTTTCTTACTGCTAGGTTCTCCTACAGTTAAAGCTACATCGCCGTTAAGTATAGTGGCAGAAAGTAGGAGAGTAGATGCCTCCCCCCCGTTTATTTTGCACAAGTTATATCTGTATATTAATTATATTTACAAAAGTTACCTTATAACCCTAATTTTCCGTACCTACCTTTGATAACTTATGCTCCACATTATTTTCAAGCATATTGGAAAAAATAAGCGGTCTATATTGACGTTTAGTTTTAAAAACATTAGAGAGTTCACTTCATTTCATCTTAGTCTCTAACTTAGTCAATTTCGGTGCAACTCGCTACTATTGCTATTTAACCCTCAATTCACGCGTTCTATTTTTACATGTCTATGTTCGCCAATAGTGGATTACATACGTAATCCGCGCGTGTAATGAAGGGTTAAATAAGATATGACACGCTCAAACATAATGTAACATGGCAATCTGTTCTTTATTTTTCAGATAACTGCAGTTGGACATAAATCGCTTGAAGCAATGGCATCTACAGTCGCTAACACCACACCTCGAATAGCTCCAGTCAATAGTGCTTTACTGGCAGCTGCTACTTCTCGACCAATAAGAGATCCGAGACTCCTCCGGCATCAGAAGAACACAGCCAATAGCGCCGCCACCTCCACGACGACAGCAACCTCCAATTTGCCAATTACTGTAAATACTAATGCGCTATTAGAGAGTAAAATTAGTAACAGTAACTCTAGTACTACTACTACTGCAGAAACATTTAGTTCAAATAATAAAAATTTGTCAAGTAAAGTGAGTGTTCGAGAGCACCACCGTACCACAGAACCTCGTTTGGTTAAAGATAATAACGTGGTTGTCCAGCATCTAAATAATGCTAATAGCTCTAGCAATAGAAGTAATAAACAACTGAATCAATCTCCTACAAAAAAA
Source organism: Marronus borbonicus (assembly GCA_902655005.2). NCBI lineage: Eukaryota > Metazoa > Arthropoda > Insecta > Coleoptera > Scarabaeidae > Marronus > Marronus borbonicus. The sequence goes on along the minus strand of LR737381.1, from coordinate 28,545,815 downwards.
TCTTCAACAATTGGCTTAAAACAATTCTCTGCCCCCTCTGATAGTAGTCCGTCCCCAACGAAAACCTCGAAATCTAGCCGTGCCGGTTCTAAATCGTCCTCTTCTTTCTCCTCCGGTTCCTCGTGCAGTGGTTCGGCCACCAATTTACTCGATTCCCCGTCTAAAAAGTTCATTAGCGGAAGCGGTAAGAGTGTTGAATCAAAAACGGCTCGCTCTCTAGCAGTATCTTCTTCAAAGAATAAAAAGAAGGAGATATCTAGTAGCAGCGGGACTGGTTTACCCGCACGTAGCGAAAAAAAGAAAGTTTCTGTTAAACGTTTTTCCGGCGATAAAGCTGAAAAAGAAAGTAAACTTTCATCTAGCCCACTTAAACGAGATAATTCGCCTACTACCATCTTTAAGGAGGTCAAAGGAAGTAAGTCTAGGAACTACATAAGACGTAATCGACAACCATCGCTGAGTCCTGAACTGGTTTGTATGGATGTAGATCTGAGAGCAAATACGGGACCACCTGAGAAACAACCACGATTACAAGTTGATATTGCGGAAGAAAAAGGTAATTAATAATTAGTAACTTTATTTGTACAGATTAGATACAGATATTATTTGAAAGTTTACGTTAAATGGACAACGAACATCGGATAACTTTAATGTTGTTTAGTTTGTATGAAAATAAAACAGAAAATAAGTAATCCGTCACTATACGATATGAAGTGAAAGTGACCAACAATATGTACATATGTGCGGAGGAAGTGGCAACATGCAGTTATATGGCAAACTTTAATGAGCATGCGCAGACATAGTCATACTGCCCTGCTATGTAATCATTTGGCCGATGATTAAATTTATAAGAGCGCTATTTATTTCACAAAAATAAAAATAATTGACAAAGAAAATAACGAGCGAATTCGTGATACAATATCTGATCAAAATATTGGGAACACTCGTAAATATTACATTTATAAATGTGTATACATATAGGTACTTTCATTTAGCAATATTTAGAAAGTGAATCTATTGCTTTAATTTTGATAGAGCACATGCAAAGTGAGGAAACTGCGGTTATACGTAGTTTAGTATTTAATAATTTAGTAATTTTGTTGACTAAATTAAATTTATTTTCAAAATTTTGGAACAAGTAATAAGATTTCCTTGATCCTAATATTTTGACCAAGTATTGTAGAGTTCGAGCAATCTTTGTTAATACATATTCTTTCAAATTACTATAATTTAGAAAAGCAAACATTGACTGATCGACAAATGAAAGTGGTAATTAACGACTGATAACAATCGATAAATTTAAAAACATCCTGTTTTAGTATTACCAACCCATGAGGCTCTTTACCTACTTCAAGGTACCAAGTTGGAGCCCCGAACTCGCAACTTTTAGAGCAAGATTTTTCATAGTTTTCCTTACTCCAAATTTAGCGAGTATCTTAATTAAGATGCTCCACGAGGCAGACGTAATAATAACTCATGGCCGGCCTATACCCCCTGTAGTCGGGGAAAGTCGTTGGGGGATGCGAGGGCATGAATTATTATTATTTTATTATTAGATATCGTAAAACATCCAAACATTTGGAGTCATTATCACGTTTGATAAAAAGTGAAGATTCATCAATGTCGTTATTTGTCAAGGCAATGTATGTTTTATGATGAATTTTAAATTCTCGTTTTCTTTTGCTATGTAAAAGTATCGCAAGAAATCTATAAAAGCCACATTGATGTTGTTTCTTTTTAAAAGTGAATATAAAAGAAATTGAAGTTGTTTGCCATTAACTTCTTTATAAAGTGTAGTCGCATAACAAAAGCCATTGCGCAGTTTGTTCAACATTGTATGGTGATACCGGATACAGGTTTCTAACAAAATGAAGCAGATGTATTATTGTGAGAACATATTCCCTCCAACTCACCTTACAACATTTTGTGTGTTAAAAAGGATAGTTCTAGGCATATTTATATAACCTAACAAGAGAGGGATGTACCCCATAAAACCAAATACTTATGGTGATATAGACTGAAACAAATCTTACTTAAAAAGCGGCCTCTATTTTCGTACATAGAACATTAACAGTACGATAAGTGCTTCTCTTGATACAATGGGAGTTTAATGACAAAGCTTCGATTTCCTCGTGTATATCCGTTGTATATCGTGTATGTGAAATTGAATCGTTGTCATTGAAGTACCACTTAAGTCACTACCAGCCACTACTGGTTCACTGTATAAGGTGCATATTACTATATTTACTTTGCTGTACTTTTATTATTTTATTATTAGAAAAGATTCTAAATTGAAATTGTATTTCATATTTACACCACTGTCCATCTAAATAGTGCGCCTCTTACTCGCACTAAACGTAACTTTGTAAAGCGTTAGTAGGAGGTCTTCGAGGGTACTTACATTTGAGAAGGACAATGGTGTATATATAGTTTTAATTTTGATGAGCAGTAACCTCTCAATTCCTAAGCGATTCGTTTGAACGTTATATGTAAACAAATTCCTACAGTTAATCTATGTCCAATTACCGATTTAACAACACCTGCAAAAGACATCGATCTTCGACAGTTGCCAGCTATCATCAGCAAGAAGAGACCATCAACAGAATCATCTGAAGCTACTTTGGCTAAAAAGAGCAAGATGGAAGTATTTGACGAGTAAGTTTTTTTTACGTTTCAAAAGGTATCCATCTAAAAATATTCTTCTTCACATTAAGGTTGTTTGGAAATGAAGATACCGATCTTAGACAATTGCCTACCGTTGTTGTTAGCTCGCCTAAAATACCAGACAGACCTCCGACACCACCACCTCCTATAATTTCATCAAAAAGCAAGAACGATTTGGAAGATAGTCAGGATGTGAAAATAATTTCTCCAAAGTCCAGTAATTTGGATTTAGTGCGAGAAAAATTGGCAAACGCAACAATTAGAAATAAAATGAACAGTTCTAAGTTTAGTTTAGCAGGTTCGTTTATTTCTACGAGTTTAATAAAGCTTCTGAATTTAATTTGTAATTCCTAGTTAATTCTTTTTATAATCAACCCATTTTCTTTTAAAAATCTTATAATTGTTAGGTTGCCTTTAGTTGCAATATTACAAACAATTAAATTGGAAGGCTTCTATACATCATGTTTACAGATTTCTCAGAACGTAAGTGTAAAATTTTGTTATAGGAGAGCAAAGAAAATCACTCAAGTTAAAACCACTTCCATCTAACGAAGATGTAGACCTGCGTGCAAATTCAGAAGACTCTTTCAATAAGATAATAATCTCACCAGCTGATGAACAATGTATAAAAACTGGTAATATGACTAAAGAACAAGAGACGGCACTTATGAATAAAATCTTAGCTCAAATAGAAAGCCAAAAACTCAAAGAAGCTAAACGTACCGAAGAAAATACTGGAAATATTTCATTGCAACCAATAAGCGATGATGAATTAGAAGCAGATTTTAGCGGATCTTCGGATGAAGATACCGCTAATTTCCGGTTAAATGTCTATTCTGATAAAGATGAAAGAGTGCCCCCTCCAGCTCCGCATATTAACTCTGGAGATAATTTCGGTAACTTCCCACGAAGTAATATAGACGTAAGGAGAGGTATGTGGAGAGGTGGTCGACCTAGAAGAGGAATAATGCCAGGAAGGGGAATGAGGATGATGCGACCGCCAGGCCCTCAGGAGAATTGGATAAGACCTAACGGTCCTTGGAGACCAATGGTATCTGGATTTGGAAAGCCTCCCCCTGTTTTTAATCCAGAAGCCATGGATATAGATAATGCGAATGTTAATGTTGATATGTTTGATCAAAACAGTAATCAAGGAATGCCTCCAACACAAGAAATGCCGGAAATTATGATTGTAGACTGCGCTAATCAGGATAACATAAAATCTATTGTTATTGATAATGAATCAAGGGATATAAGGTAAATAAATAATCTAATTTATTAATCTTGTCAGTGTCATCATGTTCATATTTACCAATTAATGTAATTCAGATTAAACAAGTAAATAACCATAAAAACTACTTCATATGTTTTTTTTTGCAGGTACTATGACGATACAGCCATAGTATTCATGAATTGCGCTGATCCCAGAGAGATTAGTTTCCAGAATGGCTCCCGCAAAGTTTTCTTTGGCGAAAAGGATGTGACAATTTTATCCTTCAATGAGCCTTATAAAGACGTTAGTATCAACGGATCGCTACACAAAGTTAAGCTAGGCGGGCCGTCACGGGAATTGCACATTGATGATAAGTGGTATGAGTGCTTTATCGGAGGACCCGGTATAAGAATAGAATTGAATGGAGAATTTATTCTGGTAAAAATCGAAGGACCTCCACCTCAAGTAAAAATTGGTCAAATTAAGAGGACAGATTTAGTGGCTGGCAAAATAAACTTAATAGTAGACGCCAAAACCATGGTGCCCGTATTTTTGGATGGAAAATTACAGAAATTCGATATAAATGGTCAAACGCACACTTTGAAATTTATCAATTCTCTGCAAATGGCATTAATAGATGATAATCCGTTTGATATCGAGTTTGGTGGTTTGCCAAAACCCATCATACTTCATGATAAAAAGTATTATATCAGATTTTCTGTGTTGCCGCGAGGTGTTAAGTCAGGACAAGTTAGTATACAAGGTATGGACGATATAACGTTGTTACCAGTTGATCAAAACGAACCCGCCTTACCTGTATTTAATAAACGACCTTCACAAAGAGGAGGTCCTAATTCACCCGATAGAAATTCTAATTCACCACTATCAATTCAGAATCTGCTTCAGCAACAAAATTTAAGTAGTAAGTATTACCGTATGCTTAATTTTCTTTATTCATTTATAAAATAAAGCGAATACTGCATTATTTAACTATCTATTCCACTTTTAGGTAATCTTGAAACTCTATCAAGCTTAATGGCGTCATCTTTAATGCCAAGTCAGTCTTCTAGCAATCTAAATACGAGCGGTTACCAAGTGGAAAATGATGTTCTACTAGATTCATCGTCTCAGAACCAGCAAGAGATGCCGCTAACTTCCGCACCTTCTACAGCCACCAACGTTTTGCCTTCTTCGCTGAATATTAACGACTTATTCCAGAAGTTAGTTGCAACTGGAATTGTTACTACAGCGCAAGATAATCAGCCAGCGCTAATCACTTCGCAGTCCCGTGTTTCTCTAGTGCCTACTATACTAAGAGCACCTACACTGCAGAAAAAGGAACCTCTACCAAATATTAAACCGGTCACTTTCTCAAAACCGGAAACTTTAAAACTGTATGTTCATGCTAGCACTGAAATGATTACTGTATTAACAATGTAAAAATGAATACTAAACAATAAATCTATTTTTAGGAGGCAACCGGCTCTAATAACAACTTTGTATTCGGGCATGCAATGTAGCAGCTGTGGTATGCGTTTCCCGCCGGAACATAGCATGCAGTACAGTCAACATTTAGATTGGCATTTCCGACAGAATAGGAAAGGAAAGAAAAATATCCGTAAAGCATCAAGTCGTCGATGGTACTACTCTTTATCGGATTGGAAAAACTACGAAGAAATCGAAGATTTAGAAGAACGAGGTAAATTGTTATACATTCTCTTTGATTTTGTCATGTTATTCCTATTATTTAACAGAGAAGAGCTACTTTGAAAATCAGCAACAAGCTCAAGCGGAAGGTGCTCCAGATGAAGCCGAAGAAGAAATAGAGATACCTAGTGTTCCTGCTGATCCAACCGTTCAAGATGCCAAATGCGAAGTATGTCAAGATAGATTTGATCAGTTTTACAATGAAGAAAAAGAAGAGTGGCACCTAAGAATGGCCGTAAGAGTAGATGGCAAAGATTACCATCCTGTTTGCTACGAAGACTACCAGGTTACGAAATTAGCGTGTAATTGTTTTCATTTCAATTTTAAATAATATAAATTTTAGGCATCCTTGATGGATAGCACCTATGAGGATGTGTCTACGCTTAAAGATGCTGATGACGCAGAAGCTATCATACCAGGTCTGGAAGTTTCCACAAATGGTGCTAATAAAGATCAAGAGTCGTCGGAACCCACAGAAATCGTCATAGATGATGACGAATTTGAGCATAATGGAGCGGCTGATAAGGCTGAAGACGAAGAATCGGAATCCGAAACGGCCTTCCCTAAAATAGACGAGGAAGAAGAGGGGGAGGATGATGATGTTATCCTAAATGAGGTGGTACCTGAAAAAATTGACTTGGTAGATGACGACAAGTACGAGGAAATGCCTCAGCTAGAGCCTCCCAGTATTGTAGTCAAAGAGGAACCAATTGATGATGGATTTGTTGATGTTGAGGGTGGAGTAATAAAAACTAAAAGTATTACGGATGTTAAAATTAAGACTGAACCTATGGATCAAGGTATGATTTTCTATTTTCTTTAAACAACTATAATATTTTTTAATGTGGTAATTAGTAGTGATTTTAAAATAATCATGAACTATTCAATAAGGTCGCTCAGGTTATATATTTTTCTATTACACACTTCACTTACAATGGTATTTATGCTATTTTAAAGAATTTGGAAGACTAGAAGTAGCATTGCATACTATTCGTTTTGTCCTCGAGTGAAACCAACATAAACTACGATTTTGTTACACAAACTTCTTGCGTCTTGTCGTTTTCGTTATAAAATTATTAAGTTTTCACCCGTGACTTACTAACATAAATATGAGACATAATAATAATAATAATTTCTTTATAATTAAAGTTACAAAAATAAATGACATAAGCATTTCTTTTATTATTATATTGTGAAATTCATAACGCTCTCAATTTAAGAAGTATATACTTTGTGGTCGTGACGTCGATGTATATTGATTATATAAATCATAAATGGGGTGACGGTAAATAACCATAAGCGGAAGATTGAAATTACAACGATTAGAAATGATAAAGTTCAATCCTGTTTTCCCCCATTCTTGGGGAGTACGTGATCATTTCGGTTTTATGTTGACTTCACTTTTGACTGTAAACAAATGCTTCCACTACTCCAAGTTCTTTTTTTTGTATATCAAATTTCGTAACATTGTGTAGTAAGAAAAACAGTTGCTAAACACTTACCTTAATTTAAAGAATAAGAACGGTGAAGGTTTTGATGGCAAATATTTCTATTTCAAATTAAATAAATAACACTTTTACCGAAGGATTCTGTCACTCGTGGAGATATTGCGGGAAATAGTTGGGATGGCACAGATTAATAAAATAAAATACTGATGAATAACGTTTTTTTTTTAATCATGTCCAATAGTCACCAGTTCTTAACCTAAAAATTTGTCTTGAATAAGCAAAATATTGAATTAATTACTTCGGAAGAATAAACATTATTTTGCTTGTATTTGATACAACTTCAAATATAATACATATACGTAGTTGTTGAGCATCTTTTTAGTTTTTTGATCCTTTAGTATAATTTATATTTATGAATTTTTAATATAAAATGTTAATTTATATTGATTTTTTTTTCTTAATCGATAAAGATGATGAACTGCAAATAACAGGCGAAGAACGACTCCAAGATAAGAAAATGCAAGAGACACACCATACCGAAGTAGTAACGTTCATCGACGGCAACGTGGAATTTGACTCTAACATTCCACCGACGAGTGGTATTAGTGGTAAAATAAAGATAAACATAACTAAACCCTTGCCTGTAATTGCGCCAAAAGAGAATAATAATAAAGAGTTGAATAGTGAAGTAGAAAAAACTGCTGAATCTATAGACCCATCCCAACCTTTACCCCCGGGAGAAGAACCCATTCAATTAAATCTAAAACCCGCTCTGCAGGGCGTCAAATTAAAAAAAATACCTCCCGTGAAAAAAGGTACAGAACTGACTGGTCTCTGTTCCATTATGTGATTCGTTTTTCTAGCGTAGAAGGCGTAGGAAAAGATCTAAATGGATTCCACTTGCTTTAATTACCGTTTGTAAATAGCAACTTATGTAAATAAATATATACGATAATAAAACACGAAAAGGGATATATTAAAAGTATAAATAAGACGAGCTACATATTTTGTATATATTGAAAAATCAACATGAATAGTTTTAAAATATCTAGGGGAAATTGATGAATTTTGTATAAAGGAAAAACACTTGTCGAATTTGTTTCATTGGTAGTTAATAATAGTTTATTAATCATTATATTTTGCAAAGAAGCTGTACATTCTGTTTATAGAAGGAAAATGTAGAAAAGTTGATTTGAAAAGGAAATAAAAATGACTTTGTTGGCATAATTTGTTTTATTTTGTAAGAAGTTTTGTATGGTGTGCGAGAAATTGAAATAAAACGTTTTGGTTATAAATATTTTTAATTTCTTAGTATATACGTAGTTATAATTAATAGTAAAAATAATTAAACATGTTATTACGTATACATATATATATATGTGTATGCACCATTAAATTTAACAATAAAAGAAAAGTATCTTCGTATACTTAGCGTTTTCTTTACTTTCCCTTCCTGAAACATAAATCAACAACAATGCATTATAACTCCAAAATCAATTCCTATTATTTTTTTAGTGATGTGTCTAGGATAGAATGCAGATAACAAAAAAGTACGAATATGGAGTTGATATTCTACTCAAGAAAATATTACAATTATGAGAATCAAATGCAAGCTCTTGGGTTAGAAGAGGCCCGTTGGGCCGTAACCGCAAGTAGAAAAAATATTTGATGCAGATGAAACTTTATAGTAAAAACTTTTCATTATTAAGTAATTGCCAGTTAGCTACTTAAGTCGATAGTTTTAATGTTGAATATAATTAATCAAATATTTGCACCAAAATATTTTCTTTAGGAAGAATACATACAAACCACATGGCGACTCGGTATAAGCCACGTTAGAAATAAATGTAACAACTTTATTTAAATAAGTAAAAGCAATTGATTTCTTCTGCTTATCAATTTAGTTGCTCCACCGATTCTTCAATTTAGAAAAAAAATATTGTAATTGAGATTGATGGCGGTTAATTGAAAGTGGAAGTATTTATATTCGAATAATTGAGAAATTATTACGTGTTTGCATGAAGTTTAAAATATTTTGGTTTTATAAAACTTTTTAGGATTTTTTTTTTTCAAAAACATAACCCCAAATTCCATTCGTCAAGGAGAATCCTAGCATTTCTTGCGCGTATTTTTATAATGTGTGGACTAGTACCTTCAGCGCGCTCGGCTCTTGCAAATATTCTATGGCATGGTTTCTGAAACAAGAATAACGTTTATGCAATGGTAAGTAGGAAAAATATTTATCTATAGATTATATACAGTACATATAAGTGTTATGTTTTATAATGTTTTTATTTCTGCGGTAGCACGTGGATTCTGATATTTTCAAAACGTATGAATTATTTGTTTTTTTTCCATGGTATAAACAAGTACACTGTTGGTTGAATCTTTGAATATGTGTTTTTTTAAGTAATTATTAACGAATTATCACAATTATTTTATGGAATACTCGAGAAAACTGATTAATTTAATAAAATTTCAAACCGAAACTGTTGATCTATTCAATAGAGTTCCGAGTATTGTTCCAAGTAGGAAAATTTCGATCGATATTACATATATTTTTTATGGCCATATAGCCTGTAAGTTTTTGCATATTTATACTCAGGGATATTGAATAATTAGGTATATGTTACAATTTTTTAAAATGCTGCTATTAAAACACACCATTTCGCACATTTCGCACCACACAAGTTTAATAAATTAATTAATCGGGTACGGTCGTTCGGAGGATGCATGGGATCCTCATTCTTAACCGATGACCGAATGATGTCAGAAACTTCTACAAATGCCTACTTTTATCGCCTATATACCCTAAAACTACGACATGCGGACAAGTAATGTAGGCGGTAAAGGTAGGTATTTGTAAATAATATTTTTATCATTCGGTCACCGGTTGGGAATGAGGATACCATGCATTCTTCGAAACAGCTGTCCCGGATTAATTCATTTATTAAACTTGTGTGGTGCTGAGTGTGCCGATACTTTTGTGTTATTTGCCATATTACGCCACAGTCCTTGGTATCATTATTAAGTAAGTAACAAATTTGCTTGTTATATTGGTATTACCAAGTTATTCCATAATTTATGAGAATTTAGTTTCTTGAAGCTCTAGATTTGAAGATTTATAGATTAAACTAGTTCGATATTGTTTTGGAAACACTTTTCAAAGAAACTACCAATCATTTTAGACAATAATGCACTCTCACTTTTTTTATCAGAACTTAATACGGATTTGAAAAATGTAATTATATACAGCGTTGTAATTACTTTGAGCAGTTAGGAAGTGATGTGAATTAAAAACAGACTGTTTGGATAGTCAGTTGAAATGGCATAATTTTCCGAGGTGTACACTACCGTCCATATTAGTTCGGACACGCAAATAAATTTAAAAAAAAACGAGAAAATATTCAAACTCATTCTTCCAAAACTTCAAATTTTTATTACATTTTATTAATAGCGATTAAAATTAAAGTATAAACGTAAAAAAAAGTCATTCTAACGAAAAATAAACAAAAACTTCTTAAACATTCCGTTTATCAAAGAAACTCCCTTTTACGCGAAAAAACAGCTTTCACAATCCGAGGCATCCGCTCCACTATTTTTTCAAGGACTCTATTTGGTATATTAGTCCATTCTTCTTGTAAAATGTTCCACAGCCTACGGAGGTAGGGCATACTTTTCGGATCCTCCTGTCCAATTCATCCCATAACAGCTCGATGGGGTTTAGATCGGGGCTTTGTGGCGGCCATGTCATTATTTGTAAATTGCCATTATCTTGTTTTTTATTTAAGAAATTTTTACATATCACTGCTGAGTGTTTGGGGTCGTTGTCCTGTATGAATACAACATTTTCGCCGATTAAACGTTGCCCCGATGGTATTGCATTTTCTTGCAGTATTTCTAAATAACCTTCTCTTCGCAAAATACCTTCAATTCGCTTCAAGTCTCCTGTACCGGCGTAGGAAAAACAACCTCAAACAAGCACAGAATTTCTTCCTTGCTTGACAGTTGGCACTACACAATCCTCCAACATTCTTTCGCCTTTCGCTCTTCTTACAAAAACGCGCCTTGATTGTCCGAACACCTCAAACTTTGACTCATCAGTCCATAGCACCCGTTTCCAATCATCCACTGTCCAATTTTTATGTATTTCTGCCCATTGTAGCCGTTTTTGCCTGTTTCCCCGTCGAAGTAGGAGTTTTTTTGTTGCAATGCGGCCGTGAAGAGTTGCAGCTTTTAATCTTCTTTTCACTGTAATAACAGAAATTTTTCTTGCACGGTCGCGATTCATTTCGGCAGCGATTTCTAGTACTGTCAGTCTCCTATTTCGCTTGCTCAGCAATTTTCTACGCTCATTGTCGGCGTGAGTTGTTCTCTTACGACCTGAACGTGCCCGATCTCTTAAACTGCTCGTGCGTTGATGTCTCCGAATGATATCACTAACAGTCGATTTATTAACTTGTATTTTTTCGGAAATTTGACGCACTGAATAACTTTCTTGATGAGAAGCAACAATTACAGAGCGCTTTTCTAAACTTGTCGGTTTTTATTTAGAAACTAAAGTATTTATCAATACACAATAAACTTTCGGGTGGCCTGCTCCCACCCCAAAGAGTATTGTAAATTTATTACCTGCAGTATTGTCTCAAAAATAATCCTATTTGTGTCGATGAGGATTATTCTGAAAATTACTATATTGGGGCATAAAATATAATAGGTTTTTAACCATTCTCTAATCGATATTCTTGGAAGTTTGCCTGTACAATTGGTTATAAACTTCATAAAGGACCTAATATAAATATGTTATTTATATATAAACGCAATTATATTATCTTTTAGTAGAGTTTACAACATTTTACTAGGTGTCCGAACTAATATGGTAGTGACGGTAGTGTACATACAATTTTGTAGAACAGCTAAAATTTAACAAAGAAATAAAGAATAGCTTTATTGACAATGTAGAATTAAGTAAATGTAAAAAAGTATTCGATGCAAACATGCCTTTTTAAATAAAATAAAATATGAATACAAACTAAGTGAATTTCTCTTTTTATTTCAATATAAATTACAAAAATGACAAACTTATTTTAATCTTATAATAAACATCTAATTATTTATCACTAATTTCTAGATCTACAATTTTCAATGAGTATGATGTAATATAATGTGATGAATGTAATAAATGTGATATAACAAATCAATATTATTTAATTATTTAAGTAAGTATTAAATAAAATTTACACACATATGTAACATACGTTAATAAATGTATACATTGCACAGAGAATTGGACAACTATTAAACTGTAATTTTGTAATTTAATCAAATTTAGAAAAATTTACAAATAAGAACAGCTATAGATATAATAACAATATCGTGCAATTGGTAATCGAGTAAAGGTAGAAACCTACCTATAACATAATCTTAATCTTTAATTAAATCTGTTGTACTTCCTGGTAGCGAACATTTCCCTATTTCTTTTTTTATTGCTGCTATTAAGGGTACCGCGGGATCATTTTGCGCGAAAGAACCTTCGGCGTTTACATGCAACGTGTCGACTATCGGCGTTGGATTTATGAATCGACTTAATACGCCGGCACTTAACGGTCTAACCAAAGGAGAGGGCGCCTTGCTATCCCATGCTCCTTTAGGTTGTTCTGCGTACTGCGTTGTAGATGGTGGACGTCTTGGATCCGATGTTTTTGGTCTTGGTCTTACATTTGGTTGAACTTCATCTGCGGATCGACTAAAACATGTCTATTAAGACTGTAGCACAAACAAATTACTATAAAAGGAAATACCTATTCGCAGCTGAATGACTTTTGATTTCTGACGGTATTGGACGTGTTTCATCCACGGGACTATCTCTTCTACTACCGAAAAGGCTAAAAGTATCATCGAGTAGTTCGTGGAATCTTTTTCTCATTCTAGCAACATTGTTGACCGCTTTCATGTCGTCTATACCTCCATCAACGCTAACGCCTAAAATGAGAAAGTACGTTATTGACGTCAAGTAATAGTAGGTTTCCTACCATGCTGCAATCTTTCCCTATGCATATTCCACACTACCGGCCCAATAACACCGGGATCTTCAACAGCTCCCATACTACCATGTCGTAGAAGTACTGTCTTTTTATCGTTTGGCTCTAATTGGTCTATAACGTCATCGCACATATCTAAATGAAGAACGCTTACTGGTTCTAATACCTTATTCAACGGTTCTGGGATATTTCCTCTGGAAATGAAATAGTGAAGTAACAAGCTGCGAATACTGCGTAGGAGTTATAATTGTTATATTTTATTATACATTACGATGTTTTACAACATAGAATAAGATGAAGTTGATATTACAAATGAGGAATGAATAAGATGGCCTTAAGAAAAATGCAGATTAAAAAATCATAGGGGAATAATAGAATAACGGTTGTTTAGGCAAATACTTAAAAGCAATCAGCGGAAACTAATTATTACAAGCACACACAATGAATTTCGTTGAGGTAGAAGCATTCTTCTTTGTAATAGAAAAACCGTTTTTATTTTACCTTGGAAAAGATTTAACCGATGGCATAGACAAGTATGACTTCGGACTCACAATGCTACCATCTATATTATCCAGTAAGAATCCATTCGGTGAACTTCTTCTAGTTCCATCGCTGCTAGTATCAGAGCCAGCCAGATTAGCTCTATAATGGTTGATGTTTAGGGGAACAGTCTTATTTGTGGCACCTTTTGGTCGTAACGTCTTCCTAGGAGGACTTTGTTTCTTAGCTCTCATCAAGGGCGATATATCTAAGCTGCTGGAACTAAATTTAACTTAATGTAGAAACTTCCTTGTCTAACCAAGTTACCAAGGTTTCTTACCTAGTAGTAGTGGAAGCTAGAGAACTTTGGGACAATCTACTGATGTCGACGCTATGTAAAGTTTCGTTGGAAGTTTGCGCCCTAAAATTGATATAAGTTGGCGATTCATGGCTACTAAATTCTTTATAGCGTTTTCTATCAGTATTCTTCTCTGTAATGAAAGCATCTTTGTCGTGGTAAGAACGGTGTTCGAATACGTGGCGACGATTGTCTGCACCCAAGTTTAACTTTCTTTTCTTCTTTGTTATACAAAGAGATAGAAAGGCGACCGCTAACAAGAGAACGAATAAACTAGCTAAGGACGAACCAATGAACAGCCACGTATTCTTAGAACTCGAAAGGCTCTGGGGTTCCGATGGTTTTAAGTAAGCTGCAAAAGGCAAGCACTCGAAATAAATGTTAAATGTTTATTAACAGTAAGAAAAGAAAAGCTCACGTTCTGCTTTAATTAAAAACGGATATCCCAATTCTTCAATAACTTCCTCGTCTGAAACCAGTCGCATATCTTCAGCAGCCGTACTCGCTGGTACGGGCTGTCCGGACACCGCGACATGGTATAGAACTTCAATTTTTTTATCACCGTTTATAGGAGATTTGGCGACGTTGTGGATGTAAACCTTAACTGTTTTTTCTGCGTTTTGTGCTTGTCTTTTCGTACGCTTTTCGATTCCGAGATGACGTTCTTGTTGCCTGCAAAGAGAAATCTATACTTTTCAATTTAGGAAAATATTCATTAATAATATTACCGCTGGAAAGCCCGTCTATATAACTTTGCCAAACTATTTTTTAAATCGATTAAGATCGGATCTTTGCCATCGCTTCTTAGGACAGTTAAAAGCCAATAGTGTCTGTCAGCATCCAAGCTGTCATCATCAGTAGAATTATCATATTCCACATTGTAAACAGAAGTCGGATTAATCTCACCATCGGGTGGATATACTGGTGTACAATTTATGACACAGTCTGATGAAGGTTTTGTTGTCTGAAATGAATTGAAATAATAAGCACAGCATCAAATTGATATATCGGTTTTAACACCAACGAACCTCTTCGTTAAACGCTACTATATGTAGCGTATTTGTTTCACCCTAGCGTGAATCAACAACAGAAACGTATAAAGCCAGTATTTAGTTTATTCGCTTGTTGGTTCAATATCGAAGGTTCTACTGACCTTATTAACTGCTTCCGCTGTTGATGTTCCCACGTACACCGTTGATAGGATAGTCTTCGTTTCGTAAACTATAGAAGTCTTATCTTCACGTTCCTCTGAAGGTTCATCTCCAGAGCCTGTCCAGAAAAAATCTTCTAATCTGTAAGATTTTCGCGATTGGAAATCGCTCTCTAGAAAGACCAATCCTGAAAATAATGAGAATAAAATTGAATAAAACACAACAAATATTATGGATTAGTGTGAATAATGGTGTAATTTGCTTCTAGGGTCATCTTCAATATTGGGGTTGTTAAAAAATTTGAATCTTGAGTTTTTACTCCTTAGCTAACTTTAACTAAGCTTTACTAGAATCCAAGTTCCAATTTAAGTTTAAAATTATTTTCGCTACGATATATAGGTACCAGGAAGCCTTTATACTTAAAAGTTGAGTATATAGGCTTCCTGGCTTATTAAGAAAGCATTTCCATAAAAAAAAAAACACTTATTTATGGACTTTATTTGCTGATGTCTCTTTTGCTGTATTTCATGAATTGCTAAGCTATTTGAAATAGTTATCTTAAATCTAAATTATTACGAAGCTCTTCATTAAACGATAATTATTATCCATATGGAATCCGTACACATCAACCAGTAATACATAAATCAATCCCCTAATTTTGAGAGATACCGGTGCCTTGCACGGTTTAGGAGTAGTCGAACGAGTTCACAGACCCCACAACCCCATATTGAATGCATAGAAGTTAACGAAAGCACCGAAACAATTCGACTTCCTTGTGCTTTTGCGATATTAAGTGTGCCAGACATGCAATGCATTGTTAATAAAATTTCTTAAACCGGACTAATGTAAAATAGGTTTCTTTACGAAATATTGATGTAGATTCCAAACTGATCTTCAACAGTTGTTAAATGAGGGTTTTATCCAAATTATCATCGTATTAGTTAAATTTTCTATTCGAAAAGAAGTGTTTGCTTTAATCTTTATTTGTACGTAAGTATCGGTTGCCTTTATTGCCAAAAGAAATAAAAAGTTGCTTCATTATCGAAGATTAAAATTAACCGGTTGAAGCAAAGTTGCTTAACTTAACTTAAATGACGTGTTAAAATGATGTACTGAGTGTAAACTTTACATTTTACAACAAAGAAGGAACCTATCTGTTTTAGAACTTGTAGAACTAATTCTTTTTCGGTGACAAAACACCAGTTATCACCTTCCATTGTGACAATACACAATAAATTGGTCATCGGAAAAAATGTTATGTTGTTATGTTAGGTAAATGTAGGGTAATGCATTTCCGATACTTATAATTCAAATGCTTTCATTGATTGGGGTCGATGCTTTGGTAGATTCCTAAATACTATCTATATTTATGTACATACACTGCCGTTCAGAGACGTTCGGTCGGTTGGTAAAAAACATGAAAAGGTTACAGAAACAAACGAAACTAAACACAAAA
>LR737381.1:28504651-28529287 GCA_902655005.2 Marronus borbonicus | reverse complement strand
CGGTTATTAAAAAACATGAAAAGGTTACAGAAACAAACGAAACTAAAAACAAAATGCATTTTATTGTATGTACAGGTAGAAAAGACAAAAATAAATAAATTAAAAGTTATTCTGGCCTAATATAACATACTGAACATTATTTTTTTTTTTCATCGAAAAAACCTCGTGATGTTGGGCATATTTTTCGGATCCTCCTGTCCAGTTCATCCCACAACAACTCTATAGGGTTCAAATCTGGGCTTTGTGGGGGCCATGTCATTACTTTCAGGGTGTGCTGTTCTTCTTGCTCCTTTAGATAGTTCTTATACACTAACGCAGTGTGTTTTGGGTCGTTGTCATGCATGAATGTAAAGTTACGGCCTATTATACGCAATCCTGATGGCACTGCATGATTCTGGAGTATTGCAAAATAATTTTCCTTCCTCATTACACCCTGTACTCTGCATAAATCTCCCGTCCCAGCAAAGGAGAAACATCCCCACACTAACACAGAACTACGCCCTTACTTCACTGTAGGCACAATGCAGTTCGGGATCACTTTTCGGTTTTAGATCTTCGGACATAAACTCGTCGATTTTGCCCAAGAACCTCAAATGTTGACCCGTCACTCCAAAACACGTGTTTCCAATCATCTAACGACCAATCTAGATGAGAACGGGCCCACTGTAGCCGTTTTGCTCTATTGCCCCGACGTAATAAGGGTTTTCGAATGGCAAGTCGACGTTTTACCGTACTCGCCGAAACTTGTTCTTCACTGCCGCGATTGACTTCGGCTGCTATTTGTGGCGCTGTTAATTTTCTATTGCGTTTGCTTAATAATACAATTCTCAAATCTTCAGCTTTTGTTGTTTTCCTAGATGCTCCAGGACGAACACGATTTTCTATAGTTCCAGTTGTCCGATATCGCTTTATGATGTCATTTACTGTTGAACTTCTCATATTTATTTTTTCAGCAATTTGTCGCCCCGAATATCCTTCTTCAAACAGCGTAATAATGCGTGGACGTTTTTCTACACTGGTAGGCTTGCCACGTGCCATTTTGAAGTAAATTTTCTTAAAACTTTCGCGCAAAAACGACAGATGCACACCAACACACGTTCAACAGTAAAATGAAGCAAATTTATATCTTTACGCCTGTGATAAATAAACAAGAATGATACTGCGGTATATGTCCTAAATGTATTGTTCGTTAATAATCCCCAAACGACCCGTTTCAAAAGATCGGTACTTCCCAGAAATTCTTGGAATGATAATAAAAGGGACTTTATTGTGGTTGTCGCAATATTTCTACTTTACATAATAATTTATGGCTTTAATCCCTTAGAAAAGAGTGTATGCTTAATATTTTTCTAATTTTATGTATTAATAATTGTATACAGTGTGATATAGTAGATTTTTATTGTATGACCGAACTTCACTGAACGGCAGTGTAGATATATGCTAATTTAACATGTCTGTTGTAACTACTACTACATCAAATGTTAAGTGTATAAAGTAAAGTCATTTTAACGAATTATCGAGTTTTCACCTAAAATTATCACAGAATAAACGTTACCAATTTTTCTAAGAAATTCATTTTTTCCTGCTGCCACTAAATACGCATTTCCTATCCATATTTAGTCATCACGCAAATACGCTTTACGTGGATATTATGTATACATGTAGTATCCATTGTACGAACGACAAAATTATATTCGAAGAAGACCGGATATTTTAAAATTCATACCTTTGTAATTACTAACTAATGACAACAAATAGTTACACACAGCCTTCGAAATGTGGAAGTCCTAAACCTTGATTTTCATTAGCTTTACGTAATGGCAAAAAAGTTCGGCATTGAATTTAATGTCACATGAAAACGAAAACATATACAACTTATACGTGCAGTTTTCTGCATTAAGTAAATACGTTAAAAAAATTCTAGTATTAAACAATAAGGTAATATAATACGGCAGCTTGAGAATTCGAAAGAATTATTGACCAAAAATGAGACTCCAGACATTGCTTTAAGAATCTTCTTCTAGATTTCTAGAATGTTTTCTTTGACAATATTCATCGACTATTTATCGGGAATAAAAAAATTGAATTTGTGACTAAAATGCGATAACTTTCCAATATCTAATAAGAAGCCAATAGTCACAATAGAATATTGTAGAGCTTCGCTTATTCTTAAGGGTCTCTCGAATGATAAAGCTCAAGGATATAATAACATAATTAAAGAGCCTCTTAAGTCTCTCCCTAGTGTGTCGTTCGGTCCTATTTTGTTGATTTTTAATGCGGTCCAAAATTCGCGATCCTGGCCATTGTCGTGAAGCTAGGCAAAGGTCCTCTATTCCTTCAGAAATAACGGCCCACTAGTCTACTCTGTTCTCTTTCAAAAGCCTTAGAAGCAATCGTCCTGAACAGGTTGAGGGATGATTTACATGAAATCGAACCTTATCTCGACTTTCCGTTGCTGCGTCTTTCCGAATTTGTTCGAAACACGTTCGGGTATAGAGAGAGGGTCGAGATAGTATTCTTAGACATCACAAGGGCATTTGACCCTGTTTGGTGTGGCGGACTGTTACTGAAGATGAAAACAATTGGTGTTAGTAGAAACCTTATTTTATTGGCGCGGTATATCTTGCGACGAGAAGTTTCTTCATCATAAATGAAAGCCAAAGGCTTCATTATTTCCGTCACAATTATTAATTCTTTACATCAGTAACATCCCACAATCCCCCTAAGTTCAGCTTTTTGTTTACGTGGTCGATTCTGCGATATTCACCTCTAGTAGAAACGAAGATCAGATGGTGAGACACCTACAGGACGCATTGGATAGATTGGTAGGGTGGCTGTTGGAGTGGGGCTTTTGGTGAATGGCGACAAGAGTATTACTATGAGATTCACAAGAAGAAACACTGGAGAAAGAGGCGGTGGAAATTGCGTGGGGATACCTAGATATTTTCTTTTATCAGCGAATGTGTCCTCAACAGAAATATTACAAATACTCACTTACACTTGAAATATTGTTTCTTTTCTCAGGGTGTAAACGAAGAACAAGCATTTTAACAAGTGCCTGATCCACATCCTACTTGTTCAATTAATATTTATTAACGTATGAGTATTATTACGTTTACACTTTTTATTTGAACAAATTGCTCAGGAAATCTTCCAGGTCTGTATGTTATATATTCTTAAAATGTAAAAATTATTCAACTCATAACATTGGTGAAATACTGGGTGAAAAAACGATCAAAAAGGATCAATTTCTTTTCTTTATTGCCAAGTAACTGTTATAAATTGGCGATGTCTCAAATAAACATGTTCTCGTAATTGGGGCATTAATACAGTGCAAAAAAGATATAATTCGTTGACGTCATGTACTGCATCTGCCGACAGTCTAAAAAAGAATATCAATTCATTTCTTCATCTCCTTCCTGACGTCATACCGCCTAAAGTTAAACAGAACCCAGTTTCGACAGAAATCCGCGAAAATGCACCTTATCGTTCAACGGCAACAGTAGCGGTCTAGGGCGACCAGGAACTGATCTGTTTATTTTTCATTGACCTCTTTCCACGCTTGGCTCCTCAGAGTGTCATCACTCAATTCGTACATCTATTTACCTACGGCTACGTGCTGCGCTATTCAAGGACTGTAAACATGGGAAACTGCATTGAATAATTCATCGTCGAATCTGTACACGCCACAGTTAGATCTATGTAACTGTAAACATTTGTTCGGGTAGATTTATTGATAGACGCGAAAAATCACCGATAAAAATATCATGTAATTAAAGAGCTTTTTCATGGGTATACAACGTGTCCGGCTAGTGCATCAGTGGGAGGTTATTATTAATTGTTCACGGATAAGTACTACACATATAATTATATTCAAATAAACGGGTGCCCAGTTTCCTTTATACACCACACGTCTGTCGTGTTTGGTGTTTTTATATAATTAAGATAATTTAAGATTTTTGCGAAATGTCTATGCTTCTTTAACGTCTTAATATCTTAAATATTTTTCATGCTAGAGGGATGATTCAAATTTTATTTGGTTGGGTATTTCCTGGAGTTTGCAGCAATGTATCGAATTTCTTTTATAACACTAGATTCTACAAGACTCTGCAAGCATCGTAGACCAAGGTTTTTGAATAAACCTTGGTCTACGATGATTACGTACGATTTATTACATACGATTAATTAAAAAAATTAATATTTTTAATAAATAAAATTGTTTACATAGTTTCTAATTTAATTTACTAAATAAGAAAGTATTTTCTGCAGCGGGAAATGTATATTAAAAAAGGAACCTTCTAGGAAAGTTAGACTCTTCATATTCTGGAGAAACATATAGAATGTATCTCTTTCGTAAGGCCAAATCTATTTTTTTTTACTAACCTGCTCCATATGTCAAGGTGGTCATTTTCGCTACGTTAGTATCATCTTCTTCTCTAACAGCATCTTCTTTACCACTATCATCGACATCGTCACAGCAGCAAAATTGAACACACCAGATAAGCAAGAAGCAACACAAAAATTGCGCTACCGAGAACGTGCCGTGTTCGGTCCTAAATTGTCCCCATGGCATCCCTCTTCTTTCGTCGAAGAGGGTACCGCCACCCTCTCGAAGAGCTCGTGGCCACCACACTTCCGTTTATTGTTGTACACCTGCTTTTCGCGACGCGACTCATGGTTCAGGTACCATAAAATGCGTCACATTGATCAAACTATACATGAAAGTCATGCGCGTTCTTCTAGCTACTATTATTACCTGATGCGTTGTTCGTGTGTTATTGTTGGCACTATGGAAATGCATTGTTTGGTTCCGATTTATTTTTTTTTTTATCTGCGTTCGTACTCCAAATTCACGAATGGAGGGCGATGGATGTTTTTGATAGAAATGTGTTTGTTCTAAAGTAGAGTCATTGTGGGAACGCTGTTTTAAAGAACAATGAAAGATGTGTTGCTAATGAAGGCGCCAATACAAACATTGTAACTACATCGAACTTAGTAACATATTGCTCTACTTCTTATAAGGGGCGTTATGAAATATTACGTGCGTACATGAACTTTAACGGGCATGATAACTTTACAACTAGAGTTCCCAATAAAACTATAAAAATAAAATTAACTTTAATTTGATTATGCATTCGTTGGTTTAGAAACATGACGCAAAACAATAAAAATAAAATCTTATAAGCCTTTTATTCATTTTATTAGTCAATGACACAATAAATACAGAAGAAAATGAATAGCAAAAAAACAATTTTCTCGACTGCTCTTAAAAAAATAAGAGTCCTGAGAGAGTTCCTGTACTTAATATAAATATTTTTATATTAAGTACAGGAATGCTAGATTATCTTGCTAAGCTTGATCTAGATTCTCCTCTAATTAAATAAAATCAACTTAAATATACTCATCGGTAACAAACTAAAAATATAAAAAAAAATTAAATGTATTCAGATTGAGATGTCTTCCTCGTTCGATGTGAACCGTTGTCCGCCGAGTAATTTTTTCAAATTTGGAAATAAAAAGAAGTCACTGGGGCCGAATGCGATGGATGTTGTACTAATTCGAACTTTAATTCCATAATTTTGACCATCTAAATTACGCAGGTGTACACCCGTGCATTGTCTTCATGGAAGAGGATGTTTCTTCTCGATCTCTTCGCTCAACCGGTCCATAATATTAGTAAGTTATTGTTTGTCCTTTTTCCAAATAATCGGTGTAGATGCCGATCGATTTCACTGTCTTCGCTTTCTTCGGAGCCCGTTCGTCTTCAAAAATCCACTGTTTTGACTGTTCCTTTGTTTCCGGAGTGTAGCGAGTGTAGCGATGTACCCACGGAAGAACTCGTCAGGATTACGACGGAAAAGTGCCAAAACAGCCTTAGAGTTGATTACACGATAGCGTTTATTCTCCACTGAAGGCAAACTCGGCACTTATCTTTCCGAGATTTTTTTTACACCCCATTTTTCGCAAAATTGAAAACATTGTACCTTGCGATATGCCTGCGACCTCAACTATTTCGCGCACTTTGATTCGTCGAACATTTTCGGGAGTAGGTCACTTCCACTGGACGTCCAGAGCGATGTTCATCATAATAACCTTTTCAACGGATATATAAACTCTCTTAGCAGAGTTACTGTAGCGGAGCAGGTCTTTCTTGGGAGCCACTCAACGTGGTCTTTTTCAATTTTTGATTCGTTCACGAACATAATGGTTTCACCCAATTCCAAGATGTGACTGTCGTCATTTGAATGTATTTGAGCAAAGGATTACTATGTTAAATTCTTCTAAACTTCCACGTATGCATTCAAAAAAGTGGATATTTCTAGATATGAGAAATATCTGATTCTTTAATATAATTTATTATAGCTTTTATGCAAGGCGATCTGAGAGGAACGGGCCAAATTCTAGGAGTGTATTGTATACGAGAAAATAATATAAAAAGACATACGTTCTTATCCGATTTTTATTTATTTGCAAGTTATAGCGTAATTAAAAAATAGTCTTAGATAAAATAATAATATCCTTGCATTAACTAGCTATATAGAACGAAGTCAAGTACATTTTACATTCAAGTTTTCTTTTTTACTACCTCTACTTTCCCAAAATATTACTACTGGCTTGTCAACATATTTTAAGCTTAATATTAGTACATGGCATCTTATCTCATGACCGGAATTTGTAAATTACTTGTCCATACTTGGGATAGAATCTCTCTCTCAGAATATCTCTTTTACATAAGAAGTTCCCAAGCCCACACTTTAGTGAAAAATTCGAGAAGTTGAAGAAAACGTTAATTTATCAAATTCATTTAGACTATTTTGTGAGTGTAGTATTAACGAAGATAGGTACATTGCTTATAATGTATCTGACATTCTTATTGCATACGTTACTTAAATAAAATATTTAATAAGATATATTTCATTTTACATAAATAATGTGCATGAGCAAGTGTTATAAATAAATATTTTAAATTGTAACATTGGAAATGCGAAATATTACACGCACAATGTAGCAACCTCATACAACAATCATCAGCAATACTCTCATGCGAAGTACATACGTGCTTGTAGCAATATAATTAAAATTGAAAAACGTGTTAAATTAATTCTCTATAAAATTCAAAGAAAGAAAAATCATCGAAAAATAATAAATCTAATAAAATTGGAAACGTTCAAAATACTTGTATTTTCTTCCAATAAAACTGCTTAATTTAATGAATATTCATAAGTAACTGGTAGTTAACTAGTTCTGTTATCGAATAAATATTCCGTAATCTACTATAATCACAGACACTAGAAACGAGGCGTTTTTTTTAACGTACTAAGTACTTTCTTGTTTCTATTACTGTGCTGGAAACTTTCATTAAGTGATGCAAGTCTTTAACAAAGTTTTGGCGCAATTTAATTTTAAAAAAGAACTTGAGTGTTTCGCATTATAATTTTATTAAATAAAAATTCGAGGGAATTCCACAATTCCATAATTCAGTTGCGGCAGGAATTCCAATTTGTTAATCGCTGTAGGTGAATAAAACAAAAACTTGCAATCACTAAACATTGTTGTCATGAATCGGCAATAAAACAATTAATTGATTTTTATATTGTTGCTTCCTGTTCTTCCATCGTAATCTTTAAAAAAAATTTAATTTCGCAAATAATGGGAAATATGTAAATAAGACGTGGGAAATCTTGGTCGCTTACGACAATTAGCATTAATCTCCCTTATGTATACATTCATGACCGACCGATATTGTGCAGTTCCAATATGTAAACAGCGGTGTTTCTATAATCGGGATTAATTGACTTTTTGATAGGAATCCTAGAATTTCTTAATTGATCAATTGCTGATTATGCGGGCGGGTTTTCATTGGTCAAGAAGATTTAGAAGGGCACTAATTAAAAAGAAATCTTGTTGACTTATTTTATTGTTATTATTATTATTACACAGCCTGATTCATTTTCGACCCTCACCAAATGGGATCGCGCTTATTATTGGAGATAGAGCGTAGCTTTAAATTTGACAAAGTTGCCAGGTTTTGTATTTGTTGTGAACCAGAAGAAAAAATTGAGACGTTCCATTTACCATTTGTAAAACATCCCGTTGGGCTTCATTCAAATTCCAGTTAACGCAAACATTATGCGACTTGGTAAACGATCCATTCTCGACCAATTCAACAAGATCTAGAAAAATGGTACGATGTGGCTGGATACTTCGACGAATAAAAAATACCTAATATATCTCTCATGGTTACTTTGTTTACTCTCAAAATCTATTCTTCGTTAATTAAAGCATTATATTAAAAACTATTATCAATATGTTATACAAGATTGAAAGAAACTCTTTCTGACGGTGTCAAAATCCAATATGGCGCTGATTAGAAATGTGATGGCCAAAAAATTTTTACAAAAATCTATTAGAACGTCATCAATTCCGGGGCGTCTCCGAGAAAAGACAACTTCAAAAGCTTTTAAATAATCGAACCGATTGTGGCTACCTCTTTCCCAAAATATATTGTGCATCTCCGCGCAATATACAATCTTCCAGAATAGTACCAGTTAGAACTAATTTATTATCAAAGCCACCCAGTACAGCATGTGTAAAAGCGAATTTGATATGATAAAGCAAAAACTTTATCATAACTAGAGACGACCAAAGCAGGTGAAATTATTATTTTTTTGCAGCGACTAGACAGACTCGTGTTTTGTCGACTCTCGGGGAAACCAATAGACAACACAAACCCTTTCTTATGAGACGCATAGACACGAGTCTGTTTAGTCGCTGCAAAAAAGTAATAATTTCACCTGCCTTGGTCATCTCTAATCGTAACGTATGTATTCGTATTTCCGAACACCACAATTAAAACAATTGTGCCGATTTGTAACAAAACAAAATATCTTTTGTTGCATTGCTACATGTAACATTTGCAACTAAAAATACTTTGTTTGTAACAACTACTCAAAAATTTGAAATAAAGCTCCTTTTTTATGAGCTTTAAGGGACTTCCTAAACAAAATGTATAAAACGTCACTGTTTTTCCAGAATAACAAAATGTTTAATGTCTTTGGTAACACTTCCTTTATAACAAAGTTAACGTATAATCGACGTACAATATTGTAGAATTTACTTCAAAAAGAATACTACAAAAGTATATAAAAGATTCTAAAAATGCGTAATAATAATAATAATAATAACAGTAAGTACCGCAATGTACTGCAATATCTTCTATACAGGTAATAAACGCCAGTTCTCTTTTTTTTTCGGTGTAGCCTTAACAAGTTAAGAAAATATTTACCATTATGTGTAGTTATACGCTAAAATTTGAATTGTATATCAATACTTCATTAATTATCTTTCTCAAATAAAATAAAATATATTTCTGTACCTCTATAAACGGATAAACAATTAGAACCGGAAACGGAACTTGCGGTATAACTATTTCGAAGGAAACTTGAAAGCTACGAGTAAATATTTGACCTTTATTTATTGAAATAATTATTATCTTTCTATTATTGCTTGCCAATAAACTTTAGAACGTGGTGAGAAAATTTTCGGCTTTTTATTGACGGAAGAAGCGCATTATAATAAATAAATATTCTGGACAATCCAATGCTCGCGGCAACATTCATTTCAGCGTACTGCTAGTACTAGCAGGTCGTCAGTTCTACACCAACACTCGTTGCGATAAGGTCGTACTTGAACTGACCCACTGTTTAGAAAGTAAAACCAAGTTGTAAATTAATATCAGCACCGAAGTGATTGGTGAAGATGTGTGTTTCGTGGAGAATCGCTCTCTATGCACTAGTGTTTAGTATATTCTTCGTTTTGAATGAAAGCGCCGATAAAAGGCAACCTTCATCGGACAGATTAATATATCCTGACGAACTTACTTACGTTTCGGGCGTAGATTTAGCATCGAATCATTTTCACAATCATCCCCGCGATGAAGATTACGACGATGGGTTAGAAGGTAAACCTTCAGGAGCCGCATCGAATGTGAAAGAGCGAGAAACAAATGTCAGTCAAGTAAGTTCAAGGAAAATTATTTTATTTGGCGGTACATTACTCTTGTAACTAATTTTAATGACATTTATTTGAACATGCTTGAAGTATTAAATCATTTAAAGAGGAATATAATTATGTTCAAAAATAGTTTGCGTATGCCGTTTTAAGAGCTTTAAAAATGTCTATTATTCATTTCTATAAATCAGGTATTTAAATAAATACCGAAATCGCTACCATGTAATAATGATAGGACTGTGGGGTAGCATGGCAAACGATACAAAAGTATCGGCACACTCCGCACCACACAAGTTTAATTGATTAATTTGGAACAGCTGTTTCGAGGATACGTCGATTCTCATTTTCAACCGAATGGTCTTCAACGACAGACGTAGCTAGAGTTTCATTAAGACATTCTTCTTTATTTAAGACAACACATATTCAGATTTGCACAATCGGCGTTTGTATCTATTTTACTTTCCGTTTTAGAGAATACTTATTTTCTTATGCACACGCGTAGCTAAGCTTCATTAGATTGCTCCTTGATTTAATAGCGTTTGTCAATCTGAAAATTGTTATTACTAGTCTCTATGGAAAGCATGTAACTAGCAATCACCAACAACCTACTACAAATGTTTTAGCATTGAGCATTAAAATGATATATAGTGTTAATAAAGTGAATATTCTGAGAAATTACTTTCTTGAGCTACTGGGTTGATTTTTCTGCGAAAAGTGAATAAAATAAAAAAAATAAAAATGACTTTCATTTGAATTCCAAGCGCCACATTCAAGATGAGGGAGCGCGGATTTTTTTAAACATCGATTTGTTTAACCCGCACACCAAAGTGCATTTGCCTATTTTAACAGTAACCAAAAAATCGTCTTGATTGAGGGTGGCCGAGTGGCACAGTAACATATACCTGATCCTGTTACCTGATTAGAATTTGGTCTTGAAAACCTAAGTTAATTCGCGATCATTCGAGCTTGGCTCTAATTGCTAGATTTCCCAAGTAAGAACTCGTCTTATCTAAATTTCATTCGTGAAGTTACCAAAATGACTTAGCTGCACTTTTGCAGCCATAACAGATAGTTGCGTTCAATGTCCGTGTCAAAGCGTCAAAGAGGACTATTGTAGTTTGATGATCAACGTGATTCAACAACGTGAAAAGAGGGTCTCGATTACTGGGCATAGGGTTATAATAAAAGGCATTGCCACCTTCATGTCAGAAAATATATATAACAGTTAGCAATGGTTGGGTTGAATGTTTGGAAACATGGAATGCGCTAATTTTTATGGCGAGAATCTTTCTGCAGACAATTCTGTAACGAATGAATTGAAAGAAAAATCCGCACGATGAAACTGGCTTAGGCTATAAAAGGAACCATCGGCAACAGACAAAGTAAAGAAGGGATAGCTACTCCGGTAATGCTTCATGCAATCACATATTCTAGAATTAAACCTTGCAAGAACATTCCATCAATAGTTTCTTTATAAAGATGAGAAATATTTGAATTGTTTAAAACATGGTTGTACATAGTAGAGCGTACTACTTTTTTACTACTCTGTGTAATGTCAACGAAAAGTTGAGATTCTTTAATGCATTAAAAAAAATAAAATTATCAGCGCAGAGATATCCTACTAATAGATTGAATTTCACTTTAATGTTAGTATTGTGTAATAGAGTTTGTTAATCCATAGACGAATTAATTAACGTGATTATTCAGACTCAAAGTGTGTACTGGGTATTTAAAATTTTAGGAAAATCCACCTACGCTTAGTGGAAACTTTTTACTATAAAGATTACCTGGGTTTCACCTAAATCTTCTGCACGGGGAAAAACCAAGTTTATTCATTTCAATCCATAACAATTATTCTAGTGACATTATGCAGCGTGTTCAAGTTTTTTGGAATAAGTTTTACATAATAGTTGTTTTATACCTTTTTTTAGGCTATGCAAGAAAAAATTGTCCTTGTCAGTTTTGGGATATGACGTCATTTTTAGTAGAATAGCGTTTATATTTGGAAAAAAAATGGAAAATTTAAAGCAGAACTATTTCGTGATATTAAGTTTATAATGCGGCAGTGTCCCATCTTACTGGAACCAGACTTCGGGATTTATCTATTATTTCTTCTTCACTCTCCTCATCATTAGGAAATAGTACCCTAAAGGATAGAATTATTTGATTCTACAATGAGTCTAGATATCAATATTCAGTAAGATTTCCATTCATAAAGACCAAACAGTACCATTAAGAGAAAATGATGCTTCATCGGAAGAAGAAGAATTCTGTTAATTAAATTTACAATGTTGTTAATTTTGTCTATTATCAATTCGCAAAATTCAACACGTTGGTCTAAATCAATAAGATCATTCTTAAAGTAGAACAAGTTTTTATGGATGAAGCTTTCCTTTAATACGTGATGTACGGAACCCTCACTTACATTAGTGATTTAAAGACAGTTGATATGTGGAAGAAGAGGTCTAATTTTAGTCAACGTTAGTTGCAATCCTTCGTGCTTCACATCACCCGTTGCTCTAAAATGGTTCAAAGTTTTGTTTACAACAGGTTGAGTAATTGTTTCCCTATTTGAGTATTCTTCATTGAAGATGATTCTCTTACAATCATCATGTCCTACCATTATTAGAGTTCTTATTCTCTGTTTCTGTTAAAATTAAAATAGAGAATAACGGCTATAAAAGAGTTACTACATACGATAAATAAACAAAATATCCGAGAATTGAATATCCCGCCCAAACTATTACGAGGTCCTGCGCTAAGTGCTACTTGGTGCATCTTTCAGCTGTTGCTCCGTCACGTAGCCGCATTTCCTACTTAATTAATGCTATTTGTATTGCAACGTGTTCTTGCACTTTTGCGGATTTCCACCTGACACAAAGAAACAACGGATTTCTTCATATTCGGTTTCAATATTGAGAAAACTGCAGCTGAAACTTACTGCGTGTTAAAGGAGGCTTTTTGTGAAAATGCCTTGAATCACTCAAGAGCATTTGAGTGGTTCAACCGTATCAACAAAGGCCGAGAATTTGCGAAGCATAGCGCACATTTGAGGCTATCGTCGATATGCACAACACTGGAAATGGTCACGAAAATGCGAGAAGTAACTCGTAGAAACACAAAGCAAACCATCCACGATGTTTTTCAAAAACTTGGATTGTCATAAGAAACATGCCCAACGATTTCTAGCCGATGAGCTGAACATGAGATGAATTGCAGCGAAGTTTTTCCTTCGGCTCCTCAACAGCGACCAACGAGATCTCCGGATTCAATTGTGCATTAAGCTGCAGAAAACAGTTCGAGATCTAAATTTTCTGTCCAGGATTATTACAAATGATGGATCGCCGGTTTATGGTTATAAACCTGAAACCAAACAGCAGCTATTCCAGTGAAAGGCGTCAGCTGCTCCAAAACCAAAAGAACCGCGCCAACTTCGCAGTAAGAAGTCGATATTGATGATTTTGGGTATATTCGACGAATTGTGTAAGAGGAGCTTATTTCACCTGGTCAAACTGTCAAAGTTTGACTGCGAGATTTCGAAAAGATTGAGAGAAAATGTTTGGTGCAAATGGTCCAAGTTGTGCAAGAACAAAAGCTGGTTACTGCATCATGACAAACAACATGACTACGGCGCCTACTTTTCCGATTCTCCCTATCTAGCCTTCGGCGACTTCTATCTTTTTTTTTATGAAAATCAATTTGAAAGGACAGTGTAGTGAAAATTATGGCGTAAGATGAGTTTTTTGTTTTTTACAAGAAAATTGTCGGAAATTGTCTCATATAGAATATTTACATGGAATAAAAATTTAAAACTGTTATTTATGATATTTACGCTATATATTGTGTAGGAAAACACTGCACCTTAACATTTTTAGAAATTTAGCCTTCGCATTAACAAATAATACATTTACATATGTATATTTCTTTAAATCGTGAAATGAAAACATTTTCGAACGCTCGTCTTGTAGTGACTCCCACTAGGGCATGTTATTAACATACCTACGTATTACCTACTTAAAACTTGCAAAGTTTGCAACTTTTTGAGAACAAGTTTGCGCGATGCCATTCGCTAACTGTACAGCGCTATAGGTGTGGGTTAAAAGATATCCAACAAAGTATAATAGAGGTTTTTTTTTGTTTTTAAGGTCGAACATCTCTTGCGGTTAGATCATTGCTTTATATGATTCGTTTTGGCAAAAAATCGATTGGATGTGGAAATACGTGAATTACTATTACATAATATTTAAGTGTTGCACAATTGTTGGCACGTTTGTTATGTCATTGGAGATGATGAGATTATTATCTCCTTAAAACTTTTTCTATTTATACCTAATGTTTGAATAAACAACAATAAAAACAAGATGAAGAGATGATGTTTTTTTTAGGTAATTCCAAAATATAAACTTGTGAGCTGTTCCGAGTAGTGCTATTAAGTTTTTTTTGTATCCCCAAATAATTTTAGCAGCAAATGAAGTAACCATAGTTTAATAATACGCAAAATGGCTAAACAAATTGCAGTAACTACTGTTTGCCAGTAATTATGATTCGAATTTAATTCGTGTAAATATCCTAAAATAAGTAGTATAAAAAATTGGAAAGCTGATGGTGATATATAACTTTGCAGCATTTAGATCAATATAGTTAGTTTAATTTTTTAGGCTTTTTTATGGGTCTCTTATTCAATGATTCAAATATTCTTTCGGATATAATTTTACTACTTATTCGTCTTTCTACCACTTTTTTTTGCATTTAGAATTTCGTTTTATTTATAGTTTCTTGTGGTTTTCTCACTGGTAAAAATTTCTGTGGCAAACAAAGTTGTTGTTGAACCACTTCCTCAACTTCCTCTTGATACTTGTCGGTTGGACGTTACTACAATACACAATTACTTTTGCAGCTTTTATCATCGATCGGCTTGATTGTACATTTCTATAAGATGTAATGTAATTTTGAAGTAATTTAGACGGACGTTTTAATAAGTCTTCAAAGTGGAATGTGACGAATTGGATTCTTACGTTTTAACAACAACAAAATTAATGTTGAGACACAGATCAAGAAGAGATCTAAAAGGATGCTTATATTCTATTAAAAAGAATGAAGGAAACATGCAGTTAGGAGAAAAACACACATACAGACATCGAGCGTTGTCGCCGCAACAATACTTTTTTGTGAAAAATAATTTGATACTGTTACCATTCGGTAATACATAGAAAATTACAGTTGTTTCAATTGAGTTTTTCTTTGTAGTGGTTCTTTAGGATTTTTTAAAGGTTCAAAATCGACTTGTGTAAAAATAAAATCATAACGTTTCTTCAAAATATTTTTTAAGTTGCTTCATTTTCTTAAAATAATCAGCAGCAGGAACAATTAAAAAGATTGAAACAATTATTAACTGGTTTTAGTATAATATTTGACTAAACATTTTATGAAAAATCAACTTTTCTCCGCCTACCGAAAATACGAATACGAGAATTTTTGATTTTTTATAAAAAATTAAACAAAACAAAAAAAAAATATCCTGAAGAAGACGAAAAGAATTTGTCGAAACTTTGCCATGATTTTATTTTAAGCATATCGATTTTAGATTCTGACAGATTAGATTCGTAAAGGTGCAGTGGCCGGTTTATGTTTTGTCTCCATCAACGACTAAATATCGATACTATCTTCCGCGTGGCAAGGCCAAGTACTAGGTGCAGCAAATAAAAACGCAGAATGGCTTTTATGGGGAATACCCATCATAAATTAAAATGGGAGTAATAAAATCTACCTGCGAATCCTACAATAATCCAAGCGCATGACTACGAATGGTAGAAAGTATAAATACATGGTCTCAGAGGGAGGCAAGACATAAAAAAGCTACTGTACATTTTATAGATAATTGTAGAGGGTGGCTAGCAAGTTCAGATGATTTTTCAGGAATTTATTATCGTGTCAATAAACCAAACTTTCATTATTAATTGCACATTATAACAACGTAGGCTTCCACGGCCAGAGTCAGTTAAAACTAAACGTGTTCTGAGTTTAGACCGTGTCACAATTAATCGCAAACTCGACGTTTCGCCCACAATCATATGGGTCTTCTTCAGGAGAGGGAAAAGTGATAGGCAACAGTTAATACGATAACTCCACGTGTAAACCACGCCAAAGACGAAACTAATTGAGCTGGAAGTATGGTCGATCACGGTAACTCAGCATGTGAACTTTGCCAGAGGCAAAGCATATGGTTTTAATTACATATTAACTCATTATAATTATTGCAAGAAGGATCAATGAGTACGTATGTGAATTTTAACTTTTTCTATACGCAAAATTTCTACGGTTTACTTCCGTTTCTAAATACTAAATTACCTATTTCTAATAAAAAATAAAAATACATTACTAAAAGGATCGTACCTACGTGCATTGTATTACCCATATTAGTAACATTTTAATTGTAGAAATAATTCCGTGATTCATACCATTTAACAAAAATACCTATATAAGCTAATAAATTTCTTGCGGTTAAGTTTCTAAAAATATATCATCTGATTCATTTTTCAAATTGCAAATTTACATATAGGTAATCCGATTAATTATATAGTGTTTGCTTTTGCAATTTACCTATCTTCAAACGAAATAATGCAAACAATACGAAGGTAATAAAGAGGTATGCGATATACTCGTCATATCGTGTATCATAAAATCCATAAACAAATCAATTCGGTAAATTGATATAGTCCTGACTCATAAAATTTTTGAAATGTGTCTTTGATGAATTCTAGGGAATATACAAATTTAATTCTATTGAATTATCACAATAATTCCAGGTAATCATAATTTGATAATAACGTTAATCCAACAAATTGTCAGTGAATAAGCATAGTGTTAGGAATGTGATCATTTGAGATATTTGAAGTGATAAGGCATCTTGACTGCTGTAGACGGTATAATTAAAACGTAAATAATAAATAAAGAAAAGTACAAATATTCAAAGGAATACATTTAATTTGTTTATCAAATGAGTAAGACATTTTATTACTTCCGCTCTGAGTCACCAATATCCTTACAGGTCGGCACACGAATTTAGTGCGCATATTTTAAATTAGATCTGTGTGACAATTTCAAATCTGTGCGTTACGTGTAAAAACCTATTACTAAAATAATGGTGTCTTTAGACCTCTGGTATGTTACCACTAATTTTGGCCAGGATGACATCCACTCTTTTCTCTGCATAGCTAGTCTCCAGACTAGTATGAATTAGTTTGATTCAACCTATAACACGATATTTTTCTCGAAGATACAAAATAAATATTACAGGAACAGCGAAATAATCTGCAGATGAGAAACAAAGGAGCTAAGAAGCTTAGGTAGAAGATAGAAAAGCATTGTAAGATTTTTTATTGCTGATAATTCCTTGACCAACCGTAAAGTTAAGCCTGTATGCTACAAATGTTAACTTATTAGTGCAGAATTTAATGCGTAGTTTGAAAAAAAATATTTTTTTAAATAAAACGGTTGTTAAAGTAGTTTACCTTGGGTAACTTCCATATATTTACCTTTAAAAATTACGTAGTGGATATAGCTTATTTTTTAACAATTAGAATAATATCCATGGTATATTAGTAATCATAAAATTTTATGCACTCTGAATAGTTTGGACCATCCAACGCATTTCAGTACGCCAGCAGCCGCTTGTATTGCATTAATATCAAATTACATATGAAGCTTTTACTGGCGCTATTTCAAATACAACCTTGTTTTAAAGTGTATTCAAACGTTAATAATTTTATTATAAATTCATCATATCAAGGTTTTATCCTGAATATATTTTTTAGTAGAGCTGTTATCCAGGTCCATTACCCGAACCTTCTGATGTCCGTTATCCGAAACCTCGGATCTGGATCCGGATCTGCTATCCAAAATCTAGCATTCAGATTCGAATCCATTCTCCGATAACGTACCCTTTCTTGAAAAAAATACTTGATAGGTCGAGTAATTATTAGGCAATATCGCTGTAGTAATAAGTATTAATTTTGAATGCACGAATTTTAAAAACCATTGCACTTTTTCTTAATATAACAAATTAGATGTTTTCTCTATTAAACACTTTCTATATTGCAACATAATAACGGATCCGAAAATTGGATGGAGGATGCAGGTCTGAGTATCGGATAGTGGATCCGGATTCCAATTTTTTCGGATACCTACGGCACTAGTTCTTAGACGGACTCATGTATGATTTTCTAAACAAATACCTTTTGTTTGCAGATACCTTTAAATATAATTAACGAAATCAACAAGAAAGGATATTCGGTGAACGATCTCTTGCTTCATTATGTAGAAGATTATGACAGCGATTTTCTCGCGAGTAAGTATTCTACAAATAAAATACTCTAAAATATTTTTCAAACTTCTCATATTTATTTTTTATTACATATAAAAGAAAACTATAAAGCTTATATAAAAAAGACAACACGTTATACATGTTTGAAGTTCGTAATTTTAATTTGGACATTATTTAAATCTATACAGCTTTCTTTTGTAAACGCAATTAATCTTGCAATGAAAATTAAATATACAATTATATCTGTACAATAGTTTTAATTATGTCCAGATTAAGATTAGGACTGTATTTATGTACAAATAAGTAAAGCTCATGTCAACATTTCATTTGTTAACTATCACTTATAAAATGGCAACAATACATTTGGCACAAATCACACATACCACATTACAGATACAAATACTTTTAAAAATGTTTGCGACAAGATTTTTTTAAACAGAATTTTAGTATCTATTAATATTTGTAACGTATAAAATATAGAAATCCAAAATTAACCCAGCAAAATTTATATAATAAAATGTTTTGCTCGTTTTACTTTCAATAAAAAGACCAAAAACTATTTCTTAACTATTTGTGATGCTAATTTGTGAATTCGATCCAATGAGAAAAGGTTTGGGTACCCACTTGTCATTTTTTAAATTTCGCGGATAATTTAAATTGGTAGTTCAGCCAACACAGAATATATTTGCATACATTACGTTAAGATACTGACTGAATATCTCCTATATTGCCCGACTTGCTTGTCCTTTGCCTTTTTACCGCAAAATGTAAGGCTGTATTGCTGAAACTACTAATTTAAATTATTCGCGAGGTTTAAAAGATGCCAAGTGGATATATCACTTTATTAAAGGCGATTCATATTGAAAATGGAAAAACGCACAGAAATCTTATTCAAAACTATAAAACTTCCTCAACTAAGAAGTCAGTTTTATACTACAACCAATTAGCTAGTATAAAGTTAATATATACATAATCTACAGTTGGTAAAATTGTAGAGTGAATGAAACCTGTAACATATAATTTTTTTTACAAGTTAACCGGACAAATAAATCAAACAAAGTAGTTATATATGTATATAAAATAATTTTGGATATTTATTTTTAGATAAGTTCCACTACAAAATATAGCTGTAAAAAATACCTATATATGTGTATATATACAGTATCTACACAGTCGAGCGACTCTATACACAGGACACGTACCTAAATAAAATATCAATAAATATATCATATCGCAGAGAGAAGAAAAAATTTACAGGCGCTATTACGATCAAATTTCGTTTATACCTTTTTTTATATTGTTGTTTATTTTTAAGAAAATAGTTACCGAAATTCCATTCAGTAAAGTGGCCGAGATTGTAGTAATCGATAAATGCGTTACGAAAAATGCCATCTTGCAAACTAGGTTTCATACAAGACGTGTTACCAGCACGAATTTTCTTGCACTCGACGCAGCATCTGAGAAGCGGAAGAGATCGAACGCATATAAAATCACTGATTTCAACTGGCTTGCAAGGCGACGATTTTCGCAACGTATTTATATTTTGGAAAATGTCATCGTACCACATCTAAACTACCAACACGATACCTTCGCAATATAACCCTAAACTTACTTAACTAACACGATACTCGCTGAATTAAGTAAGAAACTATATGAATTTGCACTAAACCAGGTACAACTCGAACATATTTACATATAACTTGAAAATAGGAAATCCAAATTGCACAACAGTACACAAAATACAAAATAAACATTAAACAATCAATAAATAACATGAAAAAATATTACACTTTCTATAAAAATTAAACGTTCAATATACTACTAACCATTTGTCGCACTATCAAACTCTAATAAAAGATTCCGTTTACACTTCATTTCGCAACTGTATATAATTAAGTGTATTGTGGTGTCATTCGGGTTAGTCGTAGAATACGCTATTTCCAATTTGCACGGCCTTTGCCATTTAGTTTCACGCTGAAACTTTTTGGTACTGCGCTTGTGAAATTCTACATGTCCCTCCATGCTGACATATTTAACGGGCATGTAAATTGGTTCCGAAGAAAGTATTATATCGTCAATTCGACAGCGCTTAGCCGGAGATGTAAGAATGTCGCAGTTATGTAAGCCATCCCCTTGTCCCTGCTCTAAAATATTACTAGAACTAGCGTGTTCATTAGGAGGCGTCTTTTCTTGTGATGTAGCTCCAGGAGAATTCAGCAATGTCAACGATCTTTTCTTTTGCTCTTTTGGATATTTAATGATATGAGTCTCACGATGTCCTATCTTACTGACTGGTTTCGGGTCACTCATTAGGTGCTTAACGTTAGTTGTATTATTCTTTAAGAATACGCCTATATTTTTTTCGCCTTTAATAGTCTTTCCAAACCAATCCAAAGTAGCTGATCCAGATAAATAGTATGAGATTGTGTCAATATGGTTTTCAATCATGTCTATGTAGAAATCAGTGAACGTTTTTGCTTCTTTTATTTCATCCTCTTCAATTATTGCCTCCATCTTTTATCTAAACAAACGAAAATTAGTCGATTATTACATATGATAAATTTACTTAAAAATTGTTGCAATTTACATTAGTGTTTTTTTTATGTTATTATTTTAGATAGATTTGGCGAAGAAAAGGCTGGAATTAAGGTCGCAACGGAAGCTAAATGCACGCCTGAATTGCGAACGGTGAATTTGATTGAAAAAAAAGATCCTACGATTTTATATATACCGTCCTGTACCAGAATAGAACAATGTGGAGGTTGCTGTAACCACGACTTACTTGAATGCCAGCCTGTTGAATTCGAAACAATTAATCTTCAGGTAAATCTTGATTGAAAGGAAATACATTTATTGTTCTCAATGCTCTATGGGGTAGTATGGGAAACAACACAAAAGTATCGGTACACTCCGCATTACACAAATTTAATAAATTAGTTACTCCGGGACGGCCGTTTCGAGCACGCATGGGATCCTCGTTCTCAACCGGTGACCGAATTCGGTTACTGGTTAGATAATTTATTAACATACTTTTTTTGTTGGTTGGCTTTTTAATTTAGCATTTTTTCTGTATTTTTCAAGAAACAACAGACTATTATATCAAATAAAAGATATGAAACAAAAGCTACACTTACTAAAACAAAACAATTTACAGAAACATTTGGGAAAGGTCTTTTAAGAATTACTTTGTTGAAGGAAACAGTTAAAAGTTGTAATTTGTATTTTAATAAACCCTCTACATAACAGTAAATAATTTCTGTTGGTTCTATTATTCACAATTAAATCAATGAATAATTCAAATGAACAAACATTATTTTGAAGATCATTGTATACAATTTTGATTTTAGGTGTACAGAGGTTCGTACAGTGGAGGTAATAATTTCAAATTTGATGGAAAACAAATCGTAACAGTGGATAAGCACAAAAAATGTAAATGTGATTGCAAAATTAAAGAAACTGTAAGTATACAGGAATAGAATATTGCTTAATATTGTCTATTACATTTTTTTATATTTATAGGATTGTACACCAATGCAAGTTTACGAAAAAGAAAAATGCAAATGTTCTTGCCGTAACACTGACGAAGAAAAGAAGTGTATCAAAGAAAACAGCACGAAACTCTGGAATCCAAATAACTGTACTTGTCAATGTAGACAAGAACTAATGTGCACAACAGGTAGTAATTTTGACTGGAAACAATGTAAATGTGTGGTTAAACAATTGCGGAGAAGAAACATTGACCAACAGAGAAGAAATAGTTACCGATCTCATCTGCTATCATAGAATCATCATAGCATTTTCAGCTGCTTTCGATTTGAGAGTGAGTCACATTGGAAATTTAATCCCAAAGTACTTCACGGAAAACACTTCAATGTGAAACAAGCGATTCATTCATGTGAGAAATATAAGACGAGGTATTTCCCATAGACAAATCAAACACCTGTGAAGTACTCCAGTTATTACACGTAACCTTCGCACTCAAATCGAAATAACTTTCATATACTTATTCATTTACCTCATGAGATAGTAAGACAAATGATAGATTCATATAATAGTTACTATGGATTAGATTCGCAAATACTATCCGGTCGCAAATTTCAATATCTGATTACGTTTATCAAATAAATTATCGTGGTTAACGTTTAAAAGTAATTGAAATAGGATTACTAAAACATGTGATAAATAAGAAACTTGTTTTAAAATATATTTATAGAGGTATATGCAATTATATGTGTTGCATACTGCTTTAGTATTGTATACTGAATTATAAATTATATATAAACATGTACTTACAATATTTGAAAATGAGAAAATATACACCTACACCTTCCTAGGAATGTATTTACTTAAATTCTTCTAATTAAATACAATTAGTATTCCTATTGAATTAACGAGCTTCTTACTTGCTTTTCCAATTAGAGTATCTTCGAAGTTGTTGTTTAAATATGCGCGTCTACCTGCGGGAAAGATAAGACTATTTAGAAAATGAATTTGATGTTTGTTAGGCGATTTAAACGTTTGTTGAAAACAAAAACATTGCTTACCGACACCGGTTTTTCCTCTCTTCTGATTGTTCAATAGAAATAAGTTGAAAGAAGATACTTTATTCGATACATACATGTTTTCACTGCAAGTATAATTTCGGCATGTGTCTTTGTGTATGTAAATGAATCCTTTAAAAAATTTCAAAATAAGACATCGCGCGTCCCCCGAATTACAACAGGTTTGAGGACAAAATGGCGCTGTAGGTAGCGTCACATGCAACT
The DNA here is from genome assembly GCA_902655005.2 of Marronus borbonicus. NCBI lineage: Eukaryota > Metazoa > Arthropoda > Insecta > Coleoptera > Scarabaeidae > Marronus > Marronus borbonicus. Next base: position 28,506,187 of record LR737381.1, on the reverse strand, counting down.
TAGACCACGCGTCGATAGATGGCAGCAAGACGAATTATCTAGGCGGTAGGTTTAAACTATTCCACACATGCATCTAATAAGAGTCGCGATTTAACATAATACGGCGATAGTTTATCTATTCCAACGTAATTATTATCCTATATAAATTATTTTACATCTACTTATGTCAATGTCGATAATTTCTTTCAAATAGATTAAAAAAAGGGGTCAAATTTTTAATCTGCTTCGTGCGCGCTGATAGTTGTTATTGCGGGCAACAAAAATGAGAACGAGCTATTCACCACTTGTAAGCGCATCAGACTATTAAAAACAAGTTTCCATTAACTTTATCCGTTCGTCTTGGTACTTAATCGCTGCAACTTATACATTTTTGGTTTTAATTATTGCTATGAAATCACACGTGTTCCTTGTTTTATGGAATATAATCAAATTAAACGATACTCGCACTTACGCAATTAAGCGTGTCGAACTATATATTTTAACTATAAAAGTTAAGTGATTAATTTTCTTATTTGTACTATTTTATATGCAAATGAAGGTCTGATAGTTTATATTAGCCTATAGCGTGAATTTATTATTTTTAATGGCTGATTTTTGATGTTTAAGAAATTATAGTTTCAGCTAATAAATTTTAACGTGATATGTATTGTAATGTTATAAATTGATAGAACAACTGAAATAACTTGATTTTTCTAAATTAATTAATTAATTAATTTATTCCGGTCGTAAGGCCCGAGAATATCGCATTATACGTGGCATTAATTACTACGGATTAATTACTCATGAAGTTTAATGATGGTTTAATATTAATCGCACCATCTGTTGGTGTTATGGTATAATAACCTATTAACATGTTGTTTACCAGAGGGCAGTAGAAGGTAGAAAAATTTAGTATTGTTGCTACCTAGTCTACCAAAATTAATATTTGTGTGTGATTCCCTACAACGATTGATGCGGTTTAAGACTCATTATTCATTAGTTTCATCTAAATTTGAGAGACAACTAGTCTTTAACATCCCTAAAATAACGTAGAAAACACGCAATAATGACAACTAATAATACGCATACTTCCCATAGCAAAGAATAACAACATGGGTAGGGCAAATTATTACTTTTCTGGAGCGACTAGACAGACTCGTGTTTATTCCTCTCATGAGAGGGGCTTCGTGTTGCCTACTGGTTTCTCTGAGAGTCGACAAAACACGAGTTTGTCTAATCGCAGCAAAATTCGCCTACCTTGTTTACGTCTACTAATGATAGTTATTTTGTAAGGATGCACATTTGTAAGTACAAAATTCCCGATTATTATTTGGATGTACACACTAGACTACCGCCTCAATGCAAACACAATGATTGAAAATTTCATATACTAACTCACAGTATGATTCCAAAAGTTACAGCGAGTGACTGCCCTGGCTTAATATGCTCGTTGTTTGTCGCAAACGGTTGCAGCAACACAATCACATCTTGGGTAACAAATTAGCAACAAAATATGCCGTTTAGTTCGTGTTGGTATGTGCAGTGAGTTAAAACTTA